>JACDOX010000089.1:2941982-2954693 GCA_014549065.1 Cardinalis cardinalis | reverse complement strand
GCTAGGAACTGAGAAGCTTGAGAGTGTTGTGCTTAGTAAAATGAACTTTGAATCCTTTGTGAGGGACCTGCTTCTGGTTCGTCATTACAGAGTCGAAGTTTACAAGAACAAAGCAGGGAGCAAATCTGTCAAAGAAAATGACTGGTATTTGGCTTACAAGGTACAATTTTCAACCTTTCTTTATAGTTGTGAGATGAAAGAAAAAAGCCCCATAGCTTTTTCCTGCTTGGAGTTTTGGGATTTTGAGGGACTGATGATGAAAAGTCACACCTGATTGTTATATATTGGTTATATAGCTGTTATGCATATCACTGTATTTTCTACTACTCTAAGGCTGAAAGAGCTTGCCTTAGGTTGGGAAATAAAGGAAACCTGAAGTGCTTTCCTCTATGTAGGTGATATGTTAAATTCAAATGGTTAAAAAACCAGAATAGCTGTGTATTTGATATGAATGGACTGTGCAGTACTTAGTTTGGTCAGTTGTTATTTTGAAAGAAAGCAAGCGTGTGTGTACACTTCTTTTAATAAGCATTTATCTTTTTCTCACTAGGGTTCTCCAGGAAATCTTGCCCAGTTTGAGGAAGTTCTCTTTGCCAACAATGACATGTCCACAGCCATTGGGGTTGTGGGGGTGAAGCTGTCTGCTGCTGATGGACAGAGGGTGGTAGGAGTGGGCTRTGTCGACACTACACTGAGAAAATTGAGTGTTTGTGAATTCCCAGATAATGATCAGTTCTCCAACCTTGAAGCTCTACTGGTTCAACTGGGCCCGAAGGAGTGTGTGCTGCCAGGAGGAGAGACTGCAGGAGAGATGGGGAAACTCAGACAAGTAAGGGAACCACTGTGGCTGACAGACAAAACCTCTAAAAAACTCAGCTCTGGTTTTTTAGCCAGGCTCTGATTTGTGGAAAAACCAAGGACYAGTATCTTAATTCAAGGAAGTTATGGTTTATGCATACAAAATTGATTTATTTGCCCTTTAAGCAACAAAAGTTCTAAAATCTTGCCTGTCATTCCTCTCCCTGCAGCCTAGCAGTAAATAAGTATCACTTCAGGGTTTGCTTCTATGTGGTCGACATCTGTCCCTTAAATATTGGAATTAATGGATAACTGTGTGTGTTTGTGAACAACAGGTCATTCAGAGGGGAGGAATCCTGATTACAGACAGGAAGAAGGCAGATTTCACAACAAAAGATATTGTTCAGGATCTCAACCGCTTGTTAAAATCAAAAAAGGAAGAGCAGCTGAACAGTGCAGCACTGCCAGAGATGGAAAAGCAGGTGAGCAGTGTTTAATGTGCCTCTCTTTAAAAAGTGGAGTGGTGTGTGCACCTGATGTGAGCTGATCTCCTCTGCATTCTTGCTGAAGTGTTCAGCAGTTCTGCTCAGCTTGGGTCTGTGTCAGAGCTGGATACCAGGGCTCCTGGAGGAAATGGGAAAAAACATTCACTTATGGCTTTAAAGGAGAAACTCTGATAGGTAAGCAAATAGGCTGCAGAAGAGGTGCCTCCTGTTCATAATCTATCTAGCCTAAGGACTGAAATTCAATACTCTGGTTATTTTGCATGACAGGAAAATTGGTATTTGAAAACAGAGTAATGTTTATGATAATATTTTTGTTTTGTCTTACAGCTTAAGTGTATGATTTAGTGCCTGCATGTTTGTTCTTAGCTGCAAACAAGAGGCAGTTTGTTGAGATAAACAAGTTTGAAAATGCCCCTCATTGCTGATGCTCACTGCAGGTGTAAGGTTCACAATTATCCTCCCTTAATGTGTCATTTCATAGCAGATTAGAGTTGTTTGAAGTGTGTTGCAGCTGAACAAGTCAGGCATGCTGCTGCCTCTCTTTTGTGCTGGCATTCAGCAGTGCTGTGCAGTGAGTCAGAGCAGATGCTTGTTCTGGCTGAAAACTAACCCTGAAACCATGTCCTGAGATGATCCAGCATATCTCACTGATCTGTGCAGTATAACTTGTTTGTGTTCCTAAGCTGGAAGCATCCTGATAACAGCTTTGGGAAGCTGGCAAGGTGTGCAACTTCACATTTCGTTGATCAGATTATGCAGATGGCTCGTGTGTTGTTCTTGCACCTGCCTAGAAAGATGTAGAACTCCCCTATGGAAATGAAGTCTTGTCAAACAGGATGAGTCTCTCRTAGCCCTGCCAGAGTTGGCATGGCTCAGAGTCCTCCCCAGCTGTAATTTTCTAGGAGCATTTATCAAATCCTCTTGGATTCATGGGTGTTTCTAACTAGAATGTGTTTTTTTTAAAACAACTCCAGGTTGCTGTTTCGTCTTTGTCAGCTGTTATCAAGTTTTTGGAGTTGCTGTCAGACGAGTCTAATTTTGGACAGTTTGAACTGACTACCTTTGATCTTAGTCAATATATGGTTCTAGACAATGCAGCTGTTCAAGCCCTCAACCTTTTTCAGGTAAGAAATACCTACTTGAGTTAGTAACTGGTTTACAGTATATTTAATTACTTAGCTGCTTGATAATGAGCCTGGCTGCCCAATTGCGATAGCCCAGATCCTGATTAATGGCAACTTCTACATTTCAGCTTTGTTCTCAGTTACTCTTCTGCAATGTGTGTTTTAAACATTTAAATACTCTTACCACCTTTTTCATTTTTGTTTCTTGTTAGTTTATTTTAAATATAGAAGGGGAGAGAGGATCATCAAGGAGGTAGGAAGTGGCCACAGTTGTGCTGTTCTTGGGAAGAGTGCAAACCTCGGTTGGATGGTGTTACTGGAATGTGTAACACATGACAGGAGCAGTGCCAGTGGTGTCAGGARGGAAGGGCTGGCAGTGAACAGGACAGCACTCGTGAACAGTCTGAAAGCACCATGTCATGTTAACTGTCATGTTTTGATGTCAGTTTTACCTGTTTTACACACATTTTCTACAAATCCAGACAGATTGACAGACTCCTTCGTACCTCCTGCCAAGTCTGCTTTTCTGCTTTGCCCATTTCTGCAGTTAGAGGAAAGCATGGACTCAAAGGGGTGTGTTGTATCAGCCTTTCTCCTCTGTTTCCACATTAGTAAGCTCTGCTTAATAATCTTTGCTTGGACCTAATCTGCTTGCATTTCAGGTTTATAGGAAGATATCACGGATTATGGCCCCTGAATTTCTGCAGGAAAGCAGAGCATRTATTCAGCATCTGAGCTGGTTAGCCCCTGAAGAGAGGTGTTCTGAATTTTTTCATTTTTTTTTTTAATTTCCTGCTGCTGGGTGCCTCTCTAGGGAATGAAGCACAAATAACATTTCTTCTCAAACTTTATGGAGGCTGTTCTAGGAAGTTCTGTTTTAGCTACATTCCTTTACAAGTCCTTGCAGGTGTTACATGTTTTGTGATAGGAGATATGCTGCTGTGTCTTCAGGGGCTGTTGTGAGCCTTGGAACAAAGGTTTTTCCATGGAGCAGGGAGCTGCCTGCATGGTAGGATGTGTGTGTGGAGGTTTTTGGACAGCAGTAAAGCAAAGTCAAATTATTTTGTAATTTGAATTGCTCTGTGAGGTGTGTAGGTAAGGATCTTATGGTGCTGCAGATGCAGTTGGTGGTATGGAATGTAACCCTAAACACTGGATGTGCTAAAGTAGGTAATTTGTGTATAATATATGTATGTGTTCTGTGACACTTTCTTACATTGAGAAGTTTTTAGTGTGTCATACTGCCCAGAACACTGAGAATAGGCCCATACACTTTAGATATTAGATATTCCAGGGGCTGAATGTGCCAGTATTCCTTCACATGGCATTCATTTCCTGTTCTTGTGACTCCAGTTCTACATACAGGAGCATCCAGACCTGCTCCTGGTTGAATGCTTGCCTGCAGTTTTAATTGCAGCTTTTCTTGTGTAGAGGAGGTTGAGATTTTAATTTCAAAGTCAAGAGTTGAAACAAACTTGTTTGTTCAATATTAACCAAAATTTTTGCTTCGTAGCTGTTTGTGTGAAAACCAAATCAAACCACAACAAAAATTCCCAAAAGGCTGTCTGAAGTCCAGTTAATATTAAACCTGAATTATGTGTAGTGAACTGTAGTTTGAACAGAGCTAAGTTTAGAGGTGTTTATAGCACTGCAGGGATGATCTGGGGAAGCTTGAGAGAATTCAAGTAACTGTTCTTTCCCATTGCMTGATTCTGTTGTGTTGTTCCCTCCCAGCAACCACCAAAGTTCTCAAACCAAAACCCTTGAACTCAAGTCCTGTTTCTTGCTGCTTTTTTGTGATGGACAGGGCCCCTAATTTTTGACCGTAAGAAGGGCAAACTAGCAAATATTGTAGATGTATTTCCACTTCTGCTACTCAAAGAGCAAACTGCCCCATGACTAGGTACACTTTTAACTTTGCTGTTCAGTCAGGATTGRTTCCAAAATAGACAAACCTTCTCTTTTCTTCCCATGTTCCAGGGACCAGAGTGTAAGTACTTTAATGCTGCACTGTTTCATTTACCATTTTTGGTGGGTGCCAAGTTTAATGGAAAAAAACAATGTTCTGTTCCCAAATAGCTGTGTGTCATTCAGTGGGTGTCAGTAAACTTCAGTAACTAATTTTTTTTCCTTTTGTTCCTTTATTTTTTTTCTTTCATTCTTTCCAGAGTTCTGTGGAAAATGCAAATTCTGCRCAGTCTCTAGCTGGTTTACTGAATAAATGCAGAACCCCTCAAGGACAAAGACTGGTTAATCAGTGGATCAAACAACCACTTATGGACAAGACCAGAATTGAAGAAAGGTAACAATATTATGTGTTTAATAGACTTAAACACTTTAGTAACTATTTTTTATAAGGTCCTTTCTTTTTAAGCACAGAGTGCTACAACCAAGAAACAGTAGTGATTGGAGTCTTTGTGTGCTACCCTGTAATGCATTGCACTTAGAACAGAATATATTTTTCTTTGAGATGCAAATTGACAGGTTACTGTTAAATTAAATGCCTTCTATAATTATGCATTTTAAAGAGGAGGTACAGTATGTTTAGATGATCTGAATGATGCTGTGCTACAGGCTAAGGCAGTGCAGCAGCCACTTACTGACTTTGTTCACATGCAAATGCTCAGTCTGTATAATAATATTTTGATGTCACTTCAAGTTTACCAGTTAAAAAAATCAACAAACCCAAAGAATTAAGCAGTTGTGACGTGTTCCTGTTTCCAGAAGAAAGCTACCTCTGCTTACAGTAGGTCAGTCTAATCATGCCTAGATAAGGTGGGGGCTTTTTCTTTCTTGCCCTTTGATCTTGACCTCTGTCACAGTGTGGCTGCCCTGCCAGTAGATAACAGTGTCAGTTGATAAGAAGCCTTAGAGAGTCTGGTAAATCTCTGCTGAGAATGCACAGATGATTCTCAACCCTTCAGAGAGGAGAACTGCAAAGGCTCTGTTCCTGCTGTGTGTGTTTGTCTTGAGTATGTTCACCATGCAAATACAAGTTACMCATTTTTTTAAACTACTCTTATATATGCTGTCTTTTAATGATCTAAACCCAAATTTGATGCAGCTCTAACAATCAGCACTACAAAATGTGTATTAAAATGTATCTTGACAAAGCTGAAGAGGCTGGAAAATTGAGTTTAATTTTGATAGATTCTCTAAGGCTCATATTTCACATCAGGCATTGCAGATGTCTGTATATGCTCTTGGGCACAGATCCCTGCTACCAAAAAAAGAAATCTTGGCTTGGATGTTCTGATATTTAAATAAGTTATGCAAAGAGTAGTTGTTTAAGTCCAGCTGGCAGCTAAGCACAGAGCTGCCTGCTCACCTCCCTGGTGGAATGGGGAGGAGAGGCAAAACCCAAAACACAGCACTGCACCGGCTACTGAGAAAAAATAAACTCTGTGCCAGCCAAAATCAGGATSATAGTTTTCTCTCTAGATTTCTGGAGACTGAATTATTCTGCTTCTTTTCAACAAGTTTTTCTACTCTACTTTTCCTCATTATTTCGAGAATGGTGTGTAGTAACTTGGTCAGAGCCCACTTAGAAATGTTGTTAATGTGACWCTGAAATATTTGTTCCCACATTTGTTGAATGCTGTATCTTGCTTCTTCATGTGTTACAAAAGCTTTCATTGTTGGTTTTTGATTAAGTACCCAAGATCATCTGTGCCTGTCAGTTTTGGATCTTAATATCTGAACCAAATTTTATTTTATGATTGTGTTGTTTTTAAAATTTTGAAGGCTTAGAACTCCCATCTTGTAACTTTCTTATGTCAAAGTAAACATTAGAAATCTTAACTTTTGTGTGACATGTTTGCTTATTACTCTACATCAGGAATCTTCCAAGTTTGGAAGATACAGTGTTTTCTTTATAAAACTGGGGTTGAGTTGKAGGCAGAAAATGTAACTTGACTTGTTTTGTAGAGTTACTGTCACTTCTGTGTTTTGTGTTGCTATTCTCTGTGGCTGATGTTGGCTAYATGTAGGAAGAGGTGTATTTAAGGGAGGAAGGGAATAATAAAATAAAGTTAAGCTCTTAGTGAAGCTTGTAAAGGTCATTGTATTCAAGTGTTATGAATTTGAAAGAAGTCCACTGATAACCTCCTGTATCTTGCCCAGCTGCAGAGACCTTGGAGCTGCAATTTGTTAAAAGTGCTTTGCTTTAACCTCTACTAATGGGCACTGAAGTGCCATAGAGACACCTTTTCACTTTATTCTGCTGCATTCTGTCTGAATGCATCTTGCTCTCAAGTACTACTTGGATGAGCTCAATTCTGAGATAAAAGCAATGTAATTTACTTGTAAGCTTCATCCTCCCAAACTTTATGCTTTTCAGAGGGTGTAGGACTGTTCTTTTTTTAATCCCAAGGAACAAGTATGATAAGAGAAGCTGTTAGTGAGATGTACTGACAGATTTAAATATCTTTTAAAAGATACGCAGTTGGCAAGTTGTTTTCTGAAGACTTTACAGTATATTGTGGTTATTTTAAGGATTGTAAGCCACAGTTTAGAGCATAAGGTGGCTCTAGAAGGAAATACCTGGRCTGTTGTTCCTTTACATCTCCTTTGTCATGAAGGGGAGCTACTGATTGTTTCTTAGCTTGGAGTGTGTCATGTTGAAGGACCTCATTTAACACTAACCAGAGCAAAACTCYTCAAACCAAGCAGAACTGCCCAAGCTGGACTGATGTTCAGTGGCTGTTTTGAAGGAAGCCTCTTTTTTGCTTATGCAGGAGGTGTTTGACTTAACTGTTCTCYCAGTAGCGTAAAATTGGTGTCTGAAAGTTTTACTTTTTATTATTTTTCCCTACAAGTTAGACTGTTGTAACCCTCTGCTAAGACCTGCAGGTGGTGCAAGTCATCTTYTGGAGATAAAGGAGTCCACTTGTTTCAGTAGTTGGTAATCTGCAGTGTGCTGTTAACCTCTGTGGAAAAATGGAACACAGAGTTGAATCAGCAGTCCATATTTACTATTGATACAGTAACAGCACAAATTAAAGTACATGGTGCACATGCTTCAGATAAAATGAGGTTTACTGACAGGAGCAGCTCCTGATGAGAACAGAGAAAACAGAGGCTCCTGATAGCTGCCTGTCTTACAAGACTTGGGGTTCTGCCAGTATCCAGCTGGTTTTCCTTGATTAAAAAAATAATTATCAGTCGTAAGTATACACACTACAGCCCTGTTTCTCCTGTGTGGTGTTTTCAGAAGGCAAGTACATGAGGTTCTTGCTCCTTGTCTCATAGTCAGCATATTTGAAATTAAAATGTAGTCGCAGAGGCAGCATGTGCAAATACAAGTATTAATTGCATAACCAAATTGACTGCAATACAGCTTCAGTATGTCATGTTTCTTCTCCAGGTACTGGAGAGTCTGAGGAATGTGGCACAGTGTAAAACAGAGCTTGTTCTATTATGTCCTGAGAAGAGAGTTCATGCTGAATATATTTAATTTTTTTCTGGTTTTGGGATAAACTCTGTCTGACATTTATACACACCATAAATAAAAGATTCCAGCTCACCTTTTTAATGCTTTATGTATACTGTGGTTGAACCTCTTATGTGTCTGTGCCCCGTGGAAAAGGTGCAGGGGTCTCAGAGGAGTTGAAGGCTGTACTCAAACATCACTTGCTCTGATCCAAGCCTGTTTTGAGCTTTCCTCCTGTGTTTCTGAATATCATGCTGCATGGAGGCCACATTGCAGAAACAAATCCTGTCTCTGGCAGAGTCAGCAAGTAATACATTTAGGAAGCTTGAGGTGAATAAATGGCTAGAAGGGTAAAACTTCCAAGTYTGTAGAACGTTTTCATGCATCATGATTATTTAAGCAGCAGTTTGTTTAAAAAATAAAGAAAACCCAACCMTAGCTTGTTGCCTTGAGACAAGAAGAAGAAACGTAATCCAAGGCCCTGGCTCTCTTGGAGCACCTTGGGTGAGGCATGGGGCTGGTCAGACTCTGGAATATGTGCTCAGAGAGGTGAGGGGATCTCTGTTCTTGCTCAGTGTGTGGCTGGAATTAGCCTTGTATTGAGCAAGGGCAGTAACCAGAGGCCTGCAGTTCCAGTGGGGGTTGTTCTGCTGTTAAGGTTTCTCTGCTTTTTRTGTTCTTTTCTAACCTGCAGCTGTCCCTGCAAAGCTTTGTTGCTTTTGTTGTTCTGGTTAGCAGCTCTGCAGAGTCCTTCAGTGCTTTTTAGGGCCTCTCCAGAGGCACAGACTGAGCCCAGCTGCATTAGCAGTGTGTGCTGGCTTTGTCCTCATTGAGGGAGGGGAAGATGTGACCAGCTTGGAGGTTTGTCTAAATGACCTCTTCAAAATGCATTTTAGGCMCTGGGAGTGCTCCTAATGCCTCTAGGGAAGCTTCTGAAATGCAGATTGAATCTGAACAGATTTGAAGGCAGAAATGTGATTTCTTATTGTCATGGAGATGATGGTGCAATAAATATTTCCCACGAAAGAAGTTGTCACTCCAGTGACATGAGAATGGTGTTGGCTTCCGGTAAGCCTTGAAAATTGTCACCTTTGTCATTCCAAAAGTTACCATCACCAAGTTCCCTAGAGAAATGTTTGGAGCTCGAAGCTCTCCATGCTTCTTCTTTAACCCTCTTCACCTATGTTTACTGTTCTCAAAACTACTAATTTATCTCTGTTTTCATTTGGGTTTGCTTGTAAAACTGATTTTGCCATTGAGTGCTGCCTCGAGACATTAAACTGGAGCTCTGCTAGTCAAACACACATCACACAGGCCATGTCTCCAGGAAGGAATTGCCATCAAAATCCCAGGCTCTCAAAACCTATCCAAAGGCTTAGAWTGTTGTGTTGCAGAAAGGCTTATATTTAGTTTTCTTGTCTGAGGACCTGAATAAAAGACTCCTTTCATGACACCTTCAGGTGTGGGAAAGACAATGTTGGTGYTTGTATCCTGCTTGTTTGTGTTCTGTCATCCAGATTGTTTGTCTGCTGGGTCAGGGATCAGCAATCAGTGTTGCAAATCTATGAATTACAGGTGCCATTGAGTGGTGCAGCACTGAGCAGGTAGTCATAGTATCTCCTCATTGATACTTCCAGCTCACCCRCTTCTTCCTGACAAGTCCTCACTTGGTGCAAAATAAATAGAAGGATTAAGCTTTTAGTCATTTCTTTTGTGTCTGAGTTTTGAGGCTCAACAGAAATGAAAATTAAACTAAAATTTGATTGAAATGTCAGATTGGTTTTCAGACTTGTAAGAGATGATGAAACTGCTGTTTATTTAGGGAAATGTGAATCTGTAGCTGCCATACTGTTCTTTGGCTCTCATCCTGCCAAAATGAGGTGGATGGCACTTACTGCCATAGTTAAATTTTGCTTAGGATCTGTGTTTGAGTATTCATTCCATTAAGTTTCCATTATGYATAGAGCTTAATATGCGCAGGTGCAAAGCTCTCAGGTTTGTAACAGTGTCCTTGGTAGAAACTGTTTTGAACACTGGATACAGAAATATGGTTTTTCTTTGTGAAAGAACAGTGACCACGTTATTGGTTCTGCTTTGCTTAATTTATGTCCAAGACCATTAGAAAGGTGGCATGTTAGGACACTGCAATGGAAGCTCTTGGCAAGAAAATTTTGTCTTGGCTTGTAATTTAATTTTCATTTATCGTGTGTGAGGATTGTAAGAGTCTTTAATGTTTTGTTGACGTACAGTTTTGAGTTTCTTCAGTACAGAATGAATGCAAATGAAGAAATATTTGTTTTTCGACAGCTAAGGAATAGAACTTGTTCAGTTTGCTCTGAGTTTGCACAAGCTTAAAGAAATGCACAAGTTAGCAATTTAAAAGGGCATTAATGTTGATGGGGTAGTGTAATAAATGTAACCTCTTAATTTTAATAATGTATGGAAACTTGTAAGGAATAAAGCACAAAAAAAATTAATGAAAATACCTTTTCCTTAGCTGACTCTGGTCTTTGAAGACCATGCAGTAATACACTTTTATCACCGTATCCCAAAATGCCAAATTTAATTAAAAAACAAGACTGGCAGAAAGCCTCCATGGTTTAAGGCATTAAGCTGGGACACAGCCTCTGCTGCCTTTCCATCTTGGGGCAGGTTCTGGGTGGAGCAGTTTCACTCTGTGGGGTTAATGAAGGTGCCCATGACTGTGTTTGGTGAGTCCTTGCTCCGTCCTCTTCATTGTTCCCTGTTACCATATAAGACTTGGAGGCTTATTAGGAATTCTTAAAAGATGGGCAGTTGTTGTTTTGTCTCCAAGCCTAAATACAGTGGTGTTCTTGTCTTTATTCAAATTAGGATCTTTTTGTCTTCATGGCCTTGACACTTGCTCACACTCTCTGTGCTGTATGTTGGGTTTCTTGGGTCTTCAGGATTTAGTGTGAAAGTTTTTCATTTGTTTTTGACTCTTGCGCACCATGCAGCAGCCTGTGGCCCTGAGTTGTTTCATGGATGGCTCACACTTAAAATCACCTTAAATCAGAAGGTTCAGTCATGCTTCCCTAACTGTGGACTGCCACCTGCTCYCTTGTAATTGGCGCTGGTGTTCCTGTAGCTGACTCCTTCATCTTTTGATGGGGAGTTTAGYATGCTTAAACAACCAAAGGTGTCATGTTGGATAGCAGATAATCCAGAAGAGCTCAGCAGTTGCCAAAAGGGGCACTCCATGCCTCCTACTTCCTTTTTTTTTGGTCTCACATCTAAAGATCAGTTTGATTTGGCTTGTTCACCTGATGAAAAATAGTCCATGAGAAAGTGAAGAAAGTTGTCATCCAAAATTAATCCTTTTGCTGCTTTGCAGCTGGTCCACGAGCTGCTCATGAACATCCTAAGTGCAGGTCAGCAAGTGCCAGAAGCCAGGATTTGTTCAGATTTAATAATCTCACTTGAACTCGTTTTCTGCAACTCAACCAGTACTTTGACTGTTGTAGAGATTATGCCAGTTGATTTATGTTGCGAGTCAGATTGCCAGACTTGCTACAGGAGGGTGGAATGGATATATATCTACCTATCCTTGGATTGGAGTAGTGAATCTGTGAAATGGAGCTGTGCACTACCATTGCTCAATAAACCTGCTGCTTGCCTGACAAATTAGCTGTGAAGATGCTATTAGAATGTTTTTAGCTCCTACAGAAAACAGACAATGAAATTTTTATGAAAAAGACTTTATACATGAAAATAAACTTTGGGAAGACAAAAATACATCTCTGACAAAGATTTTGAGAGATACTTCTTGCTTTATGAGCTATCCTTATATCACTTTTGCCTGTACAGTTCCTTTAGGGTAAGAGACTGCTTAGTCCAGCAAGATTGCAGTGGGGTTTAAGGTGGGAAAGGATTTGCTGTATTGAATATTCAAAATTCAACTTTGGTGATAGATACTCTTCTTTTTCTTCTGTAAATACGCATGTTTAAAAGTTGGGAACACTTGTTTATCATTCTGTGAAGAAGTGTGTTACCATAAGGTGAGAATTTCCCCTTTTTGTGCCAGTTCCTCTTCTGGTGAGCTGTTTAATTCATTAGGGGTAATAATTTTGTTGTTCCTTAGCTGTGAAAGAGGAGGGGAGGGGAATCAAATCTCTTTAGATTTGTGCTGTTGCATAAAACCAGTTTGAGTGGCAGTTCTTGGTAATAATTAAAAAGTACTTTGTTCTTATTTGGCAAATCCAGCTTTTGGGAAAAGAAAGTAGTGGTTTGTTTTCCTTGTCTATCGGTTAGATAGTGACTGATACTGCGCGTAACACACCCAGGCTGAGGAGTGGGAAACAAAAGACACCTGGTTCAGGTTTGAGGTGTGACTGGGGTGATTGTGTAGGTGTAGTTTGGATGAACAGGTGTATGAAAGTTTCTTCAGAATCTAGACAGGAGCAATACTCCTTGTTTTACATGCTCTGATATTTTCAGGACCTGTGTTTTGTAGAGCCAGGGCTGCTCTGCCATGGGAATGTGGAGCAGTCCCAGCTGTGAGATGGTGACAGGGAGATGTACCTGTGTCCCTGCTGCAGGGCATGGGTGGCCTTCAGTCTCACCTGGAGGGAAGCAGGGGGAGCCCTGGCAAGCTCTGGTCACCTCCTGCCTGCAGAAATGCTCCTCAGATCCCCGCTGCACTCTGTGAAACACAGCTCACAGCTCCTGGCCACAGGCAGGATGCTGGTTAATGGGCACTGCTGCCAGCCTTGCCTTGGGAATGAAGGAAAGATTCCTCTTCTTCCTCGTCTTCTTCCTCGTCTTCTTCCTCGTCTTCTTCCTCGTCTTCTTCCTCGTCTTCTTCCTCGTCTTCTTCCTCGTCTTCTTCCTC
>JACDOX010000089.1:2862683-2941692 GCA_014549065.1 Cardinalis cardinalis | reverse complement strand
TTCTTCCCTCTTCTCATTGTAGGGAATTTCTGAGTCTGCCTCCCAGTCCTGCACTTGCTCCTTAGTTCTGGCTGGAGGAGGCCAAGCAGGGCTCTGCTGCTGTGGTGCTGCTTTATTTCATGTTCCTCAGCATGATGCCAGGCACTCACTTCCCTCAGGCTCTGAAAATATTGCTGCAATCTGCTTCAGGAGCAAAGTCTTAATTGCATCAAGTGATACTTTGCTGACAAGAATTAAGACCAAATATTTTATTTTTCTGCTGAAGAATTGTTTTCTTCTTTACTTTGCTTGACCTGCTGAGGTCAGAAAGTTCATAAGGACATGTGCAAAAATAATGAATTGTTGGCATCAGACTTGGATCAGTATCTTGTGGGGAAAAAACGCAATGTTATTTTAACTGCTTTTCCTGATAATCCTGTCTTATTTTTTATCCTGATCTTATTATCTTGCCTCATAGTCAGTACATGCAGTTTTCAATGCTTGATTTCTGTAAAAAATTTTCATGCTTGATTTTTATAAAAAATAGTTACTTTGTGCCTGGTACCACTGATAGAATCCCAGGTCTTTAATTTGCTCTCTAGCCTTTGGCATAATACTCAAATAGTGTATTCAGAAATTCATGTAGGGTGGTAAAGTCTGTTGCTTCCCTGATCCATATTAATTTTATGTTATAGAAATATAACTGATCTACAGGAGTGTGAACTCTGTTTATTTGGAAGACTGCAATTATTCGAATTACAAAATTTCTCTGTAAATGGACTGTCCTGAAGTTAGAAATATCCGTTATTGTTATCATGGTAGGATGGTTTAGGGACTAATTAGGGTTGCTAGAAGAGGTATGAGACTGATGTTTGACTGTGGCTTTCTCTTACATTGTTGAATATTACAGGTTTAACAGCAGGGAGCCTGATCTGTGCAGCTGCTTAGTAGCACACTGTGTACCCAGAGCTCTGGAAAGTGTGTGCAGTTTGATTTCTGTGGCTCTCCTAGGGTCTAAAGCTGCTCTTCAAACCTTGCACTCTGTATTACAAGGGATTAGACTTCAGCATGGCTGTGAAAAACAGGGTATTCGTGGACTCTTCAAGTTACATTTGAGATTAAAGGACGATAGGAGTAGGTTCTGAGGAGCTGCACTGTTACAATGGAGTGAAAGGCAGTTGTTAGTGCTAAATGCATTCTGAGGGCTTCAAATCCATGCCTGCAGGTAGATCCTTGGTTTAGTTCATTTAAAACTTGGTGGGGAGAGTATGGAGGTAGGAGAGCAGTGGGTAGCAGCCCTACCTCACACCTCTCCTGGTGGCAGTGCTGCTTTCTGCCACCGTGGAAGCACTGCTGGGACTGGGGCTTGAGGGCATCATTTCCCAGCCACTCTAGGCCAACATCAGGACACAGCTGGGCTTGTCCACAGCTGGCAGGGCCACCCCAGGGTGAGGTGGTTCAGGGGAGCCAGAGGTGAAGAGCMAACCCAGCCGCAGCAAATGGAAGATGCGTGTTTGTGTCTTGGTTTGGAAAGACAGGTATCTGCTAAGGAAGGCAGGAGCCTCCCCTGAAATGGAGARTGTAAACCCTCCCCACCCCTCCCAATTGCTATAAATTTTAAATTAAGGGGCTCTCAGGCAAAAATATGGGAGCAGGAAATAACAGTTCTTTAATAGGGAAGAAAAATAAAAGGATAAAATAAACAATGCTGTACACTAGAACAACACTGACAGAGTCAGAACCCAACCTGACACCCTGTGGATCAGAGTGTTGGTGGCAGTCCAATTGGAAATGTGGCTGCAGTCCCCCTGAAGTGTCAGGTGTGGTTCTGTTGGAGCAGGGGGTCTTGTAGAGAAGGATGTATTCTTCCTCTGAAGATCCAGTGGAAGAAGAGGCAGCTGCTGTTCCTCTGGGGAATCCAGTGGAGAAGCTGTGCTGGTGTTCCAGAATCTCCAGATTATATCCAGGTAGCAATGCTTGGCTCCTCCCTCTGGGCAGAGCATCTCCCAATGGGATGTTACAGCTCTTATCAGTCATGCAGTGACATTCAATAGCCTGTTAGCAGATGTCCCCTCCCAAGGGAGGAGAGACTGTGATCACTCAGAGAGAGAGAGAAGGCAAACTGCCCACTTGACAAAACACAACTGCCATATACAGATGGTAACAGAAAACATCTTGCCTTGCAATCTGGAACAGTTTGAGGAGGGGCTGCAGCTGGGAGCATCCCCCTCAGTGGCGAGCTGAGGTGGCCACAGGTGCCTCTCCCAGGTTTTGTTCCTCTCCCAGGTTTTGTTCCTCCACACTTCGTGGCTGGGCTGTGGACCAGCTGCACCCCTGAGCCAGCTCCTCGTTGGTCTCTCTGACTTCTTTGTTTCAGCAGAGGGCAAGTTTTGGTACTCTCTTTGGGTCTAGAACTGTGAATGGTTGCAAAATCTTTTAAGACGCTACAGAGGTGATCGGAGTCCAAGGAATGCTGTCATCTTCCTGGGGTGACAGCGTTGTCTCTAAGAACACAGGCATCACAGGTGAACTGTGAAATGCATCCCCCTGGGGCTCTTTGTTCCTGGTTTGCTGTTTCTGTTCATCTACTGTATGATACAATATCTTCCTATTTATTAAAAGCCTGCGATTTCATATCCCTCACATAAAACTGTAATGCACTTCAAATTCTGAATTGAGGAAGAATATACACTGTTCTACTTCTTCACTGTCAGCTTCAAAGTTTTCTTTTGTAAGCAGCTATCTTTTACTGTAGCTTTTTGGGGGTGTTTACGTCGTGRCAGTGATTTTTCAGGGAGGGAAGCTGTGAAGTAATTTGATAATACAGAAACATTCAGAAATTGAGGAAACAAAACCAGCTTTGTGCTCACATGGCAGGAGGAAACAATGACAAGGTTTGGGCAGGGGTGGGTGGGAAAGGTTTGAGCCATTTAGCATGGAGGAGAGTCCCTGTGAAGGTGCAGGCTGCTCTTTTTTTGGCAGACAGTAGGAAGAAGTCTTGAATACCTGGGCACAAGCCTCCTACCTGGGTGTCTTGGGGTTGCCTGGGTTATTTCTGAATTTATAGACCCTTGTGTGTCCATGCAAATTTGGGAGGGCTGGAGGAGAGCTTGCTCTGGTGAACAGCTTGTGATGCTCAGACACAAAATTTTGGACCCTGACTGATATTGGATGGACAAATTGGTACAATTGCCTTAAAACAGCAGTAAGATTCTGACCCCTTGCTTGGGATATTCTGTCTCATATGTAAGAAGTGCTGAAGAGGTTTGTGCACAACCCATCCCGAAAGCAGCATTCTGAGTTCTTGGAGAGTCAAAAACCTGGATTCAGATCTAGTGTCTTCAAAGTACTGGAGGAACTGGAGCCTGTTGTGAGCCCCTTGCAAGGCTGTTTCTGTGGCTTGGGTAAATGTTGCCATCAGCTGGAGCTGCCAGAAACCAGAGCAGCCTCTGGCTGTGCAAAGGCTCCAGTATGAGCTGAGTGGAGACTGAGATCAGTGATCCTAAGCCTATGATGTATGACTAAAATAAAATGGCTTTTGATGCTATTAGTCTCTCTAAAGCTGCTGGTTCTTTATTCCTCAGGGTTTGTGTTACATTTATTTCTAATTGTTTGCAAAGACTGCTCTAGTTTCATAAAAAAAAGTCTTTTATGCATAACTAAGCACTTCCAAAAGCATGCGTGGGTTGCCAGCTATTTTGCATTGTTATTTCTTTGTGCTTGTCTGAGAAATTTTGGATGTTATTTTTATAAATGCATGCAACAGCTCTGATTGTCTGAGGCAAAATGACCTGGGATGGTCAGTGTGATTTTTATGCTGCTGTGTGCTGAGTTACTAAAGTAATTTTTAGTTATCAGGGTTCAGATTTTGGATTTAGGCTCCCATGTGCCAATCTTAGGTGTCTGCCTTAATGCTTCAAAGACTGTAAAGCATACTGAAGTTCTTTGGCATGAAAAGGGCTTTGTAAATTTAAGGTCTCTACTGCTTAACTGAGGCAGCAGACTGGATTATGGCTGATTTTTGGGAGAGAGATGATTGTTTAGGGAATGACTTGGTCACCAGGAGAAGTTTATAAAGGGAGCTTAGGGGACAGTGTCTTGCTTATTTCTGGTTGGAAAAAAAAATCTGGTTGGAAAAAAAGGATTTGAAGTATGTRTCTGCTACAGCAACTTGCTGTAAGCTGGGCTTCCTCCAGGGTATTAAAATACTGTGTGCCTTGTATGAGAAAGAAAACCCAATTAGAGYAGGTAAGGTGGTGGATATAATTTTACATGTCTAGGTTAAGCATGTCCAGGGAGGATTTGCTTTGGCTACATTGGGTTAAGAAAAGATCTGAGTTTGAAGGAAACCTGAGGGAAACAAAATAATGGTATGTGAGGTGTTTTTCCACTTTCCTTTGTATAAGGAAAATATGAAATTAAAAACATGAAATTAAACTGATACAGCTGTGCATATTCTGAAACTTGTGGTGAGATGAAAGCAGTCCTTAATATGCTGCTTTTGCAAGTGGTATTTCTTGATTAAAATTCTGCATAATCAAGTAGARCAGTTGGACAGGTCTTAGTCTGCAGTCAAAAAAATTCTTTAGCAGGCRGAGAATTTATGCTCTTCAGAAGACTCAGCTGTTAGATAGTCAGGGGAATTACAAACTTTAAAGTCTTCTTAAAAGTAAGCCAGCTTCTCCTGTAAGAGAGGGCATTCTTAGTTTATTTCAGTGTTAACACTTTTCCCCATGTGTTATGTGGAATTCTTAGTACAGTTTTTTTTCCTGAACACATCTATGAGTAATTGGGAATTAAAGTCACTACCCTGAAGTAATAACTAAATATTTATTACTCATTATTAAATATGTATTAGTGATTACATATGGATCCCAGTTTCATGAAATGGTAAAAAAACTCTCAGTCCTTTTTTTAAGCAGAGGTGCTTGAGGGAAATGTTTTCTTTCCTGCATGGATGGAGAGGTGCAGAGCTGTCCAGGGTTTTGTAGAATGTTGGTGGAGGAGAGATTAAAACTCTAGGTGCTTTATAACTAATCTTATTGCACACTGGTTTGTTGGATTTTCAGTGGTTTTTGTTTTTGTTTGTTTGGTTGGTTTGTTTTGTTTTTTTTTTTTTTTTTTTTTTTTTTTTTTTTTTTTTTTTTTTTTTTTTTGGTGCAGAGCAATCCTGCTCGGGCATTATAAATACTCTATTCCTTCTATCTGTGATCTTTTATTTTAGTCTGTTAAGTTTAGTTATTGTTTTTACACACAGAGTGATTTTCTTTCTTCATAAAAATCTGTATTCAAATCTGGCATGGTTAATACCTATTTTTTTTCCAGTTTTCTTAYTTTCTTAAACTATTTTTCCTATTAACTTAAACTTTGATATTATGTGTAAAAATCTAGAAATAGAGTTAAACCCTCCTGACAACATCTGTGTTGAGGCATCTTGAAATGGTGATGAAAAATGCTGCACAGGTGTAGCCAGGGAAGCAGAAATCTCTTCTGATGTCAGATGTGATGCAGACATCAGTGGAATGGAGGCAGCGTGTCGAGGCTCAGGCAAGTGTGTGATGTATATTAGATTGAAAAAGCAGATTTATTGTTGTCTTTTTCTGTGTGTGTGTGTGGTACATTGGCCTTCTGTCAGAAACTGGTTCAAGAGATGCCTCTTATTAAAAGAGTCGAACAGGAAAAGATGGAATATCTTGAGTTGTAGTCTGGAATACCCAGCAGAAACGTGGAGATGAGTGGGGTTTTTCCTCTCCCTTCTCCCAGAGCACACTCAGCCTAAGGACGCTTGTGAGAGCGCAGAGTTCAAGGCTGGTGAACAGCCGGGGTTGTGCTTAGCAGGGATAGAAGGTGGTTACTGTTTCCAAATGAAAGAGAAGCACTCGTGCTGATTTTCTGTTACATTGCTGCCATCTTGTTCGCTGCTTTTGCAGATTTAAATAACTGTCTTGAAACAGATTTCCTTTGTTTTAGTGTGGTTTCACTACTTATAATTGTTTCTGTTATCTTGATTGTGCTGCCTTAGATCTGGGGTGGAAAGTTTTGCCCTGTTTTCCTTTCCTTTTGTGTGGCAGAAATGAGTTATCTAGTGTTGTCAGCTGTTGTTTGGTTACACTTTCTTGGATTTTTAAAATTTGTTTCTTTTTGTATTTCCTTTCCCCCCCCCCTTAGTTGAACTTTTTATTAAAAATAATCTGTCCTTTGATTTCATTATTACCTGTGGTCATTATTCATGGCTTATGGTTGCATTAGCTTTCTATTTAGCAGCCTTGTATGTATTCTTAGCAACAGAAAATTGTGATGCAAAATGTGGCATGAACACAGACCTGTCAGATGTATCTTTGTGGTTGGCAAATGTAGGGGGGAAAGATAGAACAGTACCAGGAAGGTCATGAAATGCTAGTCTAATTATCATGGTTTTGGCAGAGGAAAATTGTTCATGCTGATCTGAGAACTCTTTGAACTTGTCATTGTGGACAAAAGAGGAGGGGAAAAAAATAAATTAGAGCTTTCAAAATGCCTTTGACAGGTCTTATCCAAGAGGCTGTTGAACAAGGTGAGGGAGTCGTGGGATGAAAGTGAAGGGTTTGTTTGTGCAGAAGGCACAAATGGGGAAAAACCTCCTAGATCCTGGTAAAGATGAGCTCAAGACTGAGCTCTTGGGATGTTTTAGAATGACTTACAGCAGCTGTGCAGAATTTAGTAAGTTTTCAGAAGTGATTCTGTGCATGTATCTGTATGCTAGCATTACTGATTTTCTAAAGACCTCTTGGGAGAAAATCTAAGTTCTCTGACTTTAAACATGAGCCATGAGAGGGCAAGATTGCATCTGGTGTTGATGGTGAACTTGAATTTTGCACATTCTTGTGTGTGTGAAATTGGTCATCAAAATAAGAAAAAAATTGTATTTTTTATACTTGAAATTTCAAAGTTGAAATCATGGGGCAGTCAGTAGTTTAAGCAGGTTGGATAAACCCAGAAAGTGCTTGTTTCCTGCTGCAGGCAGGAACAGTATTTCTCTGGATTAAAATTCACTTTGATAATGGATAAACATTCCAAATGTGTCTTGTTTTCTTCCTGGTGCTTTTTAAAAGTGAAGAAATATTGGGATTTTTTTAAAGTGAAGTAAGGTGGCTTTAAACCAGAAATTCACGCCATTTTCCTCATRATAGAACTTGAAGGTATTTGCAACTAGTTCCTCTTTATGGGTTGATGGTATGGTGATATTTTGATAAAGGAGAAATAATAAATAAGTTTACAGATATTGCATAATACCTGGGAAGTGAGAGGACATAACATCAGGGCAGTACAACCCCTGGTGTGTTTGCCATGACTGTAACTGCTGAAGACCAGGGAAGGTAACAGCAAGAATACATGGGTGTGCTAAATGGAGAAGTTTAAATAAATCCTGCTTTGTTTTTGCCAAAGGAATTGTTTCCAGATTACAGGAACTAAAAATGGCCAAGCTGCTTGGTTCCTGTGGGGAGGTTCATATTGGCAAGTTGGTTCCTTCTCTAATCCCTTGGGGTAGGAGCACATCTGGTTAGTGGGCTCGTTTTTAGGCTGTTGTAGCAAGTGTCTTTAGTTTGGTCAGTTCTTATTGCTTCTTTTCCTCAATATCTAAACAATATCTGATCTTTAAAAGCTGTGTTTGGTCACTGGTTGCTGCTGGCACTTCTAAGAGAGGAGTTTGTGATGTGAGCCCTAAGTGAGGTGTGCTGGGTAAATGGAAGGGATTTGTGATAAGCATTACAATGCTGTGGTGAGGTTGTGTAGTTCTTGTTATTCCCCCAAGCCATTGACAGAAGTCTGAAAGCTAAAAATCATGCTCAGAAACACCAGCAGGGATTAGAATGGAAAATTGCTTGGCTTTTATTGTGTTTCTCATACAAGTCCTGTTCTGTGTTCTTGCAGTAGGTATCTTCAGTGTTTTCCTGTCTATTTCTGACAAGCTCTGTGTACATGCTGAAACTTTATTGTTTCTTTTGGAAGTAAAGCACCCTTATGTGTCAGTAATGTCAGTCTCTCAATTTATGTATTAAGGCTGTAGTTTAATGGGTAAACATAGAGGTAGGATCCTTCTCTGATCTTTTCAGTGATTTTTTTTTTTTTTAGTATAATACAGAAGATTCACTGGAGTGTGGGAGTAGAATACTTTTTGAAACAGAAGGAATTTTTTGTATACAGAAATGTACCACTACCTGTCCAGGGCTCTGTGCCTCTTGTGTTGCTTTAGCCAAAGCCTTTGTTTCCTGGCTTTGCTGATTACCTGAGGCAGTGGACTGTGTTAACCCCTGTGTAGTGTTGCCAGTGTCTGCCACCCTGCACAGCACTGCAGTGTGTAATGTAGAGATTACTGCTGTCAGAATGACAAAAAAATTGTAATTTCCAATGCAGTTTGCAAATGCAGATGTTACTGTAATTGAAACAAATGCATTTTTCTGCCAGTAAGCAAAGCAGCAGGGATAATGTGGTGGAAGCTGTCCTTTCCTTGCTTGCATGTCTAGATAAAACTACCTTCTCTGTTGAAGCAAAGGTATTGATAGATATTATTAACCAGAAATCAGCACAGTATGTAATGTGGGGAGGTCTCTGAAGGAGGCAGAGCTCTTCCTTGGTGTTCTGAAAGTGTGATCAAAGAACACTGACCTTCCCAGCGTTCCAAAATTAACAATATTCCAGTTCTTTTTTTAACAGCAAATGCAAAATGTGTAGAGATGGCAATATTAACTGATGCAAAAACCCCCAAAAAATGTATGAAAATGTGCTAGATGTTTCTAGTGGAGAAATACAATTTAATGCTCTGTCACTTCTTATTGAGATTTATGCTTGCTTTCGGCACTTAAAGAATATTTATTTCACTATTTTAAAGCTCCCATACCTAAAATTAAAAAAAAAAAAAAAACCAAAAAAACAAGGAAAAAACCCAAACAAAATACCAATCCAAAATGTCAGGAGCAACAGCAAGGGAAGGCAAGCTGGGGGTCAGGGGTGACAAGGCTGGCAGCCAGTRCCCTCCCTCATTGATGAGAATGCAGTCCCCCAGTGCCTGCCATGAGGCAAACAGTGGTTTGGAAGTAGTTGGTATGGATTTACAGAGAGAAAACTGTGGCTGGCTAACCCAGTAACCTTCTGCAATAGATAAACTAGGTGGTTGGATAAGGGAGGAGCAGGAAATGTTGCTTCTTGTGGCTTGAGCTGTTGCTGTCCCCTGTTCCATCTCACAACGCAGGGACTAGGTCAGTAGAGGATCAGTACAGTGTGGTGCACTGAGAACTCACCCAGCTGCCAGGCTCAGGGCATGCAGTCCCCAGGGAGGTCAGTCCCAAGGGCTCTGTTCCAGGGCTTGACACTGGGGCCATCCCTGGGGATACCCAGGATGTGCAGCTGGCTGTAGCTGGGACCCTGCTTTGAGCAGGGCTTGGAGTGGTCAGTACCCAGAGGTGCCTTCCCATTGTCACAGACATCTTTTGTGAAAAATCCTTTCCTTAGGATTTTTTCTCCTGAGAAGCTGAGAGGCCTCAGGAACAAAACGTWAATGATGGTTATCTRCTGCTGTGGAATGCAACAGGTGGATCTGTGATTGGTCTCATGTGGTTGTTTCTAATTAATGGCCAATCACAGTCAGCTGGCTCAGACTCTCTGTCCGAGACAGAAGCCTTTGTTATCATTCCTTCTTTTTTTCTATTCTTAGCTAGCCTTCTGATGAAATCCTGTCTTCTATTCTTTTAGTATAGTTATTTAATATAATATATATAATAAAATAATAAATTAAGCCTTCTGAAACATGGAGTTGAATCCTCGTCTCTTCCATCATTCTCGGACCCCTGTGAACACTGTCACATCCCATCCTGTGGTTCAGGCTTGCACAGCTGCAGTGTCCATGTTGGCCTTGACCACAGGGAGATAAACTCTGCCAGCAGTGGGGTTTTTTTTCCTGCTTAATACCTCTTTTTCCATAGACTACTGGAAGACTTTTTGCTAGTGAAGGGAAAGAATTAATCTCAAAGTCAGTTCTGAGTCAGCTTTACCTACAGGATAGATGTTGGTATTTGCACTTAGAAAATTGCAAATACCCACAATTGCACTCCAGTGCTGTTCATTAGAAGCCCTGACCGTTCAAAACTAGAGAACCTTGACATGGGTTAAATCTCCTTGCTTTCTCAGCAAATGTTTTGTCCTGTTTTAGTTTGGTTTTGTTTTTTTTTAACCAGGGAAACTGGCCAGTGGATACAGCCATAGAGAAAATACAGATAGAAACTCTCAGCCAACTGGTGACATAAAAGAATTATAGATCTTGTCATGCTAATCATGGCTATGAATTTCTCATGTAGGTTGAATTTGGTTGAAGCATTTGTGATGGATCCAGAGCTACGTCAGTGCCTTCAGGAAGATCTGTTACGTCGCTTTCCAGACCTCAACCGGCTGGCAAAGAAATTTCAGAGACAAGCAGCAAACTTACAAGACTGTTACAGAATGTTCCAGGCTATCAATCAACTGCCTAATGTGGTACAAGCACTAGAGAAACATGAAGGTATTGCTACCCCCATCTATTCCCAGTGTTTTGTGGTGTACTGATAATGCAAAGAAATAGAGCGTAGATTTCCAAAGATGACTTTTTTCCCTTGTGTGCTTTTGTTGCAGGAATAAAGCTTTAAACACATTTGAATTTTACATGAGCTGAAATTCCAAAATGCCAATCAGATACTTAAGAATATTCATAGCCAAATCTTTGCAGGGAAATGTGTTCCAATTAGTGTGTAGCTGGGATGCTTGAACTGTTGGGTGGTGGTGTGGGAATCTTTGACATGGATTTGTCTCTAGGAATTCCTGACCAACTCTGTGTGTGTGCTGTGATCTTACAAACAAGATGCCATTCATACCATAGTGYTGTCATCCACTTTGGGTTGTAATTACACACAAAATCCCCCCATCTTAAGGATTAGTGGTGTAACTCAAATGGCTTTTTTTAAAATCATAATGCTCCTGTGTTTGATACARGTAACATGGCAGGATTTCATCCAGTCCTCATTAGTAGGAAGCACAATGCTGTGACAAGCAGTCTGGAAAGTACAAAAGCTGCTATTTTTTTTTCTTTTTCAGTGTATTACCAAGAAAATACAGAATAAGATCAGCATTCAGTTTAGCAATAGCAGTTCTAACCTGCCAGAAAGCTTATTTCTATTGAAGCCCATTAATTTGTTAGAAATTCCCTTTGTGTAAAGCAAGCACCACAGCCTGAAAAACTAATATTGTTTGAAATGGTATGGTTACAAACATTTCTTTCCTCTATTTGAGTAGAAAATAAAGCTACCCAGTGTCTTATACTTTTCTGTACTACAGTTTTACAACTTCAAGTAGTGAAACTTCTGCGATATTAATCCTAAATCAATTTTTGGTTATTGGCTKTGTTATTTCCAAGAGCAATAACACAGATTTTAAGATCTGAAACTCTGAAGGAACTGACAGATGTAACTCTTTTGCTTGTTTTTGTTTTTAAAGAGCTGTGTCACTCTTCAGCTGCCTCAGTTGTGTCCATTTGGCTTTTCCAAACRGACTCTCCTTGTTTTAGCCTTGACATGGAGCTCTTGGATTCCCATCCTATACTGAGGTGTTAGTTCAGAATGCTGGCTTCCTGTCTTTGCTTCTTTTTATATTAGTTGCCATTTGGATCAACAGAGTTCCTGTGTCATAACACTGGGGTAGGAAAACAATTCCATTTTTAGAGTTTTGAGGAGCAAGCTGTGTAAGGCAAACTGCTCACCATATGGAAAAGTTAATAGACTGCAAAAGGTTCTTCCTGTTCTACACATGAATCAGTTGGACTTAGGGCAATCACCAGCAGTATATTACAGATAGTTTAAAATAGGTGGTGTGTTATTTTTATTTTTCTTTGTACTTGTGCCACCTGTTCAAAGTACATGAATGGTCTGGTAATTTTCAATGTACATGAATGATTCAGACTGGATCTGGTAATTTCTCTGTTTCTGACTGTACAGAATGTTGTATCTCATCAAGGGATGGAAAGTCAGAAAGATTTTTGACAATTCTGAGTATGTGCCAGTTTCAGAGCTCCCTTGCCTATGAATGGCTGTGGGGATATAGAGCAGCTATGGGGATGCAGAACAACCACAAAGTCATCAGCTGTGACTGCCTTTCCCTCAAAATTGTTTTGCTGAAATTCCCTCATTGTTTTGCTGAAATCCTTGTTTTTATGGTTGGTGAAAGCTGAGGAAGGGAGTTATGAGTGAAGATGGCTTTTTTCTGGTTTGGCCTTAAGAAGTCTGCATAAGATGGGAAAGAACTCTGAGTCATCAAATCATTTTGCTCTAGCTGGCAAAAGGGAGCACTTGTTCATTACTCAGATTGCTGGGGCATGAAATTTGGGTCCTTTACAAGATTTCTGTCTTCAAGAAGCTGCTGAAGCATCTTCCTTCCCATCTCAAACAAACACTCTTTACATGTGTAAATATGCAGGATACAGGAATTGTGTGCTGGGTGTCAGGTGGGTTTTTACCATACTGTATACAGTGACTGAATACCCCTTTCTGCTTGTTTCAGTCCTGTTCTTTCCCAGACTGTTGCACTGGTCTCTTACAGCTTGTTGTGATCAAACTTGGCTGTTTCCCATCCTTTGTCAGATCCAACTGATTATTCCTTACTCATAGTGGAAACACATTTATCTATCAATGTGTCATCTTACTCAGTGCTACATTTTACTTCATTTCTATTAGCCCAGTTTTCAAGGTGTTGATCTATTTCTGATTTATCTTATTCCAATATAAGCTACTGATAGCTTCCATATTGCATTTTTAAATGACATTTGTAAGCAGCCTTCTTTTCTGCATTAATATGAATTCACACATCTTAAAAAGATAAATGCTTCTGTGAGCCTTGGAGGAACTGATGTACTTTCAGCTTGTTCATCTTTTGCAAGTGGGTGATGTGCTCTTTATCTGCACTCTGGTCATGGCATAAATCATAGATCTTGCACCTTGGCACCTCCTGTGACACCATGCTGAATGCTTTAGAAGAGCCCAGATTAGCTCTGCAGAGTCCCCTTTGTCTCAGGCATTCAGTATTTCAGACMGATGTTGCACCATATGGATATTACCTACCTATAGAAAACCTGTGCTGTATTTAATCCCAGTTTTCATTGTTCTTTTCCTTTTATCCCACTTTCCATTGCACTATCAAAATGACTGGTGCACTTCATCATTGGGATTGGTCTGTTTTGCTTGGATAGAGCAGTGTCATTTTGCTGCCAAACTAACTGTGTGTTTCAAGTCTGAAGATTAGTGTTTTGTTTTAATTGCCAGACAACATTTTTAAACCATATTAATAGTCAAGTCTTTAACATGTGTAATAAACACTTGTCTGTGCTTCAGTAAGTAAATTATGGTTTAAATTAAAACCTGCACCTGGGCACAGATAGGCTCTGGATCAATATGCATCTCTGCTTTTGATGGTGCAAAGCTCTATTAGTCTTTCTCTCAGTGGTTACTTTCCATCCTAATAATGTTGAGTAGGTAGGTGCAAAAGAGCCTTTTTTTAAGCTATGCATCTTTTCTATGAGTTAATGAATACAGGTGCAAGACACGTTAGAGTTTAATTTAGAATTTTTCAGTGATGTTTCTTGCTCATATTCTTGTAGTGCCAGGTGTTTTAAGAAAAGCATGTGCAAGTAACTTCTGTAAACCCTCATTATTCACTGACTCCACTGTTTTACTTCCTTCAATCAAGTGCTGGATACCAAGTTTGAAGTTGGATTAAAAGTGAAAATAAATTTTGCAGTGTATCAGTTGGACCCATATAAATGAATGTATGTAAATACATCAGTATTTTATTTACTTAATARATCAATATATTCCAATATATTCCAACTTTTGAATGTAACATTTCCTATGGTGTCTGAGGTGTACTCTTCTAGTATAAATAATGAAATGGCATAATGAAACTTCCCTACTCAAGAAAACAAATTATAATAGCTAGTTTAAGTTCAAGCACARTTGTTTTTCATTGATTCAAGAATGTTGACACTCATTTCATTGTGTGTGCCATGTATTCTGTCAGTTGGGAACCGCTCAGCCCACTCTGAAGAATGGACATGAAACTTTTTCTGCTCTTCGTTTTTTTTCTTCTTTTTTGGCTGCTTTTATTTTATAGGTTGGTTTAGGTGTGTCTTCTTACAGGAGGGAAAAAACCAAGATATTAAGAGAGCAAGCAAGAAATTTGGAATTGAAAACAATCTTTATTTCATATCTCTTGGTTTTGAAGATTTTTAATCAGCAGGCAACTCCATTTTTGCAAGTTGAGTAACCTCTCAACAAGATGTAATATTTTTTCTCTATTAATAGATATTAGTCAGTTTAGAGCTTTCACTTTAAAAGTTTGAGGGGCTGGGGAAGCAAAAAGGCATGGTAGAAAAAGAAATCAAGCCAAACTTTCTTTCTGCTTCAACTGGGAGAGGAGAGATTCGCTTGGGTAATTGTGTCCTCACTGTGTAACTTCTATAGATTTCTGTGGCACTTTTTCTGTAAATTTCTATGGCACTTTTTCTTAGGAAAGGGTAGGACTTTTTTCTTAGTCTGGTAAGAAATGGAGAGGCTCTGGAATATCCAGAGCTTAATTCTGTGTTTCTCTGTTAATGTGCAAAGCCTTGCCTGTAAGCATTAGAGGCAGCAACATGATTCTGTACATAATTCAGTGAGTCTAAGCTCATAGTATTGGATTCATTTTGAGGCATTTTTTGTAAATCATGTACTCAATAATGCTAATCTTTCTGTGATTAAATCATAACTTGAAGTGGCTGCAAAGATGTAAACATGCATTTACTGACAGCACGTTTCCACAGCTGGCTGCTGGATATAGGTGCTTATTTGTAGCTTATGTGTACCTGAAGAAAACACTTCCTTCACAAATTTGGCAATATCTGTGCRTGTTAATTTAATTGTGAACTGCTCTTGGTGTTCAGTGCTTTTGGTGTTCCGTGGACTTCCAGCCAATGTGTGTTCTGTGCAGTTTGACTTGGTGCTACAGAGTATCTCTGTTAATTTTGATGCCTTCCTGTCTAGTGGAAAGAAGTTACTGTAAAGACCTGGTTATAATATGTGGTCTTTTTTTGTTGGAAACAAAAGGTGATAACATACACTTCAGTTGCTGTGCCCATATTGTAATTGCAAAATATTTCCAGTATTATGTAATATTTATTAAGAAGAATTAAAAGCTGTGAGTGTGGAAGATAAGACCCACATTTTTTGCAGAAGGCATGTCAACTTTTTATGTGCAAGAATTGGTAATATTCAGACAACGGGTTTGTTTTTATACTGTTGTTTGTTGTTTTACAGTAGAAGGGAATTGATACACCCAGTTATTAACAAAGATGGCAGAGTAGGTATAGGCTTAATCAGAATGTAGATGGGATATTTAGGAAAAATCCCACCAATTTTAGAAAAAGGTMCATGTGTTTCAGTGAAATAGTCATAGCCCATCTTTGTAAAATTAACCAGCTAAGCAGTTGTGTTGTTTATCTTGGATAAGTGAATTCTGGTAAATCTGTGGGGGTTTGTGAATGATAATTTTTTTGTTTGTTTGTAACAGGAGCTCACCAGATGTTGTTGTTGGCTGTATTTATAACACCTCTTAATGATATCTGCTCTGACTTCTCAAAGTTTCTGGAGATGATAGAAACAACATTGGACATGGAAAAGGTATGGAATGTTGTGTGGGCAGGGTTTACTCAGCAATTAAAGTTGCTTATTGAGCTTTGCAATCTGCTGTAGATGAACTAAATTTAATTGATCATCTGTATTAAGTAGCTAGTAATAATTTAGCTGTATATAGAAATATATGCTGCATTTAGAAATRTATGAAGGCTGTTATTAATGTATCAGGGTACTCAACAGGATATTCACCCACCATCTGAAATTATCTAGCCAGTGAAAATATGCTTTGGGTGCACTGGTGCTGTGAACCTGAAACTCTTTTTTAAAGATCTCATCAGTATTAGAAGTGGAGMAGTAATTTTGTCATTTCTCTACTTTGTATTTTTAAAGTTACAGTGATAAYGTCTCAAATCCAAGATGTAGCCCAGGGTTTGTTTATTACTTGGGGGAGTCTTTTAGGATTTTCATTTTTTTTTAATTAACCAGGGGTTAGGATTACCCTACATTAGGGTCTCAGCTGACTGCAGAAATAAGAGAACTACCTAAACATGTGCCAGACCTGGTAGTAAGGGCCATTTGTTGAACTTGTGAGAGCTGCAGTGGGTTAAAAATTTTGAACATGCATACTTTTCTCCAAAGGCAGGAGCACTGTGTTTTCTTTCTTTGTATTGTGTTGTGCATCCATCAACTGCATTTTACTGTTTATGGAGGGACTTGTTTGATTGACATGTTGCTGTAATTTGTGATGTATGGTAATGAAGAAATTTATAGCTTTATACCAGTTACAGACCATCTGTTGATGCAGTTTGTGTGCCCTGGGACTCTGTTTTCTTTAAAAGTAACAGCTGTTTAAGCCTTCACCCTTCATAGTCCAGCTCTTCAAGTTTCTTTTCAGGTTCTACTTTAAAAATGTTTTGTTGTCCTTCTAAACAGAATAACAAGTCAGTTATTTTTAGGCAAATCCCATAGAATCTGACATGCTAAGTTTGATTTTTCCCCTCCTTCAAGGTATTGGAAAATGTCTATAGATAAGCCAACACTGGTTTTACCAGAAGAATAAACCTTGTCCCTATGAACACTAGAATCTGAACTTTGACTTGAAATTCCTCTTGGATTTTGAGGGAGTTCAAATAAAATAGGCAGTTCTATTCTGAGTGCAATTGAAGGATAGGTTGTCATAGCAACTAAATTATGTCAATAATCCATTCTAATATAAAAAGAAACATCTAAGTTCAAAAAGCGTGGGATATGGTTATTCATTTACCTAGCTGTAATAAAAGTTGAGAAACTGTCACTTCCATTCCTATTTATCTCAGAATCATAAGGGCCCTTTGAGAAACCATCTACTCCAACCTCCTCCTCAAGTCAGGGCAACTTCAAAGTTTGGTGGTGCTTTTGGTGCATAGCCACCTGGCAGTGGAAACACAGGGAAGGGAGAGAAAAGAGATGAAATTCAACAAAAAGATGAAATGCTTCATCCTTGCCTCTGAAAATTTAAGCTTGGAAGGAACCTTGTTTGCTTTTCAACTCAAGAGCTGGGTTGAAATTGGTACAATTTTTGGTGGCACTATGTAGGTTCCTTCCTAAGCCTCTAGAGTCTCTTTTGGGGCAGAAATTACTGATGCAGAAACTTCAGTTTCCAAAGGCTTCTTGTTTTGAAAGAACCCATGCTCTGTCTTGATTAGCTGCCTAAGTCCAGAGTAGCAGAAATGATCATGTACATKACAATTTCATTCCCTCTGGCTTCCCTTTTTACCCTTCCTACTGGTCAGTCATTTGTTTGCAAATAAATGTGCAGACAACTCCACTTCAGCAGAAAGGAGTCTGTTAAATTGGTATATTTTGAATGTATGAAGTGTACATTGTGTGAGAAAACAAGTATTTGAGATGTGTTTGCTTTGCAGTTGAACCAGACACCAGCTATCACAAACAACATTGCATGACAACATGATATATTTAGAAAAAATTTCGTGTGAATTRTGAAGTAAATTCATTTCACTGTGTATGATCAGAAAGATTTTTTTATTCCTAATGTTCATATAATTTTTTCTTGTTATTTTTCTCTAGGTGGAGAATCATGAATTTCTCGTTAAGGCTTCTTTTGATCCTAATTTAACAGAATTAAGAGAGAAGATGAATGAACTGGAAGAAAAAATGCAGTCCTTACTAAAGACTGCAGCCAAAGAACTAGGTAGGGTTTGGAACTGCCTTTCATTCATGTCTCCTTTGTGAAATGTTTTGCAATCAGGTGAGGAAAACTGGTATGAAGAAGTTAAAGGGTTAAAGGATGTTTGTATTATTATATTATTGAGTTGGGCTGACTTTGGTTGTTGCAGTACAAGCTGTTCAAAACAGGGATTTTTAGCTTATAACTTTGCTTTAATTTTTTTTTAAACAACATTCCAAATTATTACAGAAATGATCATATATGTTACAGAATCCATTTTGTAGAACTGTAACTCATCAAACTCTTGGCTAGCTCTAGTTCTGTTTTACATTTTTTGAGGACCTGCACATTTCCCCCCCCTTCTGTGCATTATCCTGAGTGTCCATTCAACTTTCTTTTGATGTTCCTTGCAAAATGTACTTCATAAGCAAATGAGACATTTAAAGTGTTGATTATCCTATGCAAAAAATTCCATGTGAGGCTGATGAATCGGGCATTGAAATATCAACTTAAAGAAAAAGCCACCAACTTTTAATGCAAATGTGCCAAGGAAAATTGGCAACACTGTACTTATTTTGGGTTACACCTTTAAGAGCTTGCAATTTTTGTTTTGATTTTTTTAGTGCAAAAATGATACCTGGATGAGAAGAAGGAAAGCCAGTATTGTGTAGGGATGGAATGAGAAATCTTGTAACAGAGCTATGTGTTAGTAGAAGGATCAGAAGAGTAGAGGTGCTGTGCTAACAGCAGCAATGCAGAATATCCTTGCATTTTTCACCTTCCTGGAGAATTCATAGCAATAATTGAGAGCCTGATTCGAATATGCAGTTTGAGAGCATTTTAAAGTAAGAGCGGAGAATGAATCCATATATATTTGTATTTRGTCTGGCTATTTCTCATACCTGTACAGAACCAAAGCATGTCCACTCAATTAGGTTGTGTAAGAGAGGCTAAATCATGGGAACTGAGGGCTAGTGTGCAGGAATGGCACAGGCTGCAGGATTTGTGATAATACAGCTGGTTTCTTTTTCTTTGTTTTCATCTGAAAGGTTTGGAAGCTGGCAAAAGTATCAAACTGGAGACAAATTCACAGTTTGGGCATCACTTTAGGGTGACTTGTAAGGAGGAAAAAGCTCTCCGTAACAATTCAAAATATGGAATCATTGATACACAGAAGAATGGTGTGAAATTTACTAACAGGTATGAGATTATATTGGTGGGTTTTTAAGCCTGTTCTGAAGGTAATAGAATTGTTCCTTTATAATTATGCTGAYAAACTGGATTCTCTACAAACTGTCACCTTTTTAATTGGCTCACAGATTGAAATATTGAGCAGGACTGGCATAGAGTTTATGTTAAAAGCTGCATTCCCCATTTATGTTGCCAACTGTTATCTATTTTTAGTCCTTTGACTTGGGCTAATTTCTCTGTTTTAGCTGCAGCAAGTATCATAATTGCTTTTACTGTGAGTGTTTATACACAAGCTGCACTAGGGAATTTATGTTTATCACCGAATGTGACATGCAGAATTTTGTTGCTGATTTCCTTTTTCTTCCCTTTGTTCCAAATCCTCTCTAATTTCTGTTAGTCTTGTGCATTGAGCTTCARTTCTGTGGCACTTTTAATTGAGCTGTTAAAAAAAAATTAAGTCTTCAGGTTAATTGCATTGAGGCTGTTTCAGTATGTCCTTGTCTGGACAGCAATTCTGACACAGACCAGCTGAAAAGTCTATTTYTTTTGTTGAATTTTAGCTCTTGTAGAGCTTTTTAGCAGGAGCAGGGGCTGYATCAGTCATCAGATGTTTCTCTGTTCTTCAGTGTTTTTATGTAGAGGAAACAAAATAGAAGGTTGCACATGCAGAATTGGGTAATAATTTAGGTTGAAGGCTACTTCTTATCCCTCACTCAAAACTGATGCACCTTGAAAATTAAATCCCATCTCAAGCTTAGATGGGGTAGCCTAAGGCTTTGCCTAAGTCCCCATCCTCTAAGTATCCTTCACAGCTCATGGGCACAAGTTCCAGTGCTGAATTACTATTGATGAAAACTTTCCTGATCAGATCTAAGGAGAATTTTCCTCGCAGAAACTTGGGATCTTAGGATCTCATTCTTTTGCCCTGCCCCTCCAAGGAGAGTGTGTTGCCTCTTCCCTCCAGGCTGACCCCAGATTCTCTCAGCCTGGGCAGGCATGTCCCTCAGCCTGGTCCTTGTGTGCCCCGTGCTCCAGCTCTGTACCTTTGTGGTGAGCACCTGCTCCAGGTTCAGTGTTGGGAAGACAAAACCCAAAACCAGAGATGTCATCTCAGGAGTGCTGGCTAGAGGGGAAGAATGACTTCCTTCAACATGCTGAGTACACTCTAGCTAGAGCAGCCAGCATGGCCTTGGCCTTCTCTGCCTCAGGGCCACGCTGCTGGCTTGTGTTCAGCTTCTTGATGGTGTAGAGACTGGTTTCTGTTAATCACTCACTTCCATAGTTAAAAATCCTGATCTTTGTAAAGGAGGGCAAACATATTGGTACACACCAGCCAATGTGCTGGTGTCAGGACCCAGGACATCCCTCTGGCTGTCCTGAGCAGCCCAGACCCCTGCCAGGGGGTTCAGAGACCCTGGCACAGAGCCCAGAATGCCTGTGGGTTTGATTATGACCTGTGGAGCAAGCTACCAACCTTACATGAAGATCTGCAAGCCATGATAAATTTGGTAGAATGATAGTGAATTTATCACAAGGTGAAAAAGTAGATTTTGGGGTTTTTAGAATGGGGATTCAGGGGGGCAAGATGGAGGGAACTGGGCATGTCCAGCCTTTCTCCTTCTTCTTCTTGGCCTCYRTCTTCTGCTGTGATGTTGGCACTTTTACATTGGTTTAGAGTAGAAGCTCAATRTCTAACAAAGGTGATAGGTATTGGAAAGTAATTGTAAASATTGTGTATGTGGGTTTTAGTATTAAGACATAACACTGCAGAGTGCCTGGAACTGTCTTGCTGAGCAGACCTCAGCAGGTCAGGAGAAAGAWTTTTATAGATGAGTTACAATGAACAGCCTTGAGACTGAGAAATGAAGAGCCCTGACTCCTTCTTCAAGCACCAAGCTGGGAAAAGAGACTTTAGATCTCTTCTTGGGGTCACTCTGTCAAGCTAGAGACCCCGACATGCTGGTGTATTTCACACCAATTTACTTAAATGAACAAAGTGTAAGCCTTAATTGCATTTTGTTTTAACAYTTACTTGGTAGATATTTTTTGAAAACATCTATGAAATGTAAAACTGCTTTTTCCTGGTTCCAAATATGTTGTGAATCTAAATGTATGAAGTTAGGCTTTTCTGTAACTGAGAAGATGTACTTAGAACCTGTGCTTTGTCATCTGTTACTTTCCCTTAGTGAGGCAACCCGTCATCACTAATAAAAAAGAATTCTCTGTACTTAGTTAAGTTATAGTTGCTTCTGTAGGTGGTACTTGAAGCACAAGACTGACTTCTGCCTGTAGTGTGGGCACACTACTTGGGTGTGTTTCTTATTCAGTCTTGCAGACTCTTGTTCTTTGTTTAGGAGACAAGCTTGAGAAGAATAAAAACTTGTTTAAACTCTTGTCTTTATTTCAGCTCACCTTAGTTTGAAGATCAGAACCTGTTCATAGTGACAGTAATTAACTTAGGTTTTTATCAAATGAAAGAAGTCAATGCCTTCAGATCTGATAAGCCTGTTGTAGGACTCTGGGCTAATTACACAGTTGCTTAGCAGCAAAATATAGCAAAATTGCCAGAAATTCAGTTTGAAGAGCTAGTCCTTATCACAAATCAGCTCTATAACAAACATAGATTATGTCATGTGTTGATGCTAGAATTTCTGGTTTGGCCTTWATGGGTGATCTTAAACTTGGAATTAATCTTGAGGCTGCCTTGGTGTGGATGAATTGTAGGTCAGTTGCTTTGTGGTCTTTGTGCTGAGGCTTGCTGTTAAAACAGCTGGGGACACTTGGTATAGACTCAGATGAGGAGGCCAAAAGTTTGGCACTGTAGGTGAAGGCAGAACATTACAGCTTCTAAATACTCTTGTTTTGTTCACAGCAAACTGAGTGCCATCAATGATGAATATATAAAGAACAGGGAAGAGTATGAAGAGGCTCAGGATGCAATTGTTAAGGAGATCATTAACATTGCTTCAGGTGAATATGCCACTGTTGATGTGTGTCACAGTCTGGAGTGCTGGGAGGGAGGACTTGCTGTTTCTTTGAGGGTCTTTCACGGAGACAAACTGTAATATTGCCCAAAGAATTGGTGTTAAAAGTGAGGTGTGGCTTTCAGACAGCTATTCAAAGGTTGAAGTATGAATTGTTTTCTGTTGCCAGACCCTTTCCTGGCATTGCTGCAAGTGTGCAGTGATGAGGTGTCTGCAAATGCTAATCCCATAATAGGAACAAAAATAAGGCCATAAGGGTCACATCTATCCTCCACCTACCTCCCTGTGGGCATCTTCACCCAGACAGCAGGAGAGGTAAAGGACAGCAGTGAACCGAAGAAGTGGGACCTGAGATCTAAGAACATTGAGAAGCAATATAAAATCAAGTTAGTCACTGCTTATATGGCAATAAAAATTACTGGTTTCCTAAGTTATTTTGTTCCAAGATTGCCTACTTGCAGGGCATACTTTACTATCCTTCACAAAAGCRGAAGAGACACTGGGGAATTTGGGCTTTGGACTCCAGTCCCTCATCCCTTTCACAGAAGAAAACCAGACACCAAAACTTGAAAAGCTGTTACTGGGGATGCTGGGCCATCTAGCCTGGTGTCACAGGCTCTGTATCTGACAGACCTCTCCCTCCCATCRTTCACACAAACACAGATGGCTGCTGTGTCTGAAGTGTCTGTGCTGTGTCTCAAGTGTCTTTGCTTGCATGACCATCAGAGTGCTCTGTATTATTCATGAAGGAAACTTACTGGATTTCCAGATGAGGAAAACAATCARCATGGCCTCACCCCCTCCTTTCCTTAGTCTGGGGAAATCTCCTTGATATTCAAGGCATGGGAGCTTCAGGATTGCATCCTAGGCTCTCCCAGGAGGCGACTTTCCTCTTGAAGACAATTGTTWCTGCACATGAATTAACTTGCTGGACTCGGTGTAGGCTTCAAGGTACCTCTCAGCAGGAGCAAAAGACTGGCTAATGGCACTGAGCTCCCATCTCCTGTGTGCACACAGGTTATGCAGAGCCCATGCAGACCATGAACGATGTGATAGCCCAGCTGGATGCCGTTGTCAGCTTTGCCCACGTGTCCAACGGGGCCCCGGTGCCCTACGTGCGGCCCGTGGTGCTGGAGAAGGGCCRGGGCAGGATGGTGCTGAGAGGGGCCCGGCACCCCTGCATCGAGGTGCAGGACGAGGTGGCCTTCATCCCCAACGACATCACCTTCGAGAAGGGCAAGCAGATGTTCCACATTATTACTGGTAAATATTGCCCTTCTCTTCTTTGTTTGYTGTTTACTTTGTGAATGTCTCGGGTGTTTTCAATAATGATGCCTTTTTAAAAAGGAAAAACCAAACCAGCAACAGGCAAAACAAATCAGCAAGCTAATAAAATTCTGTCAAAACTATTTCTCTCCTCAAGAGCGAGCAGCTACTGAGTTATCATCTTTCTGCATGGGGAAGAAGATTTAGCTCTGGAAAAGAAGGGAGGGTATTTGTAAGCTATTATTTATTGCTATTTTTTATTATATTTTTTTTAAGTGTCCACAATGTTCATGTTACCTTTGATTTTGGATATTCTATATATTTCCGTACATACAGACACAGTTCTCATAATCCAAACTAACAGTAATGGAATTGGTTATTGTCATTTTAGTTGTAGTGCACTGTTTGGAGAAGCTGATCACTAATTTACAAAGAGTCGTTTGTGAAGAAGAGAGGCTGCTGAACTGTAGAAAATAAGAAATTAGTCCTTCCATAAAGTAAGACCTTAGTGAATGTAACTCCACAAGCCAGGCAGCCTCAGGAGCTGAAAAGCCTGACCCTGCTGAAGTGGTTTGGAAAATTCCACTAGGCATCAATTGTACTTTGTTAGTGTTCTCTTTGTGAAGCATTAAATTTAATTTTAAATGCAAAGCATGTTTCAATGACTGTACCATTTTTTACCCTTTTCTCTGGTGTAATTAAGATAATTTTACTACACACTAAAACATTTTTAGTGTTTATAGATTTAATTGAATCTAAATTTCCATCCAGATGTCCTTAACATACGTTCTGAGTGGCAAAGATCTGAAATTAGAGAATAATTAATGAGCACTTCTAACATAATCAAAAAGAAAAATCAAAAATCTGAATTAATGCATGGTAACACGCATCTTTTTCTGGTTAGCAAAAGTGTAAAATTGGTTTTAATTACCGGTTTTCTGGATAATACTTTTTATTTCATTTGTATTTCAGTTACAATTAACTGCTTAATATCTGGGTTTGCTGATTCTGAGGGACCCATTAGCTTGTCCCCAGTCTGTAACTAAGCTTTTCATTTTTACAGAGAAATTGTAATAGTTGTTTGTAATRAGTTGTTTTCACCTCAATTCTTAAGCAGAAATAAATACTGATAATTTTTTAATTTAAAGCTTATTAGTTTCAGGTATGAATACGTGTTTTAGATGACTGCTTATACTTTTGATAAGTCCCAAAGCTTATGAAGGCCCCTGGTTTTCTGTGATCACCTTTCTTTTGAAAAAGGAGCATTCAGTAAGACAAACAATCAAGCCTTGTTAGCCCTGGARCCACCTGTTGCACCTGTTAGACAAGTTTGCTGCTCTTTTCTGACAAGAGAGTAATAAATTTAAGCACTCTTTCTTCTAATTTAGAGCCTATTCTTATTTTAAAAAACTGTTGAATTGTAAAAAAGATGATGCTTTTTCAATTAATTTTTTGAAAATTTCTTCTTTAGGCCCTAACATGGGAGGAAAATCAACATACATCCGGCAGACAGGGGTGATTGTTCTTATGGCCCAGATTGGGTGTTTTGTGCCCTGTGAGTCTGCAGAAATAACCATTGTGGATTGTATCCTGGCTCGGGTGGGAGCAGGAGACAGCCAGCTCAAAGGAGTGTCTACTTTCATGGCTGAGATGCTGGAAACTGCCTCAATCCTCAGGCAAGTCCTGTGCCTTTGTTTAATTGTCTTGGTGGGGGTTGATGAGAAAAGAAGTGCTCAAAGAGAGGTGCGTTTGAGATTTTCCTTTTGTGGGGAATCTTAGTGGAGAATTGTCACATTCACATTTCCTGAAAAGTCCCTTCGCCCAGGATTTTTCTCCTGGGAAGCTGAGAAGCCTCAGAGAAAAATGAAAACAATAATTATCTCGTTTGCTTCTCCTGTGTTTTGCTCATGTGGAATGTGGAATGTGTTTGGAGCTTGTTTACCAGCAGGTGATTGTTTCATTGGTTTCTGCTTTGAGTTATTTTGACTCGTTGGCCAGTCAAGGTCAAGCTGTGTTGAGACTCTGGAAAGAGTCACAAATTTTCATTATTATCTTTTTAGCATTCAGTAAGTATCCTTTCTGTATTCTTTAGTATAGTTTACTATAGTATTTTTTAATATAATACAGTATCATAAAATGATAATTTAGCCTTCTGAGAACATGGAGTCAGATTTGTCATTCCTGCCTTCATTGAGGGGAATGCACATACAATAGAGAGTCTCAAGTTCTTTTTAGCTGGTGCATAAGTTATGGAAGTAGCCTTCTGTTTATTCCAGTGGTCAATACAGGGTTGCTAGCAAGAGGCCAAAGTCTAAATGGGACCAAGAACCTAGTGTGGGATGATCTGTGTGATGCTGTGTCTGCACTATATTTGTAAATAAGAGGGGTCTTTTGCCTATTCCATGCTCTGCATYCACAGGAGAATTTGTGGTACTTCAAAATCCACAGTTCATGCTGCTCTCAAACATTAAAATGCTCTTGTGTTTTTAGGACAGCAACTGAAAACTCCCTGATAATCATTGATGAGCTGGGAAGAGGAACTTCCACCTACGATGGCTTTGGCTTAGCCTGGGCTATCTCAGAATACATTGCCAGCAAAATCTGCGGGTTTGCCATGTTTGCTACACACTTCCATGAGCTCACAGCTCTTGCTGACCAAGTGCCAACAGTAAATAACCTCCATGTCACTGCTCTGACCAGCGATGACACACTCACCATGCTTTATCGGGTCAAGGAAGGTAAGGCCGGGTCTCAACTTTGAGAAAAGTCTGGAAGTCCTGAGAGAGAATAGTCTTAATGTGTGGATTTTCTGTTTTGGAGGGGTTTTTTTTGTGGTTTTTGGTGTTTTTTGTTTGTTTGTGGTTTTTTTGGTGGTTTGTTTTGGTTTTTTGTGGTTTTTTTGCTGGTTCTTTAGGGTTTTTCTGTTTTGGGGTTTTTTTGGGTTTTTGGGGTTTTTTTTTTGCTTTTGGTTTTTTGGGTTTTTTTTGGTTTTTTTTGTTAAGGTTGAGATTAAATGTGTGAGATAGTGTTGTTTTGTTCAGATTTAGATGTTTATTAGTTTTTATTTACACTACAGTCTTATAAGTTGTGAGTTCTGCAGTGCTTTACCAATATATTAAAAAATGGAGCTGTATTTCTCTTTCTAGAAGGTCTTTTAAGGATAAACTGTTAATTTAAGAAACAACACTTAAATTATTTTTMTTTTTAACTTAATAACTACTTGTGACCCTCAATATGAACTTTTTTATCTAATTACACAACATTACTTAAACTCATGAAGAAGGACTAGCTTCTGCTCTAAAACTTGTTTTGTATATATTACTATATTCAAAAACTTAAAACTCCAAGCTTTTTACTATGTGATATTACACATTTCTATTCAAACTACACACTTATAATCCTAGTTCTATTATTCAATTTCGGAAGCTTTCTCTRTGGCTTCAGGTTAATTGCAGTGTTCTCTTGGGGGTCAGTGCYTGTCAGCACAGAAAGTCTAAAATTTTCATTAACCAGGGTTCCAACATTAATGGAAAAAAAAAATCCCCCCTCCAAATTCGTGTCACACTCCAGGCTTGGGGTTTATTATATATATATATATATCTATATTCATTCTTCTCTGTCCATGGACAATGTGCATGACAGATGCTCTGTGTGAACACAGTAGGTGATGATGTTAATGATTATTTCTTAAGCTGTCTAGGCTATTTCTGCCACTCAGGTTGATGCTTTTGAGTTGCTTCCTTTCTCTTTTTTAAAGACAGAGAGAAGGGTTCCAGAAGGTTATTTTCAGTTTTCCTAAAACAGCTATTTTWACCTGCCGATGGAAGAGACTTACATTTCTTAAACTGTTCTTTTAAAAGGAATAAGTGCATCTTTTATGTGCTGACAGTTTTTAATAATGGCTATTTCATTGTAATAAGACTTAGTCTTATGTTGCCCAATTTATACAGGAATCTGATGTAGGAAAAATCATATGGGTAATTTTTAGCAAATAGCATCACAATAAAACAAGAAGTAGCCTGTTTTGTTACTATAATTTCAATTAGATGTATTTAATTAAAGTCTTTTAGTGGATTCAGTTATTCCTTTTGGTATTAAATTAAACAATTTTTAATTAGGCATAAATTTCATCTATTCCTTCTGTTTCCCTATATTCCCATCATTTGTTTTTGTTCCCTTCAGCAGGAGCCTGTATTTATTGCTAAATAAAGCAGAGCTGTAACTGGCTTGCAAAGTGTGCCCATTTATGGCATTCTAATTTAGTTGTGAACTCTGCAGTGATTTTGGATTGTTCTCACTAGAGTATTTCAGTCTGGTTGGCAACCTCTGGGCTGAGGTTTCAATTTAAAATGTGGGCAGAGTGCTCCTTCTCACTCTGTGTACCTCTTAATTTTCCTCTTCTGAGTTCCACAGCAGAGGAATGACTTAGGTAACACTTGAATGGGTAGAGCAGGGTTACTGTAGAGCACTCTGGCTATCCTGGGTCCAATACCTTGCTGGTTTTACTCCTATGACATTACTAACTGCCTACTTCTTACTCATTTCTTCTGGTTTTAAGTCCATTAAATTACTTTATTTCTTGCCCATAGATTACATATGTATGACCACTTCTAATTTTGTGTTCCCCTCTGGCTATAATCTTGCAGTTAGCTTKTGGATACTTTTTTGTAAAGCTGTGAGAGACTGCTCTGAGCAAGGGGAATCACAGCAGGAGCAGAAGTAAGGAATGCTTCTAAGGAATGCCCAGTTTTTGCTTGAATATTACTCCAGATTGCTGTGGCTCTGGTTCCCAGCCAGGCTCACTGGAGAGGAGGTGTCTGTGGTTCTTTCCTAGTTTGCTGTTCCCCATCTTCTCCAGCACATGTTGAGCTCCTTCCACAAAATGAAGGTTCGTGCTCAAATTGGTGCTTRAAAGGTGACTTTGTGTGGCATTGGAACTGAATAAAAATAGTCATGAACTGCTGCAAGTGCACATGGATACCAAGTGGTTTTTGTGCAGCGASAGATGATGTACAGAGTCTGCCAACAAGCAATCTTTAGGTGCCTTAGTTTGAGCATTTTGGTTGAGGAGGGAGTCAATATTCCCAATATCAAAACCTTCTACATCCCTTAGAACAGCAGCTCCTACAATAAAGCCCCCTGATATTCCCCACTCCTTTTGTTTTTAAAACCTATGTTAATTCAGCCATTCTGGTCATGATAAGAACTGTAGAAGCCCAGTTTCATATTTTTCTTCAATCAGTTTTGCCAGTTTTAGTCATACACATCTTTTCTTTGTACATGCAATGTCTTTTCGTTCCATCCATTTTCTTGGAAGTGCTGTTGAGCATGGAGACACAATATTTTTAGCTATCTGCTTAAACCTCTGTCAGAGGAGATCCAACACTATGAAATCTTCAGCTTGAAATACCTGGTCTCCAGTCAGATATCCATCTCTCACCTAAGTTTCTGCATTTAGTGTTGTGCTCTTTCTCTTTTGGGGTTGTCATATTGCTCCATCAGAGGTGTGCATATAGGCAGCTCAGATACAGCTGTGTTGTGAAACAGATAGCAGGTTTGATGTCATTTGAAATGTATAAACAGACCTGAAAACCATGATAAGGAACTTTTATACAGTGTTTTCAACCATGTCTTTGTGCTTCAAGAGTGACAAAATCACCAGAAGAGGAGACTCATTAAGTGCTGTTCTCACGGCCTCAGCTCAGGATTCTCTGAGCTGAGAACTGAGTTAGCTCTGGGTCTGGGCAGGTGTGTTTTTTAAAAACAAAATCAAGAAGACGAATTCCTACTTAAATGTGTTCATTTCCTTTAAGAAACCTGAGAGATGACAGGGTTAATAAAACAGAAAAAATCTAAATGCTAAGTTTTCCTTCACCTATTCTTTGATTACTTGCTATTTAATAGATGATTAGTTAACAAAAAAACCCCAAAACAACTGTCATTTTGTAAGTGTAATTAATTTATTCTTAAGTCCTTGCTGGAGACCAGAATTAAAAGGATGTAGCAATATCTGTGGGAGGACAAATGGAATTATGATAATGTAAACAAATAAGAATTGATAGATTTTTATCAGAGGGCTTTTGATACTGAAGTGAAAATTGTTTTATGTAACTATGTATAATTTACATATTCTGGGCAATTAAGAGGACTTTTCTCGAACACATTATGAACAGTGTATTAATTGAAGTAAGTGTGAAGTTACAGTTGAGAGATTTTGATATAATTAAAGATGACTTCTGGAGACTGAGGAATTATGTGGTACAGATAGAAAGGAGGAGAGAGATGATTGAGAATACAACATTTAATATTTATCTGTACACACACATATATATTTATATAGGTATGGAGTAAATGTCAGAGGTACCTATTAAAAACATGCAAATTATTATATTCTACAGACTGTGCCAAAATACTTTAATAAAAATCATTGTTCAATTTGATTCAAAAACTAGAGGGAAATTCTCTCTGTCTGAAGAGTTTTCCATTTCTTCTTGAAGCACTTTGGAGCTCTGCAATTACTGCTCTAATAGAGCTTAATTAAATGAGAGCATGTTCTTTGTGTTATCATTTTTAGTAGGAAAGGTAAATCAGAAAGTGTTGAGGAGAGCCAAGTGATGTTACACACTTAATTTTTCAGAACAGAGAACTGTTACAAGCATGTCCATATAATCTCTGTGTAGCCATATTGTCTTCTAAGAATTCTTAACTGGGCTTTTTTTCCTCTGCATCCAGGTGTTTGTGACCAGAGTTTTGGAATACATGTAGCAGAGTTGGCAGCTTTCCCAAAACATGTGATAGAAAGTGCAAGAGAGAAAGCATTGGAGCTGGAGGAGTTTCAAAACATTGGGAAGTCCAAGGCATCCGAAGGAGAACCACCAGCCAAGAAATTATACAGAGAAAGAGAGGTTTGCTGTCAGAAATTTTTTTTAAAATTTGCATTGCTGAAGCAAAATCATATAAGGATTCAGATTCCCCCAAAGCCTGGGGATAATTACCCTGTAATGTATTTTTCCATTACAAAATGGCTTGGCTACGATGTTTGTTAGGAGTTGAAGAGATGTTCAGGGGTAGTGAGTTTGATTTAGATTAATTTCAAGTTAATATAGGCAAGAATTTTATCTAAAAACAGGGATTTAAGATACAGCTTTTGTTACCATTGTGTAGAATATTCTTGGCTCTGCAGTTGGGTCACACCTGGTTTTGCTCCCCGTTGTTTAAGTGTCCATTGGTGCCATGGTGTTCTTGGAGCCCAGTGTGATCAGATCTGTTCACACCAGAGGAAAGCTGAATACCCAGCCTTCTCCTTTGTGCCCTTCTGTGTCCCATGAGAACTGTCACATCTCAGAAGCTGATCATACCAAAGAACACATCAATCCGTACCTGGAATGGCTGATTGACACCTGATTTACAGATTTAAAGCAAAGTTTCTTTAAAGGAGCTTCCTTTGCAAGTAGTGTAGAGGAAAGCAAAGGCTGCAGGAAGCTTTCACAGAACATCCTGTGTTGTCTTGTTGCTGCATTAAGAGTCCTGACGGTGGCATCTGTGGCAGCCTCCTGGGAAATCCAGTGCTGCTGCTTTGTGGCTTGCATTGGTTTTTGTCCAGTGTAGCTGGGTCCTCCTGGCTGCATGCACACAAACCTGCTTTCAGAGCTTTSTTCTGTGTCCAGGCAGCCAGCCTGAAACTCCACAGCCTTGTACACCCTGAGCTCCTTCTGGCAGCCTCRGGACTGCTCCAGTGTTTGGAAGCCTTGAAGTGTTAGTCCACATCCAGAACACTTCCTACATTTAAACAGYCTTTGCTCTAGACAGGGGCTGTTACCTGTTACTTTATTTTCAGTTTCAGAGGTGAACTGCATTTGTTGTTCATCTAAAGCATCAGATCCACTTACTGAGCCAGGAGCAATCTCTGGTTTGTTCTTCTTTTTACTGCCAGAAGGCTTCCCCTCCAGCTACCTCAGTTGCTCCACTGTTACCTTTCCTGTATCAGGTATTGTGGTGAAGGAATTTTAGATCAGTTGGACCTGGCTGCATGGTCCTGAGTTGGTGTAAATTAAATTGACATAGCAAACACTTGTGACAAATACAGCATCATGTTTTATTCTTGGCAGTTTCAGTAACACAAAATACACCATAAACCCTCTAGGCAGTAAAATGGCAGAGCTTTAGATGTCTCACCCAGAGAATTTGTCTGCCTTGGTTAACATCGTGTGTAGAGGGAAAAGGGCGCTCTTACTTTTTGGAAACTTCTGCACTGAAAACTACTGCATCAATCTTAAATGATAAGAGGAAAACTAAGTGAACTTTTCAGTAGAATTCTACAATGCAGAGGAGTGGACAAACTTCTGCATTCTGGACCAGTTGTTTCCAGTACAGGGATTCTGAATTGCAATGTTTGTTCTTGCTATTTAAGTCAGATTGTTTAGAAGTTCCACTTTGCCTGTTTGTGTAAAAGCATATGCATAAAGCTTAATTATCATCTGTTCTCCTTGGTGACGGCCACTCTGCAGTTGCTTGGTTACAATTTGTCCTTTCCTTTTGCATATTGAAGCATTGCTTTTGACTGACAGTCCCTTCCAAAAGTAACTAGTTTGGGTAATATCACCATTCTGGTGCTTTTACTACTGGCAGTGCTCACCTCATGTTGCTGCACACTGGAATTAAGTGTGGAACACTTACAGGAGATTGCAAGGTTAAATACTGTGTTTATGCTGATCAACTGGTGCTTTTTGCTCATGCATGGAAAAAGAACTTCTGGTACCAGTGTAAATGGTTTGTTCTGGTGTTCAGAACTTGATAGCAAGGACAAAAATAACCATGATTTTTGTCTGCATGGAGTTTCTGCTGATGAACAATACTTTGTATCTATAGGGAATTTGGAAAATTCYTGCTTGCAATCTAAACACCTTTTCTGTTTTCTTTTCCTTCTCTTCTCTCCATTTCAGGAAGGTGAAAAGATAATTCAGGATTTTCTTTGTCAAGTGAAAGCATTGCCCTTGACAGATATGTCAGAAGAAGACATCAAAGTCAAGTTGAAGCAGCTGAGAAATGATGTGCTGGCAAAGAACAACAGTTTTGTGAATGAAATAATTTCTCGAACRAAAGTTACATCATGAAATGTGCAAGAACAGGATACAGCTCCTGAAGCATGTTTCGTATTGAAAGAACTGTAATTTTCTTGTCTTGTAGCTTTTATACTTCATGATACTTGTGCTCATTTATGTAGGCATTTTTTCTTGGATTGTAATTATTTTGTAAAAAATTCTGAGCACGTTACGTGCCAGATTCCTGCTTTAGTTGGGATCATTTTGTCCTGTTAGAAATTTGCAATAAAATGGTTTTTCATATTGTGGGTTATTGACTGCACAAACAGAATGGGTAATGSTTTACCAGAAGTGTGGTAGAAAGTCTGACAGTTGAGGTGTCAAACAGTTGCCAGAGCCTTGGAAAGCAGCAGTAGGTACCCAAAATCTTTGTCCTGGGCCGTGCTTCTTTTTTGTGTGATGCAATTATATTAATTAATTTACTGAAGATTTACTAATGCTATGTTAGTGCTCCATTAGAAAAAAATCCAAGTGTGTTCAGGTAGCCAGGAGGGCCAGTGGCATCCTGGCCTGTATCARCAAGAGTGTGGCCAGCAGGACCAGAGCAGGGCTTGTCCCCCTGCAGTTGGCACTGGTGAGGCCACACCTCCAGTGCTGTGTCCAGTTCTGGGCCCCTCACTATGGGAAACACACTGAGGTGCTGGAGAGGCCCCAGAGGAGGGCAGTGGAGCTGGAGAAGGGTCTGGAGCACAGTTCTGATGAGGAGCAGCTGAGGGGTTCAGCCTGGACCAAAGGAGGCTCAAGGGAGACCTTATCCCTCTCTACAGGTCCCTGGAAGGARGGTGTAGCCAGGTGGGATCGGTCTCCTCTCCCAGGTAACAATGATAGGACAAGAAGAAAAAGCTTCAAATTGCACCAGAGGAGTTTTAGGTTGGGTATTAGGAAAAACTTATTCCCCARAATGGTTGTCAAACCATGGAACAGGCCACCTGGAGAAGTGTTGGAATCGCCACCCTGGAGGTATTGGCAGTACACATGGATGTGGCACTCAGGGACATGGCTCAGTGGTGGCCCTGGCAGTGCTGGGTTGGATTCCACAATCTTTGGTCTTTTCCAACCAGATGAGATGTCTCTGTGGTTTGTCAGGAATTTTTTGTGTGTGTACCTGCGCAGGTCTTGGGAGGGGTGAGGTGTGTGGGTGGGTGGGTAGGAGGGATTTTTTTGTTTGCTATGTGAATGGCTTGAGTCAAATACACTGCAGRCTGCTCTTCCTGCCTGAGTTGTGGTTTTGTAATGGAAGCAGAGGTTGGGGTGAAGTTACATTTTAACTGGAATGTCTGAGCTGATCATGATTAGTGAGGGCTGTCTACAAAGTAAGAATACATTGATTTTTATCTGGTGTGCTTCTCTCATTGAGGCAGTTTGAAAGCACGCTGGTACAAGTTTATTTTCTCCTTGAAATTTAGCATTTTAAATTGTAACTGAAGGATACTACCTATATTTAAAACTGTCAGTGCTGAAAGACTAATGGGAGAAGTTGTTTGTCGCAGGAGATGATAGAAATAAAATCATGCCAGAGATGTTAGGCAAACTCTTGCTGTGTTCAGAGATTGCATCAGTGGGTGTGTGCTGGGGACAGCAGTGCTGCTGTTAAACTSTGCTATAGTGCTGTGTCAGGGATTAATGTGTTGCAGTGGTGTCCATTTAAACATTTAAATAGTCATAAAAGAGCTGTGATGTTCAGTTTGCTCTTGGATAATGCCTGTACTTCGACCAGGACTGGGACATATTAGATCTGCTTTACAGAAGCACTGAAGGCTTGTTTGAGAGGTTGGGGTGCTGCATAACACCTTTCTGGCCATTAAATTAAAATGCATTTTGCTTACAAAGAWGAAAACAGATTTGCATTTACAAACAGCACAGTTAATGCATGGTCTGGAAAAGCATCAGAATGAAAAATCTGTTGCATTATGTAATGTAACAGTAACAATGTATGTTTTTGCAATTTTGATTGTTTCAACCACCAAAGTATCCAAAAATGTTGTCTCAAACTGCTTTAGGTTATTGCTGGAAACATTCCTGTGAGACTGGAATGGCTGGTACTGACAGCCTCTTCCTGTGCATGCTGAGATCCCTGTGGTCTGAGCAAAAATACCCATTGCTCAAGAGAAAAGCATAAATCCAGCAGAGGTCATCTCTCCCAGGAGTTTCTCTGTTGTCCCTCTGACCCTGTGTGCACTTTAAGGGTCTGCTTAGCCAAGGAGTTCCTCACTGAGCTGCCACCACCTGCAAGAGGAGCCACTTCTCTGCTTCCCTCATCCCTTTGTGTTCTTTGTGTCCACTCTTCCCTKTCTGGGTGCAGTGCCCCAGTTCTGTGTCTGCAGCGTGCTCAGGACAGGCTGCTTCTATGTTTGTATTGCAGTTGGAGGCTGATAGAGGTGTTCCTGTGTGGCCAGATTTGCTGTCTGAGGGTGAAAGGTGCTCATGTGTTACTCAGGAGTGATGGGCCAGCTCGGGGCAGCACCTTCTGTGTGCTTCAGAAAGGGTCTTGTGTGTCTGCAGCAAAGAAGATTCAGGTTTTCTCATGCCCTTCAACACTCTCAAGGAAGAAAGGTGCAAGTTAACAAGATTTTAAAGGTAATCTTTTGRACTGTTTTTCTCTTCTACACTACACTTCCCCCTCCCTCTGCTGCTGGATATAGGCAGGAGGAGATCAGGCAGGGTTAAGTCTCCATATGCCAGTGCTGCTGGCAAACTGGGTTACAGGTACTGTGATTTCATCTGAGCAGGCTGGGTGGCTATTTTTGCTGGTTCCAATTTAGCTTTTTGTTCAGAAATGTACCTATGGGGCAGGAGCAGTTCCACAACCTGTCTGCTTATTGCAGAGCTGTGCCAGGGATGCAAAGATTGTCAAAATTCCAAAGGAAACTAACGAGGCTGTTGAGGAGCAGTGAGGCCATGCAGTGTTAGCCTTCAATAAAGATGCAAGGCTGCTCCTTCACCTGAGAAGGCTGGGCACTGAGTGCTGCAGGCAAGTGGTCATTTTGATCTCTGCTCTTACTGTTCATCTAGAAGGCTCTTCATGAAGAAAACTACATTAGATGAAGTAAAACAAAAGAGGGGACATGAGCAAACACTGAAGGAGTTAATTYTCCTTTGGTGATTTCACTGCCCTTTTAGGGATCAGGAGCACCTGGTAGCCAGCCTGATGAGAAAGTGTTGGGTTTACCTCTTGGGTTGTGGTCAAAGGCTCCAGTTAGGGTTGGGTGACTCCAGGGAATGCTGCCTGCCAGATCTGGACTCACCTCTGCACATTCCAGCTTGCAGCTGTGCCTGTTCATCTCAAATAATGCAGTCACCAGGTGGCTCTGGGTCTCTTTCCTCTGCTGGAGCTGAGGTGGTTCTGGAATCAGAAATGGCAGAATAGGACTGAGGTGAGTCCTTGCCCACTGGCACTGTCCTGAGGAGAGTTCCAGAGCTTTGGATCCCTGCTGGTGMCAATGACCCTGCTGGTGGCCTGGCTTTGCAGAGCAATGCGACTTTGCATCAGCTCTCAGGGCATGCAGCTGTTCTGGGCTGACAGCCACCCTGTCAGTACCGGGACTGCTCCTGGTCTGACTTTTCCAGATYCAGGGAAGCCTGGGGGAGAGATTGCCGAGCTCTGGGGTTGTGTGAGCAGTTTCATCCGGTTTGGTGCGAGATTAGGATGATGCTTTAAACTGGTTTTCATGGCATTAATTTAATGAGTGTTTGAATACCCAGCCACTACACAATTTCTCTGGCTATGAAGCAGTGAGACARTTGGTCTTGCTATTCTGCACTAGGGCAGATTTATTTGAAAAATCAAGGGAGAGCATTTGCTGCTCTGCATCTGAAGTAATGTGAGGTCATGCATTGAATTCTTTGCCTCTTGCTGACCTGGGAAGAAGGAAAAGAAGCAGCCTCAGGAGCCTGAAGCCTTAAAATACAAAGGGAGAGGTGCTGTCATCTTCCTGAGATGGCTGCAGCCCTTGCAGGTATAACTTGGCTCTTGATGCTGTTTGCTGAAAAACCCTTGTTAGCAGCTGTCTCAGATACTCCTGTTCCTCTCCCAGCCTTGCTGCCTTTCCCAGCCTGTTGCCCTTTTGTGACCGTGTCCTCAGGGGTCTTAGGATGAGGGAARAGAYGAGGATCTGACTCCATGTTTCAGAAGGCTTGATTTATTATTTGATGATATATATTATATTAAAACTATACTAAAAGAATAGAAGAAAGGATTTCATCAGAAGGCTAGCTAAGAATAGAAAAAGAAGATAACAAAGGCTTGTGGCTCAGACAGAGAGTCCAAGCCAGCTGGGCTGTGATTGGCCATTAATTAGGAACAACCACATGAAACCAATCACAGATSCACCTGTTGCATTCCACAGCAGCAGATAATCACTGTTTACATTTTGTTCCTGAGGCCTCTCAACTTCTCAGGAGGAAAAATCCTAAGGAAAGGCTTTTTCATAAAAGATGTCCGTGACACCTTTCYTCTCCCTGTTCCTGCCAAGCTCCTGCACTGTTCCGTACACAGGGAGCACCTTGCAGTGCTTCTTCTATGTGTGTGTGTCTCTCTCAGCTGCCAGCAGAGATTTTTATTTGCATGGGGTGGGACAGGGGTAGATGCATCCCTGCACCTGCTGCTTTGCCAGTCAAATTGAGGGGGACCAACCTCTGCTGTTATAGAGGGAAGTGACAATTTCTGATCCCTTTTAGTGGCAGCTGGGACTTGCCCTCCTGACTTGGTGTCCCSTGTCCCCTGAGCCAGCAGCAGGGCCTGGGGCTGAGGGAAGCAATTGTGTAAAGCAGATGACAGGTTGTGTTTGCTCCTCCAGCTGCAGCAAGCAGTGCTTTCCTCGAGGTGAGAAAATGTGTTTGCTCTTTTGCCTTCGTGGGAAAAAGGTGCCTTGGCACCTGCTTTGAGCTGCTTGGTTTCTGTGGCAGTTTCCTTAAGGATGTGGTGGTTCTGCCTTTGTGGGGATGGTTGGAAAACTGAAAACAGCAATGCTGAACAATGAKAGCTGAGGGAAAAGCTGTGAATTAATAAATAAATAGCCTGTGCTTATGAGGACATTTCCCTTGCTGATCCAGCCCATCCTGCTGCATGCTGCACAAGCATGGCTTATCAGGATGAGGCACAGGGGGTGGCTTCAATGTGCTCACTCTTTCTCCAAGAATTGGGCAGCTGTTCCCCTGTGAGTTGCTGTGGACTCTGGCAATGGGCCCATGGCCCTGGCAGAGCAGACCCGCACAGGGTGCAGCGATGCTGCACATCGCTCTGGCAGTCTGGTCCCATCTCCAGCCTGCTGCTGGGCTGTGCTGTGGGGGAGGCAGAAACTGGGCAGCACTCTAAAGTCTGTCTGTGTCTGCCTGAAGATGCTGCTTTATATCCTGAGGAACATGAAGTTTTTTTCCTACTGAGCTTTTGAAATATCTTCTGTCCCGCCCCTTTCTTTTTGTGCAGAAAACTTCAGGAAAGCATCCACTGATGTGCTCTTCAGAGCAGAGATTGTCAGTCTGTGACGGTGTTCACAGGGGTCTTAGGACTGGGRAMGAGACGAAGATCTGACTCCATGTTTCAGAAGGCTGATTTATTATTTTATGATATATATTACATTAAAATTATACTAAAAGAATAGAAGAAAAKGYTTCATCAGAAGGCTAGCTAAGAATAGAAWARSAARRAATGATAACAAAGGYTTGTGGCTTGGCTCTCTGTCCAAGCTAACTGGGCTGTGATTGGYCATTAATTACAAACATCCAACATGGRCCAATCACAGATSCACCTGTTGCATTCCACATCAGCAGATAATCAAYGTTTACATTTTGTTCCTGAGGCCTCTCAGCTTCTCAGGAGGAAAAATCCTAAGGATTTTTCATAAAACTTGTCTGCGACATCAGTCTTCTCAGCATGGTGTGGCTGTTCCCAGATGCCTCTGACAGCAGGCAGTCCAAGCTTTTAAACCTCTCTGCACCCACCTGACCCCATGCAGAGCTGCCTGGGCTCTCCCTGTGCGGGTGCAGCCAGAGTGGCACTGCAGGGACACAGAGCCAGCAAACTGTGCCACGTTTGCTGCACGTGCTGCACCTCCTCCCCAGGGCCTCTGATTCAACAAAAAGCACTCTACAAAGGATCAGAAATGTATCTGTCAGATTGTGGTCCCAAGCCCTGCAAGGAGTGACAGCATGTGTTACCATGGTGCAAGCCTATGTTTTGGATGATTGGGGAAATGCTCCCTTCTGCTGGATATTTGCAGTAATTCTTCCTTGTGCCTTTCTGCTGGAGGTTGTTGCTGACCTGAGTGTCCCTTTCTTGGTTTTCAGGGTCTCAACATAATGGCAGGTAGTTTCCTTATGCTTTCATGTGCTAATGAAGAAGGTAAAAATTAAAAACCAAACTTCATATCAATGTTCACCACCCAAATGACCAGCAAGATGATTCTGATGCTCATTTTAGTGCAGATGCTCTGGCTGCAGTCTTTTTCTGCCATGACCTGGGGGAGGGTAGTGTGGGAGTTTTGGTTTCTGTACCTACTGACTCTTTTCACCTTGGGCAGTAATGGATGATTCAAGCTCACACTCCCTTTCTGCTTGCAGGAAGTCATCTTTCATATCTTCATTCTGCTGTGGCATTTGTCATTCCATTCAGGGACACTGGGATGCACTGGAGCAATTCACTCCTACCTTGGTGGCAGTCAATGACATTAAAAGGTATAAAAAAAKAAAAGGAGCCTGCTTGCTTTGTGCCTCTGTATAAAAGGATGTGTGTGATAATGCCCAAGGCTGGTGGTGCAGGGGCAGGAAATCAGGGGGTGCACAGAGCTCTGTGAGGTGCTCCCTCTCTCTGTGGGAACACCCCCAGTGAAAATCRAGGGTTTAAAACTGCATTTCTCCATGCTGGCACAGAAGCCTGAGATGAGAAGAGTGACTGCACCAGCTGGGAGCATCTCAGATAGTGCAGAATCCATGGTGTGGTCTCCTCTGGTCCGGGTTGGGGGCTCCCTGGCTGCTGTAGGAGCCCTGGCCCCCAGCACAGGCTGGGCCTTTCTCCAGAAGTGCTCTGGAAGGTGCTATTTCAGTATTCATTTGGCCACTGCTGTTCTGCTCTGGTTATTGCCTTTAACTTAAAGAAAGTCATCTGAGACCAAAACCGCTTGTTTGAGTTGCCCCAGAAGATGAGCAGCACCTGCTAAGCAGGCAGTGGGCCACCAGCRCTGTGAAACACTTGCATGGCTGGGTGGCTTGCTTAAAATATTTGGGGTTCTGAGGGGGAAGCTCCAGTGAGACTCCAGCTTGGACCTGCCCTTGCAGTGCAGTGACACAGCCCTGGAGCAGAGCTGACCTGGCTCTAGCAGACCTGAGTCATATTCCAATTTCCCCTACAGTAGCCTCCTTAAGGCTCCTTCTCTATTTTTTTTAAAGGCTCCTTCTCTATTTTATTTTTCTTTGGTTTTTTTTTTGGACTGTGGGAAGGAAGGAAATCAATTTCTGAGAGGGAAACCTTGCAGGAGCCCCTCTTTCTGTGCTGCTGTGGCTGGATATCAGGCATCATGTAGAATGATACAGCACTGGTTATGAGAAAGCTGCAGTGCTGTTTATCTTTCTGCTACAGGATGAGCTCTGTAATCTCTCCTGTAAGAGATGTGCTCATTCAGTGGGAATCAGAGGAGCTGCATGAAGTAAATGCTTTTTTTACCCTGAGATTAGACCGGCTGTTGATTTGGCCCATGAATCCATGCTAATGCTGTTGTGCTCTCAGTGGTTCTCAATGGTTTAATTTCTCTCTGGAGTGTAGTTTGTAGATAAAAGTGTAATTTTCTTACTGGAAAACTTGGAAAGCTGCTGAATATCTTGCCCATTAGTATGACAAAGTTCGGTTTTACTGTTTTTTTTCAAGAATGAGAACTGATCTCCATCAGTGACTAGATGCTTATTTATCCTGTGCACACGAGAGGAAATCAAACCATCCAAGGCTTTGCTGCACCTCCCACACATCCTGAGGCACTTAGGACTTTTTTTCCCTGTTACCCTTATCAAAGGATATCGTGCAAGGCATCAGGCTGCTTGAAGGTGTTCAATGTGAGCAAGGAGTTTTTKGGGGGGAGTATGGTAACCAGTGCAGTGTGACGGGGTTCGCAGGGGTCTCAGGTTGAGGGAAGAGATRAGGATCTGACTCCATGCTTCAGAGGGCTTGATTTATTATTTTATTATATATATTATAATAAAACTGTACTAAAAGAATAGAAGAAAGGATTTAATCAGAAGGCTAGCTAAGAATAGAAAAGGAAAATGATAACAAAGGCTTGTGACTGATCGAGACAGTCCAGACAGCTGGGCTGTGATTGGCCATTAAATAGAAACAGCCACATGACACCAATCCCAGATGCACCTGTTGCATTCCACAGCAGCAGATAATCAATGTTTACATTTTGTTCCTGAGGCCTCTCAACTTTTCAGGAGAAAAAATCCTAAGGAAAATATTTTTCAGAAAATATCATGGCTACAGTGCAGTAATCCGACATTTGCAGGCAATGCCTGAAAATTTTCTCTTTAGCCCTTCCAGGAGGACACAGAAGCACAGGAGGGATGCCTGGTGGGAAATCCTGAGCTGCTGTGCCTGCTTTGGGCCAGTCCCTTTATGAGGCCTGCCCAAGTGGGATCTCGATCCAAACAGGAAAATTTAGTCTAGAAAAKAGATTGCAATGGATCTGGTCTGTAGAGAGCAAGCAGCCAATAATGCATTTCACAGGGAGCTCAAAGAAACCTCCGAAGCATCAGTCAGGAGGGTTTTGGAAAACCCTCCCCTGGCTGTAGTGGCCAAGTGCCTTGCACACCTTTAGGATGGTGTTGGACGCCTTTGGCTGCTGAAGGAGGGAAGCTCTGCTCTGCCTCTCCTGCAGCTTGGTCTGTCCCCAAACCCAGTCCTGCTTTGCACTGCAGCCAGCACAGCGCAAATGCTCCATGAAATTCCTCTGCTTTTGGTGCTGTGGAATTGGACAGGCAAACAGGGAGGAGAGGAGAAGCACAGCCATGAGGAGGATGTGCTTAAACTGAAGTGGCACAAAGGGAGACCCACAGGGTTTTCACTTCGTGTACCACAGGCTGCTTCACTTTGCTGATATGTGAGTCAGTGACAAAATTTGCACCAATTTGAACAGAGCAGGACAAAGTCACTGTGAGTCTGTGTGTGATGTTTCACTTCTCCCTTCTTTGGGTAGTGAAACCAAGCCCTGAGCCCTTTGAAACTGAATGGGCTGCTGAACMTGAAGGCTGAACTGTGGGAGAGGCTGTAATTTTTGGGTGCCCTTCACATGCTGCTCTAAAAAAGCCACACAAACAAACAAACYAACAAAAGCTGTTTGCACACAGAAAGAAGTCCTATTTCTTCTTTTTAAAATAKGTATACTCTAGCAAAGTCTTTCAATTCCAGCTGAGGAGGAAAGTGGCTGCTGAGACCGATGCTCCCGAATGTGTACAGGCAGAACAGAAAGCTTGATGCCATCAGGCTGTCTTGTGCCTGCTGAAAATTCACCTTTCTAGAAATGTTTTTTTTCCCACTGATCTGCACCCCCTGTCAGGCCATGTAAAAAACATCCATGAGAGCTCTGGTGAGTAGGATGTGACTCTCTGTGTCAGAGTGTGAGCTGTGGAGAAGCCCTGGCTGGGCTCTGCTTGTAGCAGTTTCAGAGAGACCAGCTAGAAATCAGCCTAACAGAAATAAGTTCTCAGCTTCAATGCACCCTGAAAGTCAGCAGGTTCTGCCTTAAAATGGACTGAGTGGCCAAAAATGGTTGCTGGAAAAAATATATAGATATAAAGATRTTGGTCTTTATCCAGTTCAGAGTGGAAAAGCACATGGACAGGCATCCTCATGGATGTCCTGAAAGGAGACAAGCTCTTTTGCTTCCCCCCTGAAGCTGGACCCTAAATAAAGCATCACTTTTGTGTCMCCCTCACCTCCCCACTCAGCCCCTCTCTGGGGAGAGCAGCATTATTCTAACCCTTTTTTCTAGTGGCTTGCAACTCTGCAGCCTGTCCAGATGGAAATATGAGCCTGTCTATTGATAATATATTGGGATTTGAGTGACTGAATTTGTTCAGCAGCAGGGGAAGAAAACCCATGTGSGGACCTGTCACTTCTCTCTCCCTGGAGTGTCTTCACACCCTGTGTCATTTAATCAGAGCACAGAAACCTTTGCAGTCTGAACTGAACTCCACACCACTCCCAAGGCAAATATTGCCTACTTAGAGCTCTCCTCATGGTCTCAACATCTGCCTTGCAGGTGCTTTAATACTGCCCACAACAAATTTCCTGCSTGCGCAAGAAAGCACTGAACCAAACAGGAGCAAGCTCTTTGCAGGACGATGCTCCCAGAGCTGCCAGCATGGCATATTAAACCCTTGTGGGGTACTAGAAAAATACTGGAGGGTATAGGACTGATGCTGACATCACCCAGCTACAGTTTATGGAGTTTTAAAAGATTTCAGATGACTTTTAAAATCTTTAAAAGATTTTGAAAGATGACTGACAGTGCTGAATGATGCAGTGAATGCATCCTCTCCTGACTAAATGGGGTGCTGCTGGTGCTGGCTTGAGCATATAAAAATCATCTCTTGCCCTGAGAAACTTTCCCCTCAGCCTTGGGCATCTGTGGGTACCAGCAGTGCCTTGGAATGGTTTTCTTTATGGGGGCTGTTTCTCTTCTGGCAGGTTGTGCACAGCCTCCATGTCAGCACCACATTTTCATCAGAAGTGGGGGATGTGGGAGTGGTGCCACTGCTGAGCCGAGGGGCTGATGGGCAGAGAGGAAATGTGCCAGGTAAACAGGATGAGGGGAAATAAACAGGATGAGAGGAAATAGATGGGATATTAGGAAATTATTTGTCATGGAAAATGTTGTCAACTATTGGAACAGACTGCCCAAGGAAGTGGTGGAGTCCCCATCCCTGGAGGTTTTTAAAAGTGGTGTAGATGTGGCACTCAGGGCCATGGTTTAGTGGTGGCCTTGGCAGTGCTGGGTTAATGGTTGGACTCAGTGATCTTACAGGGCTTTCCCAACCTTAATGATTCTGGAATTCTCTGATTCTCTGAAAGAACCCCTGTGAGCAGCAGTGCCACCCTGAACACCAGCTCCTGCCAACCCACCAGCCCCCCTCTCCTTCTGTTGGGCAAAGACAATGTCTTTAAAACCCTTTAATACAATCATATTCTTAATTTTAAAAAATGGTTTTTGAATCTCCTCTGCTGGAGTTATATATTTATTTGCTTGAAGGGCATCCAGGAGCACTTCTTTGGGCACCAGTGCCAAACCATCTGCTTGCAGAGGGGATGGATGCTGGCTGTGCTCTGTGGCACTGCAGCTGATGCAGGTGCCCAAGAGCCACCTTGCCAGGGACACCTGGGCACTGTGGTGGCACCCRTTCCCCTGCTCAGAGCTTGGATCCTGAGGTGTCCTGCAGGTCTGACCAAAGTGAGGGGCAGGAAGGTGAGAAATGGCTCAAACACCCCAGCTGGTGTGCTGAGACCCCCATGRCATCCCCATCCCTCTCAGTTGTGCAGGGAGTAGCCCTGGGAGAAGGGTCTGCTGAGATGGATGCTGGACAGCCCCCAAATGCAGCCCAAATTCCCCCAGAGCCACTCAGATCTCCCCACATTTGGCCTCAGGGCTTTGGGCACCTGACCCCGCTCATGGCAGTGCACAGGGAGTTACCCCCACCTGCAGYGGCTGCTGCCTCTGCCTGGGWTAAGTTGCATTTTCTGCTGTGGAGRTGCTCAGAGGGTGCATGAGCCCTCTCTGATGGTGTGTGCTGGCTGTGCCCATCTTCACCACCTCTGTGGGAAAGCAAGCAAGAGCACCTGTGGCACGAGGCAGGATTGTGCGCTGGTGACGTTTCTGTTTGCTCTGGAAAATAAAATGATGTGCTCTGGCAAGAAAGGGCTGTGATATTTCTGGGGACTTTCCAGCAGAGCCTGTCTGTGGCTCCAGGTTTCTCTGTAGTCTCTGCTCTTGGTAGGTGAAACCAGTCAAAGAGAGTGAACAATCCCTCATGATTGTTTTCACTTGCACTTTTGATGTCACTTTTTTACAGCCTTGCAGTGTAGATCAAAATGCACTTAGGCTGGGATGTGATACCATAAAAAAGCTCGTTGGCTTTTCAGTGCCTAGGTACAAAGCAAAAACGAAGTAATTTTTAGGATAGCTKTAAAAATTGCTGAGAGATGCAGCTGTCTTTTCACAAGCAGTTTCAAAACCTAGACTATGCTTTTTTTAGACTGCTTTGATAAATGGATGTTTTGTTATAGTCCCACTGAGCTGAGCTGCTTTCTGATTCCTGCTCCCTAATTCTGATACCTGCACGATGGGAGGAATTGTCCCCATCAGCTTTTTATGTGGCAACATCCTCTTCCAGCTCTTTCAATTGCCTTTAATAATAATAATAATAATAATACTCTCAGTGCCTGGTGTCCACTTTCACCAACTTGGTGTGCACAGGGGATTTGGTCTGGTGAAAAATTCAGAAATTACTGGATACTCTGTGTTTCTGTTGGAGCCAAGGTGCTCAAGATTTGTAGGGTCAGGACTCTGATCATCTTCAGGAGATAAATGTGCTGCCTACAACATTGGTCTCAAGGATTTGCTTGACTCTCTTAACTCCTGCACAGGTCTCCCATGTTGTGGTGGACAAGTCCTTGACTCTGGTATTTTTCTGTGTATAGACTCACAGAATCATTCAGGTTGGAAAAGACTCACAAGACCATCAAATAATGTATATGAAATGAGGGTGCCAAAAATGTCTCATTCAGAGGCTTGTGGAGAAGCCTACAGCTGGTCACGAGATGCTTGGAAATCACCAGCAACAGAAGGGAGCCAAGATGGAGTGTCTGATTCATCCACAGGCTTCTCATTATTGACAATGCTCTGAGGGGCTAGAAAAAAGGTAATGCACTTCAGATGGAAACAATGACTAAAAAATTATCCTTGATGGTTCATTTTTTTTCTCTAAAGGGCTGTGGATGCAGCCTGTAGCTGCCTATAACCATTTTTAATATGAGATAATTTCCGCTTTAATGATCTTGCAAATCTCAAGGATATGCTAACATTTACCATCAACTATTAGATCTACAAAGGAATATTTCACTTCTTCAGTACTAGCACAGATGATGCTCATGAGAGGTTGCTTAATTATACCTACATTTTCAAAGATGAGCGATAAAAATAAATATTGGTACAAGTCAACATGATTATATGGGTATGAATAATCTTGTCCATACTGGCTTTTTCCTTTCCCATTGCTGACGKTTTTTTACCTGATTTGCAGAGATTTCAGGGATGAGTGTTTCTCTCCCTGCACAATTCAGATGAATTGGTTTGATTTTGCATTGCAAATGCAGTTGATGCAATGAGACATGGGCTGCTGCAGCTCCTGGCATGCACAGGGCTCTGGCCAGGAGTGCAGGAGAGGAATTCTGACYCTGTCTGACCAGGCAGGAGTCAGCTGGGGAGACCCTGAAGCACATGGATAAAGCAAAGGTACCCCTTTATCTTGCCCYAGAGGAGTCCTTCTGGTTTGGTCCCTCCATTGATTTCATCACTTCTCTTTCCATGTCATCAAGCTGCAGCAGTGTGTCAGGCTGAATAGCTTTTCTTCCCTGGACATCACAGGTTGGCAGAAATCCTTTATTTGAAAGACACTCTCAAATTCCCACATTTCCTACTAAAAGAGCAGAGGCTTGGAGTCCCTTGTCCCATATAATTTCCCCAGGAAGGGGTAGGGATGGCCACTGGTGCACAGCTCAGTGAGGATGGAGGATTTATCTCTTTTGGGAGACAGAGGAACAGCACAGAACTCATCTGTCAGCATCCACGTGCCTCTAGTGCACAGGCCTGCCYTTGGTGTAATGTGTGGCAGGAGAGCAAACTCTGAAAGCAGAGAGGTGCCATGAGATGGCCTCTCCTCACAGCAAACCCAGGCACATCAGTTATGGCTGCGCTGGATCCTCCCCACCAAGCGTTTTGTTATTCCTTCCTCTGGTTCACCAGGAGCATGAGGAGGTCAGAAGAGTTTCCTTGGCCGAGGAGCCATACATGCAGGATTTTGCCAGCTGATTGCCATTTAGGTGGTGATGGACATATGGACATAAAACTTTGCCCAGCAAGCATCTACCTGCAGCTCTTGGGGTGAGGGAAGGAGGCTCCTTCTTCTCATTCTGCCAGTAGTCCCAAAGGGAAAGTGTCCCCAGTTGTTTGGCACTGCTCCAGGCCTGGGTCACTCTGGAACATGTCTCTTGGTGTCAACAGGATGTGTGTGTGAAAGGCAATCAGAAGTTTTCATGCAGAAGACCCGAGACACTCAAACGTCAATAAATTCCAAAAYGAAGGGTTTGATCACAGCATTATAAACTTCCCACACGAACCATTTTGAATGACTGGAGGGTGACAATCTAAATATAAATGTAATTTCTTTTTTAAAACTGACTTCAGGCACATATATACAGCTTTGGTTGACTTTCAAGAGGAGTCTGTGGGAACATCTGACAGCAAAATTAAGTTCTATGTTTCTTGTGGGAGTTTCGTTTCCTCCAAAAACAGCAAACGCCTTGATTCCCTGGCACTCAGATTTTTAAACCTGCAATCCTAGCAGGATATGAACTGTTTTTAATTACCCTCAGTGACAGAATTTTGTCCTTTGAAGGAATCATTTGGGGCAAGGCATGAAGGAGGGAAGGGGAACAAGGAAGGGGAACAAGGACATTTAGTGCAGATGCGAGGGTGTGATTCGTTTTTAGGGCTGGTGTGGTGATCAGCTCAGCCATGGGGGTTTTGGCACTGATTTCAGCAGGTCACAGGGTCACACACAGCTCTTGGATTAGTTTGAGAGAATGAAGCAGTGGGAAGGAAACAGAGGACTTGGAAGCAGGCAGAGGAATAAATGGGGTAAGAATCCAATTAAAGTGGATAAAAGCAAAGAGAAAAAGGGTGGGCATGGTGAGGGCTCTAACGACTTGTACAGCACATTCCAAGGGTATTTCAGGCAAAATCTTTTTTGGAACACTCGTTCAAATAGCGTCATTTCCACCAAAATAACCGGTTACATGACTAGGGTGAGGTGGATTTTAACCTTTATATAATCTTCCTGTATAAATGCAACAGTTGCACAAAATATACTTTTTGGATACGGTGTGGGGAGAATTGCAGAATCAGGTTGGTGAAGACCTCTGAGATCATCCAGCCCAACTTTTGACTGAACACCACCACGTCAGCCTGGCCATGGCACTGAGCGCCATGTCCAGCTATTTCTTGAACACCTCTGGGGATGGTGACTCCACTGCCTCCCTGGGCAGCCCATTCCAATGCCTGACACCCCCTTCCATGAAGAAATTCTTCCCAATGTCCAGCATGAACCTCCCCCAGCACAACTTGAGGCTGTGTCCTCTACTCCTGGTGCTGGTTGCCTGGGAGAAGAGCCCAACCCACACCTGGCCACAATCTCCTTTCAGGGAGTTGGAGAGTGATAGGATCACCCCTGAGCTTCCTCTTCTCCAGGCCAAACAGCCCCAGCTCCCCCAGTCACTCCTCATGGGATTTATCCTCTTGACTCTTCACCAGCTTCATCCTCTGGATTCACTCCAGCATTTTGTAGGTGTCAGTGTGTTTCTGGGCGTGTGTGACCAGGTGCCCACTGGAGATGGAAGGACAATGACATCCAGTCCCAGGAAAAACCAGCAGCAAACAATCATCTCACCCCAATGAAGTTCCCAGCTTGGTGTCTGGAACCCTGAAAACCCTGATACATGATAAATCCCCAAATCTCAGTGCACAGGGTCTAATGAACCACCTGTAATTGCCTCATCCCCTAAACACCAGCCCTGTGCAGGGCTCTTCCTGGGTTTCTGTGGTTGAGATGACTCCCGAGGTATCAGAAAGTCTTTTTTCCCAGCCCCGTGACCAAAGAAGCCGAGCTCTGCTTTTCAAGGTTGTTTATTTTCTCTTATTTATTACATTATCTATTCTCTTAACTTTCTTATCTCTATTCTCTTATCTTTCTTTCTCTGACCTGCTGAGATCTGTCCAGTAGGTCACGTTGGGGCACAGCATCTGCCCTTGGGGTGATGTTAACTTTTTATACTACAAACTACTTTATTTACAATAATTTTCCAATACCTATCACCTATTTTAGACAGTCTGTCTCTATTCTAAACCAATCCAAAAGTGTCACCATCACAGCAGAAGATGGAGGATGAGAAGAAGAAGGACAGGACATGCCCAGATTCTTCCTTCTTGCCTCTTGAACCCCCATTCTAAAGCCTCAAAATTCTACTTTTTCACTCTGTGACAAATTAAGTATCATCCTACTCAAACTCCTGCAGCTGGTAAATCTTCACACAGAGTTGGTAATTTTTTCCATGGACTAAAATCGAAGGCACAGGTGTCTTTGACTCCATGCCAAGGTCCCTGATCCCCCTGCCAGGGTCTGGAATCACCCAGGGCAGCCAGAGGAATGTCCTGGGTCCTGAAAGGCTCTGTCCCAGGGTGGCACAGCAGTGACATGCCAGCTGGCAGCCTGGACACCGAGCTGGGAGCTGGTATGAGCATGGGACAAAATCCCAGCGACACCTTTGGGAACTCGAGGCAGCCCCATCACCCTGGTAATGCAAATATAAATGCAGCCCTTATTGAGGGTTGGGTCCTGCTGTAATAAATTGGATTAAGGGCTATTTTTACATTCCTGCCTCTGGGGAGGGTTTTGGGGGCCTGGAGACAGATGCATGTCATGGCTGGGTGCTGGCAGCCCTGTGCCCACGCCTAGAGGGGTCACCAAGGGTCTGAGCAAGCCAGCCCAGGCTCACCTGAGGGCAGCAGGGATGAGCTTCCCACCAGCAGCAGAAACGAGGGCAACCATCTGCCCTGAAATCACCTCCATTGAACTCGCTGCCTTCTTCCAGCTGCTGACATGCACCAGGACTGGATGCTTTCACAGAGGCCTTCTGCCCACACCAGGACAAGCCACTCGAGAGACCTCAGGAGCAGCTGTGGGAGCTGCTGGCGCTGCTCACCCTGGTGAGTTTTCYCTTCCACTGCTTTGCTTTGTTGCCTTCATGGACAGCAGAGCTTAGTGAATTTTTTTTTTTCCCGTAAGGAAATGAGCTGAACTAGCTGGTGACTCCTCAGGGATATATTTGTGAATCAGGAAGGCACTTGAACAGTAACATCAAAATATAGTGGTATAAAAAGGGTAATTATTAAAACCAAAAGATTTCTGAATTTCTGTAGTTATGAATATCTACCAGATTAGTAGGATTTTCCCATCACACTCTATGGTGGACAACTTTATGGCTGGAACTGTGAAGAATTTGAAATAGTCTAAAAATCTTTACTTCTTTGAAGCATTGGAGACCCTGAATAAATCTCAGGGGAATTGGACTCCCAGCATAGCAATTTTGGGGACACCCAACATCAGTGACATGAGTGCTAAACAGCCAAGAATTTCCCTCTCCCCTTCACTGCTGGGCCCAGCACAACTTTTGGTGGCCACAACTCTTCCACCCTTACTGTTTCTGCTGGTAAAATAACTTGTGTGTGCTTTGGTAGGCAGGTTTTGTGTCTGGCTGGACACTGCAGCAGCAGGTGCCATCCACAGCCTGTGCCCAGCACCAGCTCTTACTGGGGCTTGTTTTATGTAGCTGAGGAGATGGGGAGAGCAATAGGGAGGGCTTTGTCTGGGTTTATAAACCAGGAAGGTTTGCCCTCTGGGTCCACGTTACCTGGCAAGATTAGCAAGCTTCCCCGCCTGGGGCAGTGACATTTCTCTGTTCACAGTGTCATTGATCTTTTAAGTGCCTTTCCAGTCAATATCAAAATTCCCAAGATTTATCTTAATACCTTGGACAGATGGCTTCTATTGATTAGAATGGAAGTCGTGGAGAGGGGATATATTGGGAGTTCCTTGTAACTGTTTACAGAGCAAACAGTTTCCATCTGCTCTCTATTTTATTGCAAAGCACAGGGTCACTCAGGTGCAGAATTTAACAGATGACCATGGGGAACATCAGCAGCACATCCCACCTGTTGTTATCCCTCCTGCCTCTGCATGACCAWACAGTTTACCCAGCACCTGGGGACTTGTGGGGTCTCCACATATGGCTCTGAGGTCTCCATACATTTCCAAGGGGGTCTCTCACCCAGGAGGTTCTTCTGCCTCACCTCCCACTCTCCATGCTCAGAAGAAAAGACRAGAGCACTCACATGCACATCCCAGGCAACATTTTTTCTCCTGTTTATTTCAAAATCTTGGTAGGCGCTTAACTGTAACATTCCAAACGTCACCTGGAATTTGACATCCTCCCAGACGTAGAGAATTCATACTCCATCATGTTTCATGGCATTAAAAACACACAGGAATGTTCCCTGGACACCACCAGTGGGTTCTTCCACTGTCTCCTTAACCACCAGCTCTACACATCCTCTGCCAATGCCTCTGCCCTGCTCTGCAAAGCAGCTGTACCTCAGCTGTCTCTGCCTCCTGGATCCACAACCATGTTTCTGTGAATGAAGGGGTGCCAAGCCCAAAATACCCATTTTTGTTTGCAAACTGTACATAATGAACCAGCAGAAACGTGATCYGCCTTTGATTGGCTTGTTTATGGCTTTTAGTCCTCTTCATTCAAAGATCTTACAGTGGAAAAATYCTGAGCTGACATCAAAAGTGGGACTGATTCATTAAGAGCACTCATAATTATGGTATGAGCTGGAAACTAAGTTCCTGTCAACCCAGGATTAAAGCATTTTTAATACTGACACTTGTTTAAACAGATTTCAATCTTGAAATTTATTCCAGTTTAATGTTTAGCAAGGAAGTATTATCTGAAAGAGAGTAAAAATCTATGTTTTCCAATGAACAATTTACAGGAACTTATGTTTCTTCATTTCACCTCTTGGTAAACACAATCAAAATTGTGATGGAAAAATACATGCATCTCCTTTTGACTTCTAGCAGGCATTAAAGTACTTACATCTATTTAATTAGGTTATTTACTACCTGCAATTCAACCAAGTTACTCCAGATTCAAGCCAAGGAAMACTTGCTTCTTAGACCCTAGCATCTCTTTTGGTTTATTTAGGTAATCTTTGTGTGGTTCGGCTCTTCAGGAGTATGTTGGGTGATGTCAGGCACTGGGACCTGCTGCAGCTCTTTCTGGATGGCAAAATGTCTTTTTTTCTGACCAACACTCAGCTGAAATGTCTCTTGGTGGTTAAAAATGTCCCTGGCTAATACCCATATGCACAGTATGTGACAGTAAATTGCTCGTGTAACATTTGCTGCCATCCTCTGATTTCAGTAGCAGGGATGTGAAATGTCCCTAACAGTGGAGAAACAGATGCAGAAATTTGTTCCAAAAGTGCCATTTTGGTGCTGAAGCTGCTTGTAGGGCAATTTCCAGCACCCCAACCAACCATCTGGCTCTCTCCTGAACCCAAACTTCTCCCACTGCCATGCAAACATGGAGCTGCTGCAAACAGAGGCAGCTCTGCTCACAGCTTTTGCATGTGAGATCCTTAYCACCACATTCACGATTATTTTGCTTGTCTGAAATGCTGATAATGGGTGTTTGGGTTTTCTGTTTGGGGTTTTTTCCTCCTTTTTTTGAAAAACCATGACCAATTAAAGGTCAGCTGCCAAATGGGCTGAACGATCAGCGCAGGAAAATTGAAAATCATAACATCTTGTGTGTAGGCTGTGAATAATGGGCAACACCCTTTTGATCATTAAAATAGAAAATGATCTCTGTGTTTTTCACTGTTTTTAGCCCATTAAGAAGGCAGGGATAAGAGCACATGGCTGATGATTTGCACCACTCTCCTGGCAGTACAATCCCTGGCTGCAGACCAGGGGCTGGCAGTGGGATGGATCCCGCCCTGGCAGGGGCTTGGCTGGAAGAGGCAGCTGTGCTTTGCCATGACCTTCAGCTGCTCTCCAAAAACCACAGACACCCCAAAGCAGGGACATTTTGTCCATTTTCTGCTGGGGGCTGGACCAGTATTCATGATCCACGGGCAGGCTTAAATTTGGGGATGGAGGCAAGCCCAACCCTGAGCGCTGTGCAAATCAAGGCATGTCCTCAGATACATTTTGCTTTCTAACAGATAAAGAAAATATAAGCCTTGCATGCCCTGGTGCAGGCAGAAACCAAGGCTTTTTCCCAGAAGACACAGGTGCATTGAGCAGTGGAAAAGAATGATAATTTTGTGACACATGCCTGAGCTTTGGGGTCCAATTGTATATTTTAGCACCTTACTTTCTGTTCAGAACACCACTTACTTTTGTTGATTCACTGTACTGGTAAGACAATTYTTCTTGTTTTCACTGATAAAGATCTCTTAGCAAATATAGCCAGACTCAGTAATTGATTCATCTTTTAATACTTATATACGCTGTCATCATATGGAAAGTTCAAACAAATCTCTCTATCCATTTCATGAGGAGAGAAGCATCACAGTAGGATTGCTGCTTTGCCAGTGCAGAGACACTGAAAAGAGCAAAATGGAGTGTCCCAAACACTCCAGTTTCAGGAGCAACCAAGGGTTCCAAGGTGGCCAGAACCAGGAACAGCCCAGCACAGGCTACAGCACTTTGCTGTGCTTCTCAAAAGAGGCTCAACGCTACATCCATTACCTTTTTTATTTTTTTAGTACCAGCAAACATCTCCTGCAACTCAGCAAAGGGAACTGCCACCAAACCAACCTCCAAAATAACACTGTTGTGTGTCAAGAGCCCATCCATCACCCTTGGCCCTGTAGCTGTGTGGCCTTTTTGATAAAAGTGGTTAGCATCCAGTCGAGCCCTGTGATTTATCTTTCTTTGCTTGAATTGGAATTACATTAGCATGCCCTTGGTTTGCAATGGCCAATAGGCACAAATATTCAGGTTTTGAAGGTTTAGACATGCAATTTTGTTTGCAGCAATCAGGCAGGTTCCATTTCAATCCCTCTAAAAGCTCTATTCACAGGAGCAAATGTTCAGCATAGGGCTTTTTCCAAATGGGACTTACATACTTCTGACTTGAAGAATTTGAAACAAATAAGGTAGAATGAGCAAATGAAATAGGCAAGTCCTTTTACATGAAACTGAATCATTAGCATCCTTCACAGAATTMATGTCAAGCAATTCTGTTGGTAGAACAAATATTCAGTTTGCTAATTCCAACCATGACGTAATTTACAATCAGATTCTAGATTTTATGAAACAATCTTAAAAAGAAAAACATTCAGAAAAGTGGCTCATTTTGGTGAGTCTGGGAATATTYGCTGGTGTTCATATTTCAGCTATTTGCAATCAATGCAAAAAGGAAAATCATACCAACCAGAAAACAGCACAGAACTGGTTGTTCCTTCTAGAATTCAATGCAGAAATGAGCAAATACCAAAGCCAGGGGAATAAGTTCCAGAAGTAAAATTTTGAGGTTTGTAGTAAGAGATAGCAAAGCCAGCTCAGCTAAAGATATCTACCAAGCTGTGCCCTTTCAAACAGAAACAAAATAAACAGGAATACTTTTCAACAGGTTATCTTGAAACTCAAGTATTTTAAATTGGCTGGAAATTTGGAACGAATATTTTTGCTGAGAGTATCCAACAAAGTAGAATTCTAGTGAAAACTAAAAATGGGATTGTATACRTAGAATTATAGCATTTTTATTTTTGTAAATAAACAATGTTTACACACACAAAAAAGCCCCCCGCAAACAATCCCCAAACCAATTTTTAGATGTTGTGCTTTCAGATACTGAGGTTTTACAATAAAACTGAAACTGAATTCTTGCACTGCCTGTGCAGCCCATGGATGATACTATGAACAAAAATTTCCTGGACATAATTTCACTTGCATGGAATAGGAAATTATACCCATTGAGAAAACCTGGTGTTWGATTTGCACATTGTCAGAAATAGCAGTAATTTTTTCATGTTGTTTATGTATTATTATAAAAGCATTAATCTTGCATTGACTCACTGGCTTTAAAAAGTACTCTTACAGTCTGTAAAGTACAAAAGGAATATGGAGACTTCTTTGTATTCCTTAGGTTTGAAAAAGCATCACCTGCTGAAGGTCTGATCCTGAAAACACTTGGGATGTTGAGGATAGGATGTTGGGATGTTACACACTTTCAAACCCAGCTACATCCTCATGCCAAGTCTGGTCTTGGGAGCTGGCTGGGACACACCTGGGTGTGACATGATCCTGGGACTAGGAGGGCTTGGAGGCATGGGGATCTGCACCTCTGATACGYCCAAAACACTGATCACCACTGCAAGGGACCAGCACGGCTGCTTTCCCAGCAAAAGCTGGGCAACTGACTTGTGTGGTCCCTTTTCCCACAGGAAAAGGCATTTCTYACAAAAAACCTCTCTCCACGTTCCAGATGAGGTGGCTGAGCCCACGATGCCCCAGGAGCCCCTTGGGGGGTGGCAGTGTCACAGCGCCGTGTGACGAGGAGTGAATGCACAAGCGAATGCAAAGCAACTCTTTGGTTTTCTGCTGCACTTGCTGGAGAACACCTCTAAGCTTCTCCCTTTCCCCTGGCTTTTCACTCCTGCTGTACTTTTTTCCCCCTCATGCTAAATCACCAGACTTTTTTGGGTAATCTGTGATAAACTGTATCTGTATTTACTCCCTTTTTCCAGGGAAGGATGAAACACAGTACATTTGAAGGCTGCTTATCTGTAGCCCCACTTCAAAGCTGAACTACACCACTCTGTATCCTTAGAGTTGAAAGTCTGGATTTGATCTTAGACCTCTTTTTGCCTATGCAAAACRTAGGGCAATTGCATTTTCTTTTTGAGGGTTTAAAGAGATAATTTAATTAAAGGATGGATGTTACCCATTCACCAGACAAAGAGAGAAAGGAAAAAGGTATGTGTGTTTATTGGTAGCTGCATTCAGACTGTGGCCATGTAAACTGAAGTAGTTTCTTTTCCTCAGTGCCATTGCTACACAATGGATTTATAATGCATAATGAACCACTTATTGTGTATGTGCTAACATGAATAGTCTTTGTGTCAAAACTCAGTGGAATTGTCCATACTTTCCTTTATTTTCCACAATGTAGTGCTTCTCTTTTCCTAGCATTCATGAAAGCATAATTTGAGCTCAAATATGGACATATTCACAACAACAAAAAAAAAAGGATCAAAAATTGCATACTGGTTGTACAATGTGCAATGCACCCTTCATTATTTATTCTGTGTGAGTCAAGTAGTAATTTTTCCTAATTGAATTTATTATGTAACACAGCATTTATTGTATTATTTAAATGTAACACTGCAGACGTGTGTTGGTTTGCAAAGGCACATTAATAATCCAATTAGAGCAGCAGCCATACCCACAGATTTGCTAGGCTAGCAATCAGCAAAGTATGATTTTGTTGAGATTAGCTCTGAACATTCACTGCAATGATTTGCCACTGAATATTTTTCAAGTTAAAGGCTAGAAAAATGCTAAAATGTGAGAATGGTCTCATTGCTACAGCTAATTTCCATATAGTCATAAATTCATCCCACWCAGGCAATCAGGTTTATACTGAGCCCACGTGCCTTGCTATATGACCTCCACTGCTGCTAAAGTCTTTCAGCAGCAAGGCATGACTGAAATATGGGTAAATGGTCAGAGTATACTCAAATTTTCACCCACRGAAAGCTGGGGAGGAGAAAAGACCGAGGGCCAGGGCTGAAATGGTGCTGGGACAGCAGCATTACACCAACAGGGGCATTTCTGGGTAACCTGAGCATGGCACAGGGCACTCCYAGAGAGCTCTAGGGGGATTCCTGTCTGCCACCAGTAATTCTGCTGTAATCAGAGCTGGTAACTGCCTAAAGAGCCTTTGGATGCATTGCTGTGCAACGCTGCTTCTGCAGGGAGGGAAAGCACAGGCCTGTCCCTCAGACACTGCCCTCTGTGGCTGGGACTGCTCTGAACATCTACATGGTCTGGAGGACACCCTCTGCACTGCGAGGAAATAGAGAGTCATTTGAATTTTTTCAAAGTGAGAACTGCATTTGCAGATGGGGAGAAACCAATGAGAACCAGATGACATCTTGGTGTGACTCCAAACTTAGTCCAAGACATACACAGGGAAGACAGACCCCAAGAAGCCAGTGGAGTGACTTGCCAAATGCTACAGGTTTCACAAGAAATTATTCCTTGTGACTGCTCTGTGCTGACCTCTGGGGTTAAGAGAAGATGTCACTTAGATTTGGCCATTGTTGCCCATCAATTTTCACCTAAGTTTTAGTTTTCATCTGCAAGGTATTAGTGCAGGTGCCACGTGGTATCTCCTTTGTCCAAGGAGCTCACACCATTGCTGCTCTCACTAGGGGCCAGCCCACAGAGAAGTGCTAATTCCTGCAGCCTTCTGCTGCTCCTGAATGCTCTTCCCTGGGCTCAGGCAGCAGAAGACCAATCTGGGGGACAGGGTCTGAGCTCAGGCCTGTGCTGCCTGTAGGCTCAGCAGGCAGCTGGGATGTCTTGGTCTGTGTCAGTGAAGAGTTACTACTGCTGTTCTACAGGGTGGTGCAGAGGGGGGTGTACAAGGGAAGATGAACTTTTAAAACCTAATTCAACTGTATTCTTTCAAGTTTACCCATAATTAAATTTGAAGAAAAAAAAAACCCAACCCATTTCAAGAATGTAATCCAGCTCCCAAGTTACCTGAAAAGAAAGTGCAATCTAGTGCAGTGTGCTTTCACTTTCCCACTCTGTTCCTCTCCTTTCCTTCTGATTTCTTGTGCTTCAGTCTGTGTCCAGGTATTGCTGGTATCTGCTTTGTCTGTGAAAATGAAATACCAGGAGGAATTGCACTTGGTGCAACTGGTGAATGTTTAGGGGGTAATTCACCAATGGAGCAGGCTGCCCTGGGGAATCCACAAACAGTGAAAGAGGAGTTAGGTGCCCAAGCCTGGCAAGTTCAAAGAGGAGTTGTCATTAAAACAAAAAGCTAAAGGAAGAGCACAATTGGATAGGAAAGACTGATCTCAAACCTCCTGTGTCCTCTTGGCTCGTGTTCTCACGCACAGGGGTGATGGGTGCCCAGGTAGGGGCTGGCAGGCTGAAGAGTAAAGATTTGGAGCTTGGTTTCCATGCATCCTTGAAAASTGCTTCTGCTACAGAATATGAGGGAACTGTAAGGCCACCCTTCAGCAGATGCTTCCCAGTGAGACCCAGGTCAGTAACTGTGCTCTGACTCTCATAAACTGAGCTTTGCTGAGCCAGATGGGTTTGGGGATTTTTACAGGACTTGGATACGACCTGGTGGTCCCTGTGGTTGACTTATGTCAACATCAGGGGATATGAGACCTGCAAGCAACAGGGTCACTGGTAAATAACTGGGCATGCACTTCCTCTGAGGCTAGAGAGAAGCAGAATGGAGATTATCAAGGACCTTGAGTGTAAGTAAACATTAGATCTAAGTGAACAGAGCAGCAGCCTGATGCCCAAATTCCTTGAGATGCCCAGCTCTAGGAGCTGGTCCAGCCTCCTCTGGAGTTAATAGGAACTGCAAAGGGTCCTGCAAAGGCATCCTTGTGACTGATGGCACCAGAAAGACTTGGAAACATTTCAATCATGTTACAGCAGACTGTGTGTCTGCCTTCGCCTGGACTCAGAAAAAGTACAGAGGAGGTATGTACAATTTCATATTACTTCACTGTATTTGCCAGGCTGGAACAAGTAGTTTGAAAACAATTCACAAATTTACAATTTAAAAAGGATTCTAATCATGGTTATAATATTTATCTTTTAAAACAACTCACTGAAAAAAAAACCCGAAACCTTAATTTGCAAATTTGTTRCCATAAAAATAAGAGCTCTTGAGCTCACAGAATGTTGATACATTTGAGCATGCTTTTATGAGCAAAATAATAAACAGGTAATTCTTCTGTGGCTTGGGGCCCTATCAGCTCAAATTCCTAAGTCCTTTGGGACAGAGCCTGTCTGCCCTGATTTATGTAATAGTTCTAATGAGTAATAGTGCCCATGAYGAAAAATGCACCAAGATACAACCCTAAGAGAGGTTGGGCTGCAAAAAAAGAGCAGGGTCCCATTCACAYTTTTAATAAACAAACACATAAATCATCACAGTAAGAGATTTACCTGTGGGGGTAATCCCAAGGGGAAATAACAAATGTTCATTCTTTTGGTTCCCTGCCTGTGCAGTTTCCCTTGCATCTCTGGAAGGCACCTGCCTGAACTGGGTCTTCAAGCAGTCAGAGCTGTTTCCAGACCTGTCCCTGTACATCCTGCCTAAATTTATCCTTCAGTGGCCTTCAAAAGGAGCACCAAGCACCTCTTCCCGCCTCCTTAAAGAGGAGTGCACAGACAGGAAGGCACTCAGACAGATGGACCTTGAGGAGTCTCTCTGCCACCAAGAAAGCTCCTGCCTCTTGAGTGCAGCCCCTACCATACCACAGAACCTTAAGTGTGAGTCTGTGCCAGCTGGAAACACATTACAATCATCACTGCTTGTTTCTGGCCAAACACATCTTGATAAAAGCTGCGACATTCACAGAGTGATACAGACCCATGTGTGATGATTTAWCTGCAGCTCTGATTTCTTTTCATCAGGAAAAAAGATACATTCACTGCCATAATTCAGCTGGCAGGCTCAAGTGTGCAAAACCTCAAATTTCAAGTTGGTTTTCCGAGGGTAAATTCCAAAACATTTTTCACTGCTAAAAATTTAAAAGAAAGCAAAAATTATGGCTCCTCCAAACTCCAAACAAAACAAAGTAAATAGAGTAAAATATCTATATAAAACTTCATGGAAATATTTTCAAACATTTCTAATATTCCTAGTTTTCATTCATCAGCTTGTTCAATTTATTCAGTGACCAGCCTACTACTCATGGTCTTGCCTACAAGTTTCCAGTAAGTTTCCAAGAGAAGGCTTATCAGAATATAAGCTTAAGTTTTATTTCTTGCTTGGAATCAGCAGAAGCCTTTTTATTATCTTCACAGTGTAGTAAAGAGAATTTGGAGAAATGATCCAGAGCTGTGCATGCATTTTTGAAAGAGGTTTGCAGCAAATCCTCTGCACCCACTTGTCATGCTAAACTACACACTCTAGATTGGGTTTGCTTTTGGCTCTTCAGTGGTTTGGGCTAGCACAGGTTTAATATGGCTTAAGATGGTAGCAGCAACAGCCAAAGGCCAATTTATGACATGGTATCAACATTTTGGGGGAAGCCAGCTTCAGGGGGAACTCCAAAGCAATGCTCTTCTTCTGTACAACCTGCACAGTCAGATTTCTGGGAAACAAGTACAGGGCTGAGGCCCTCAGAGAACTGCAAGGAGATGATTTTCATGAATCTCTGCAACAACACTGCAGAAGATGCAAATTTAGGACAGTAGAGAGCCTATATTTATTTTAGTGACTTATTTAAATGACAAATTAAGGAAGTAAGCATTTTTGTGATGATGCAATCATTGGACACCAGAGGTGCATACGGGCTTCTCTTGCATTAAACAAAGTCAGTTCTGAAGATAACAATTGCCTGTTTTCTGTTTTTCAGTAGGTAGGAACAGTTCTGCACACTTTAACACGGTCCTTGATAATCCCCTGACTTTTAAGTGTTAGGTGGCAGGTGGTCTTTCAGACAAGCCTGGCTAAACCCCATCATTTGTAGGAGGGGAGTTCAGCCCATTCCATCCTCCGCCACTGAAGTCAGTGGGATTACTGAGGTGAARCACAGCCACCCTAAAGCTGGTGTGACGACAGCCACCTACGTGTATGTCATACAGAGGCCTGCTACAAGGAATTGCTGAAGAGCATTGAGTACAAGGCGCAGGACCAGATCCAGACTTCAGCAAACTGGGAGATACTGGTCAGCCAAAACTTACCAACCCCATGTTTGAATCTGGAGTGCAACTTGCCTGCTTTATGCCTTTTAACACAGAGTTTGGGTTCAGGCGCTGTTCTGAAGAACATGTTGGTTTTGRCACCATCCTAGCCATGCACACCATCCTCCTGTAATTGCACCAGATTCTGCATCAAAGACATCCAAGTCTCATTAAAACCCCCTTAGGGGAAAACTGTAACATAATGGTAAAGATCTCACTGCATATTAGAGAAAACTTATAAAACCCCCAGAAAGTAAAATGCTGAACACCCAATGAATACCAAGGCTGTCTCTGAAATGTAAAACCTTCCAGCAGCTTGCAGTGGCAACTCCACCCTAACCACCATTTCATTCCCATTTAAGAAACAAACGGAATTCCAAAAACTCTACCTAGAATCACTCGTTTCTGCCAAGCGGTTGTTCATGATGGCCAGAGCCCCCACCCCCGCCGAGAACCCGTTCTGTCTCGTGTTGATACACACATTCCTCGGGTACCCGTTGGCCGTCTCGGACAGCTGCTTCTGCAGGAGGGCCAGGGAGACTTTGCTGGACGCCGTGAGCTCCCTCATGGAGATCATCTCTCCAGAGAGCCTCCTGCCCTCGGTGTCACTGTCGTACTGCCCGTCAGCGTCCCTGGCCACGTTGTGGCGGCGCAGGCGGGCCCCYGGGGTGATGGCGTTGCGACGGCTGAGGCGGGTACTGGATTTATGGCACTTTGGGCAACATCTGCATTCGAATTTTTTCAACACCCAGTTCAAAACTTGTTTGATTACGATCGAGATGACATTAAAAAGGGAGTATATGCAACATACTCCCATTAATATAAACATGAAGTTCCCGAATCTGTATAATCCCTGATGCTGGTACACAGCGTTTTGGTTGCTTACCAAATCTCCAAAGCCGATGGTGCTGAAGGTGACAAAGCAATAATACAAGGAGTCAATGTAGTTCCACCCTTCCACTGCCGTGTACATGGCTGAGGCGCAGCAGGAAAGGGCGATAGCAAAAATTCCCAGGATCAGCATCACGTGGTAAACAGACGGCTTCCAGCCCACGAGGCTGCCCACCCCGGACACGGCCGGCCCCTTTCGGAAGTTGGGAGGTAGGAGACCGCTCCTTCGCAGCTGCCTCTCGTAGCACGCCTTCATGATGAACGCCAGCAGGGAGATGATGCGCTCCAGGAAGAGGTTGAAGAAGAGGATGGTCCCAGCACAGCCAAAAAGGCCATAAACGATGAGGAACACTTTTCCAGCCACGGTTGCTGGTGTGGTCATTCCAAAGCCTGCGGTGTGGAGGTAAACRGGCAATGTTAATCACACAGGTTTTCGTGACAAGCTCATGATATATGTACCTTAACAAGGCYCCCATCTGACTGGACAAAAGGATTGCTAGCTCTAAGTCAGCTTAGGCCAACACGAAATTGAGTTTGGTAAAGAAGGAGGAAGGCACCAAAAGTTCAAGGAGATGACTAAAACTCAAAAGTGAGCAAAAAAATCCTTGCAAGATGAAAGGATTATTTTCTGTATTAACAGACCAACACCACTCAAAACGTAGGTGGAAGACTCACTGAGCCCAAACCTTTTCAAGGTGGGTTGAGGTGAAGAGGCTATTTCCCTGCACCCACATGTGTCAGCCATCACRACCTGATGGAAAATTTAAGTTCGCTGTTCATAAGCTGTAACCCAGTGCAACATTTTTTTGTTATAGGGGTCTGATTATACCATTCCCACTGAGAAGGTGGACATTTTCAGGTTGTATAACAGGAAAAAAAACCAAAAACCACCTCCCATATATTGAATACTGTTTTAAAAATAACAGCACTTTTAAGTCTTCTCCAAATCCCAGCTGTGACTAGCCCACCTGGAATCATCACAGAGGGAAGGAAAAGCCATCATACCACAGAGCTGCCTGGCAGACTGGGGGGCATTGGGAACTTGCAGTTGCATAATTACAGCAGGGAAAAACACTGCTGCACAGTTGAACAGAAAAATAATAATATACAAACTCTGGGAAGATCCAGCAACAATATTAATTCAACTCTTCTTTGTATGAATTGCTAATTGTAATATTACTTATTATAACATTACTCATACACAAAGTTTTATAAGTAAGCAGTAATGCCTTGTAGCTAACAGATGGTTAAATAACAGCAAAACTGAACTTAAATTTGCATGCAAATAAATACAGTAAGTTTACTCCATGTCATTTGCTGATACCAGTTAACTTATGAAAAAGATTACCTACATTTCACATCCTATCTCAAGAAGAGTCTTCTGAAACTCAGTTCTGCAGGTATTGGCTTTTTTCTGCTATTCTTCCCTTGAAAAACACTAGGTGACTCAGGCAAAAAACATTGACAGGATTGAGGTGACTGCTTATGTCCCATGAATAAATAACCATATCTAATCTAAATTAAAGTTTTGTGAAAAATCCACATTCCCAGATTTCATTGCTGTATTGTTCAACCAAAATGCCCAGCAAGTAATATATTCAATAAGGTAAATATCAACACCGGACTGTATAAACAGAAGTTTGTGAAGGAAAAGCATAGAACATAATGAGATCATTACAGAGCATAATGAAATAATTAAATCCAGTTTATTACCATAACATACCTTTATAAACATCAACAGGATAATATTGCCTATATACAATGAGTTGAGATTGCTGCTTGAAATCTCTTGATCTATGTTTCCAATGGCTGAAATTTTTTGGCTAGTTTATCTGTGCTCCCTTCCTATTGTGTTGATAGAGAATTTCTCACTGGTTGACAGAGGAATGTAAATGCTCACGACAAGTAAACTCAGATGTATCTTTTCAGTGACAAGAAGATGAATGAGGGAAGAGGTGGTCCTACTCTCACAACAGATTTGGCAGGCTCAGAAGCAGCTGTGTGCCAGCAAGTCAGCCCATACCTCACAATCTGAGTAACCTGATCTAGTGAAAGGTGTCCCTGCCCATGTGAACAGATAACCTTTCAGGTCCCTTCCAACCCAAACCATTCTCTGATTTTGTGATCAAAAGCATCACTGTAAAAAGAATATTTTGTGTAAGAGTCAGTGAAAAACTTGCCCAGTATTACCAAGAAAATATTACCAAAGAGGTCATTACATTTTGCTTTCTGGACCCACTGTCCTCTCTCCATTTTGCAGTGTTAGTAAGACCACCTTTGAGCAGACCTCACAAAGCCTGCCAGGGGCTCTAGGAAGTTCTCAGTTCCTTCTCCTCTGTGGGATAGATCTGCTCTCTGGATTGGGCTGGCTGCTAGCAGGAGTCTCATTTGAGTCTCACCTCATTTGATGATGCATATCCAAAAGTGCCTGGTCCTCAGAAGGAGCTGGGGAGCCTGTTGTGGTTGCCAGCTAGGGATACACAGCCAACTTGTTATGGAGAAGGCATCTGTTTGCCTGTGCCTTGTCAGCAAAGCACTTAAACATGTGCTTCACAGCAAGCATGTGAACATCACCATCAAAATAAATGGGTTTATTGTCACACATATGGCTAGACACATTTATTAATTAGCAAAAAAAAAAAAAAAGAGATAGCAACAGTTTGGATCGAGCTGTAAATGTGCTGAAGCCTCTTACTATTTTCTGGTGATCATTCAAGAGAAGTGATGAAGTTTTATATTTTTGATGCTGTTTGTTTCATCAAGATTTTCGGAAGCAAAATGCTTCCCAAATTCAGTATGTAGCTAGGCAAGGTGAAAGGGCCCATCACAGCAATGAGAATGCTAAGAAATACATGAAACAGGCAAAAAATGAGGCTAGGCAATCACTGAAGCATTTAGGTTGGAAAAGACCTTAAAGACCATAGAGTCCAACTGCTACCCCAGCACTGCCTAGCCACCACTAAAACACATCCCTTAGGTCACCAGCTGGCTGAGGAAAGTAGTCACGGGCTCTCTCTCCATGCAGGGTCTTCTTCTGCCAGCTGTGTCTGTCCCTTGGTGTCACCCCAAGCACGAGGAGTCGGTCCTGGTATGTTCTGTACCTCATCCCTGAGCTCAGCCCCCGCCCAAGGCTAAGAACACCAGAAGCAAACCCATCCAGAACTGCCTATGCTCCCAACACAGTGCAGGGAAAAAGCACAACAGGGCTTTGTGCTTTTTATGGCCCTGAGACACAACTCACAGGTGCCTTGGGGCTGACTTTGTGTGGCTCAGATGCAATATCTGAACCTCCCCCATGCCAGTTCTGCCCCACCAGCTCAGACACAAGCTCTATGGCAGCATTAATTTCAGCTGGTTGGTATTTCTCCTTCCCAAAGAGAAATAGCAGAGATGAGCTCATAAAAACTCTCTTCAGCAGCCTCTCACGGTTAAGTGCTGGCATTTAATGGGACCCTCATCCTGACTTGCATAACAGGTTTGTGGTTACAATTCTGCTCATCTGGAGCTTTAAATTACTTAAGCTGGGGATGGATTCAAGAGGTAGAACAGATGGACAAACTTGTGACATATGCTTCCTGTTGCTCTTGCTTTCTTTTCTTTTACCCACTTTCTTATGAGTAAGAGATGGTTGATGCCAGAAGACAGAGAGGAATAGCAGCTTTAGTACTTGTGAGCTCTTCTATCAGTCAAATTTGGCAATTACCTTGTCTTACTACATTTTGAGATTAAAGGGGGTGACAGTTTTGCAGTAAAAGACATTTTTACTCAGAGACGCAATAAAGTTTTGGTCACTTCAAAAACTGAACACAAGGAAGTCACAGAAAACAACACAATAAAGGGCATAATGTGTCCCTGCCTCTTTCAGCCTCCCCTAGTTCTTCTTATAAGCCACAGGACTTCACTCACACAGCAGGTCAGCACACTGGAGCAGTCAATTAAAATCCCAGAGTGAAACAGCACTTAGATCATCAGAGCAGCATCACCTCCATACCACGATATAACCATCATGTAGTTATATTTAAGGAAATCAAAAGAAAGTAAAATGGTTGAAAGTAACTTTTTAAACAAATGGTTCCTCAAACAACAACAGACCAACTACAACCAGAATGCTGCTTCCAGAGGGAAAGAATTTCTTGTAACATAAAGGCTACGAGATGGGAGTTACAGAACACAGGGAAACAAAGAGCTATCAATTCTCGTGTTTTCCTGCTGTCTTTTTCACACTTGCTTTACTTCATAGCTCTCCAATAGTCCACACATAAACCACACTATAYACATATATAGGAACCAAATGTCCTACTCTAAATCCCATGTTTGGGTTCTGGTGCTTCCTTCCACCCTTTCCCACCTGTTAGCATTTCATCATTATTTCCCCTGAGAATCACACCTGTATATTCCACAACTGCCTCTCATTTATTCTCTAGCTCCTTACCACCTAACATCCAGAAACAGTTGCCTTGGATACAGGGTCACAGCTCAGAGCTGACAAAACTGCTGCATCCAGAGCTTTTACCCAAGGAGTGGGAATACGATGAGTCCGTTCTTCCAACTTCTGCATTTCCCGACTACAAATGAAAGACTTACTTTCCCTTCAACATCTTTCTCAACCTGCTTTACTAAAATACCCCACTCTGAGCTCAAACAGTAAATTATTTTAGAGCTTTTCTATTGCAAAGCCTTTAATATAGAAGTTGCTGTAAAATCCCATTTGATCTTATTTAGATTACTATCTGCAAACACCTCCTGAACAGCAGCRGTCTGTCCAGCCCTGTGTGAATTAAGATCCCTTAAGCTGGACCTGTGCTATTTCTGAATAAATGAGATACAACTGCAGTTTTTAGGGCTGGCCTAACGTGTATTACACACAAGCTTGCAGTCCTTGGTGACCCATGTACCGAGGCAGATATTCCATGGAGAAAATACTGAGTGACCCTGCAAATAAGGACTGACTTCTATAATCATTCTCTCCATCCATTCATCCAAGAAAGAGCACCATGATGAGCCCAATGAATGTAGTTAAAATGTAGTCTCTGCTGGTGCTCCTTGTTTCATTTCCACCTGTGAAACATTAGTCAGGTGTTTGAGACAACTGTTACTCAAAGGGAGCCACGCTGGCACAACAGAGCCAGGAGATGATTAATTGAACTTTAAGGAGTTTCAAAGAGCTGCAGGTGACTCTTAGAGGCTTTCTACAGTACAAATTTTATTCTATTTACACACAATGGTGATCAGGTTATTGGTTATCCAAAGTGCTTAGTGATCAGTGAGCACCGGAATCAGTCACCCTCGGCACTCCTCTGCTGGCCATGCTTTAAACCACARGCTAAAACCACATTCATTCCTCTTTGATGTAGGTTGGTTTTAAAAAGAGATAACAGAATTGTAAGGGGGGTGAGGAAGGCACCCCAAAACACAAGGAGAGGTTGCCATGTGTCAAACAGCCAGAGCAATGCATCTAGGGTGAAGGATATGCTGGACTGAGAGGAGTAAGGGYGAGGTTTCACTTCAGGAACCTCAACTGTGGCCACCTTGATGGGGTCCAAGGCACTGGAGGTGATCCCAAAGAAACCTCAGGGAAGGAGAGAGGAATAACCTCCTCAGAACCTGGTTGCTCAGGAATGTTTAACTTCTCCTCCTGGCAGCAGGTTTCCCAAGGTTGTTTTTCTAAGCTGACACCTTCTAGCTGAGCTTTTCAAGAAAGATCTTCAGTCTCTAGTGGGTACTCAGCAGGCACATTTATCAGCTCAAGTGGCCTAAATTTTGTATGTTTGAGTGATACATGGCCCTTAAAAAGATAAACACTGGGGCTTCAGCTTCAGCACCAGCAGCAGTATTCCTGCTCTTTCCACTCAGCAGAAGTAGGAAAGCTTTTTCCCTCAGCTGTACCGCAGGTTGCCCTTTCTGTGTACAGCCTGCAAAGGAAGTGCACATCAAAGACCAACCAAACAAGTCCACCCTTGCTCACTATAGATGCCATTATCCTGAAGACAAAACCCAATAAACGCAGAAGGAGGTCTGCTGAAGCTGCTTTGGCACAGAACCAAGCCAATGAAGAAGCAGAAGTGTCTCTAAAGCAGTTTTATGCTTCCCTGGCTGGGGCCAGCTGCTCTTTATACACCTTGTACAAGCAAATGGGGACTGACTTGTGCCAAGCCATCAGCGTTGCCAGCTGAGCAGCAGCTCTGGCCCAAGGTCTTGCTAAGCAGGCCCCCTTGAAGAAGGAATACATGGGGAGAGCCACAGGCTGGAGGCTCAAAATCTTTGGCAAGCTTAGGTTCAGTTTTCTGCCTAATCCTTCTGCAATAGAAGATGGTTTCGAATGACGGAGAGGGAGCCTCTCCTAAAAGGAGATGGTGGAGAATAAAGCTCAGAGAAGGATGAAAATCAGGAGCAGGAATTCAAACTACACAGAGAAAAAAAAAGTCAAGACCTACAAACTGGCACTATTCTTGCTGAATTGACTTTAAAGGGATGGATGTGTCCTGTGGCACGACAATCTCCCTTCTTTATTAACATGTTGTTCATAAACTTTCTTTCAATACTTAAGGTTTTATTGTTCTTATAAATAATACAGTCTTCTTGTCTGATAAACTCTTGGGGCCAGTCTATGGTTTACAATCATAAAAATCGAGACTGAAATTATTTTCTTCATTATATGCAGCCTTTCTTGGACAAATCTTCAGCAAGATGCCACTAAATGTCCTCCTGTTTTGTCAATTATCCTGCCCCCCTGGCACAGCCAAAGCACCCTAATAGCTTGTTAAAACTAAGGTAGGTAGGTGTTCAGAGAAAGAATATGGGTTGGTGTTGCCTAAATCAGTCCTAAACCACCTCACAAAGGAGGACTTCCAGATAAAGGGGATGAGAGCAGGACGTTCTTTCCTTTGGTGGCAGCCTGTCTCCTTGTACACTGATCTAAACCAGCCCAGAGCTGCTTCTGTGGCTGCCTCCACACTGATGATTGCAGGGTCCTGTCTCTGGCTTGTTTTCTTTTCTTATCCTAACAGCTGGGGAAAACCATTTGGCTATAATCTTCTCTGAAATGGTAGTGGTGGTAAAAACAGAAAAATATATCCCACACGCTCCACAGTTTGACAAAGTTGTATTACTGTGAAAAAACCCCCTCCTTTGCACCACAGGCTCAGGGTCTTCACAATGTCACATTACCAGGTRTCAGGGAGGGCATCAAACCCCTGCTCATGATCCAGGCTGTGTGAAGAAGCACCTGCCTTGGCTCACTGCACTGCCCAGAATCACCTAAAGCACAGGGGTATCACTGTCATATGTCTGGAAAAATCCCTTTGGCAGGATTTCTTCTCCTGGGAAGCTGAGAAGCCTCAGAGAAAAATGAAAACAATAATTATCTGATTTGCTTCTCCTGTGTTTTGCTGCTTTGGAATGTGTTTGGACATTGTTTACCAACAGGTGGTCGTTTCATTGGTTTCATGTGAATTGTTATTAATTAATGCCCAATCACAGTCAGGCTGTGCTGGGACTCTGGAAGGAGTCACGAGTTTTCATTATCATTCTTTGTAAGCTTCTGTCTGTATCCTTTCTTTATTCTTTAGTATAGATATAATATAATATAATATAATATAATATAATATAATATAATATAATATAATATAATATAATATAATATAATATAATATAATATAATATAATATANATAATATAATATAATATAATATAATATAATATAATATAATATAATATAATATAATATAATATAATATAATATAATATAATATAATATAATATAATTAATATAATATAATATAATATAATATAATATAATATAATATAATATAATATAATTAATATAATATGCTAAAATAATAAATTAGCCTTCTAAGAATATGGAGTCAGATTCATCAATTCCTCCTTCATCCTGGGGACCCTGAAAGTACCACACAGGGGTTTCTGCACCACCATCAGACACAGGAAACACCCCTGCATTTAGAGTAACTGCTTTAAAAAACACACAGAAAACAAAAGCATGGCAACCAGGAAATAGATGAAGTGTGGCTCAGTAACCATGGATATACACAACAGTGGAGTTCATGGATCCCAAGGATCACCAATTCCTTCTTGCTCTTAAGATCTGTCCCATCTCTGAAGCCATACTCTGCCACCTCCTCTGACCTTCCTACAGTCCTCATGCAGCTGATGATTCTAGGTGAATATTGTTCCAAAAGTAGATTTCTGTTGCAATCATAATTTCTCATCCTTTAAAGCTGCTTCCATTCTTATTTCCCTATGTGTTTTTGAGAATGTTTTTTGTGTGGATGATTGTGTCTCTAAGCAACGCCCTAAAAGAAAAAAGCTTATGCCCTGTCATTTCAAACATTAGCATTCACACATGCTTTTGTTGTTTATCGAAACTTGCAATTGCATTTCAGATGTCTCTGTACYCCCAAGGTTGAGCCTTTTGTTTTTTTTCTGAACTCCAAGTGAAAAAGAATAATGGCATCCAAATGTTGTTCTATTCTTGAGATGTTATTGGCTTCTAAAGAACACTTGCACATGTACTGTCACTCCAGTGCCAGTACATCTGACAATACTTCTCCTTTCAGGCTAAGAAACAGCATTATCTAGATTTCACATGTGATCTTGGGTCTATGTCATATTTCCCTGCATAAGAAGTCTAAAAAGAAGATGTCACTCGTGGGCTTTTTGAGCCTTGCAGATGGGAAAGGCTGTTCCATGGTTATACTGTTGGCTTATCTTTTGACTGGATTAAACAACAGACTTGTGGCATATTTTTTCTTCTGCCACTGGTGTTTGTGTAGGTAGGTGTTCAGAGAACATCTGTTTCTTCATAGTTGTCTCAGCTATTCTGCTTTACAAAGAGTTTGGCTTTAAAGATGTACCCAGGGATAAAAAGGCTCTAAACATGAAAACATCCTTTGCACTGTTAGGCCTGGTTTTTGTTTGGGTTTTTTTTTCAAATCTGTACAAACTTCCACAGTTACAATTTAATGAAAAAAACTCTGATAAACCTACCTGGGCCTCTTAACCTTTTAATGGTTTAAATATACCTTCATGGGTCCTTTACTTTAAAATGCTTCAGCTAAAAGCAAAGAGCAAATTCTCAAGCATCTTTTTGCTCAGGCAGCTCTTCCAATCCATTAATGGAGGCACAAAGACCTGATTTTAAGTTACTGTAACAGAAATAAAGGGTGACAGGACTGCTGACTAACCAGTTATTTCCCATTTTATACTTCTTCATTTAACTCTTCCTTCCTTAGTATGCATTTCCCTTGACTATCTTTAAATTGAATGATACTGAACAACTCCAACCACACTACCAAGACAATTTTGAGCTCATATTTTATCTGGGATTTTCCTGGTCCTCGCAGCTCTGCCAGTAGCAGCTTTTGTAAACTAACAAATCATCATATCAAACAGCTTGTTTCTGCCTCTCTTGTGAAAATCACAACTTGGGTTTAAGACCTTTACTCTGCTGTCACTCCCTCCTATTTCCATCAGGCTTAAAGCAGACTTGACTCCATGCACATTGAGCATGAATGTGTTTTTGTTTGACCTCAGGAGAGAAATATATTGCTTCCACAATTCTCAGGCTGAGCAACAAGATGACAGAATATATAATGATGAATAACCAAAGGCATTTTATCTGGCTTTAACTGAAATTTACTGAATTAGTTTCTCACTCAGCTCTTGCATGGACAAATTTCTTCTAGCTGCAGCTTCTGCCGTGATTAAATTTGCCTGTGTAAGGCTTGAGAATGATTGGGAAACATTTGGCAAACAATTTCTAAAGGGGAAGAAGCTGCATTGGAACTAGTTCAGAAAGGTTAAAATCCAGTGAGGACTTGCTGTGGGGCTACAACTCTTTTCAAGGTATTACTGCCTCTTTCATGCACTTATTACAGAATTTTAAACAGGAGCAATAGCAGCGCTCACCCACGATAAGTAATCCTGCATGTTAACATCAAACCATTCAATTTCTTATCTTATTCCACTCCAAAGCTTTAATTACTTGTAAAGGCTGCTAATGCTTTGCCTTGTTTAATGCAATTAGATTTAATTTTCATTCTACTTCTCATTTGATTCAAGAAAGATTGTGCTGAAACCTTCCCATGTCTAGGTGTACCAGCCAGTGCCATCAACAGACCCGCTGAGCTCAGGGGGATGTATTTTACATGGTAATAACAAGTGCATTTGTTTTATAAACCTGGTGTGCCAATAAACACCTAAGGTAGGATTTCCTAAAGCTCTGCAGACTGGTCTGCTATTGACTTCAGCAGAAATAGGCTATTGAGGAGGTATTTTATTTGTCTGGATTGCTATGCAATTGCCCCTTGGATTATAGTTCTGTTTGTTACTAGAGTGTTTCTATTCACAAAAGGTTTTTATTGTCACTTCAAACATTTATTGTGCTCAGGAGGACTTTTCACATTTCAAATGTTCACCAGCATGAACCCTAATTTTTGACCTTAAACATCTTTTCCCAAAATGCCCTGAGATAAGCACTTGGTGCTGACACACTACAAAAACTGTCTCTTTTGATATGGGTAAGCAAGGCTTATTCAGATCATGGCCAAAGGCTATGCTTTCAATAACACCAAGCTGTTTCAGTCTAAAAATTGCATATGAAATGTTCTGAGCTGTTTTCCTGTTGCTCTAACCCCGATGCCACTATGGCAAGASGAAAAAATTCTCTTTGACTTAACAGCTTTAAAGATAAGGTAATCCTGCATTCATTAAAATGAAGAAATGACATTGTATTTTCCAGCACACTGCCAGCAGTAGGTAATGTTACACCAAGTTAATTGTCAACAGAACTACCCTGTAATTGTTTTCCTCTTCTCTCCACGATGAAGAGCAATTAAAGCTTGTATAAAAACAAGACAGTGTGCTGGCAAAGATGACCCTGTGGTACAAGTGAGAAAAAATTATGACGCGCATATGATCTGTGTCAAACTGAAGACAATGAGAGAAGGAGGAAACAAACCAAGAAAGAAACGAGGGTCAATAGCAGGATTAACACTAGGGAAAGKAGATGAGGGTGATGAGGAACAGGGAGAAGCTGTAAAGCTTTACTTCTGACTTCTTTGGTAGTCCTTAACGTGGAAGACTGTAAAGTCAGCAAACAAAAATATTTGAAAGTTAATCAAGCAAACAAATCACCAGTAGAAAAGGGCATACTAAACTGGAGGAGGGCAGGAGAAGCTGGAGAAGCTCAGGCTGGGAAAGGCAGGTGAGCAGGCAGCAGTAGATAAGCACTGTGAGAAGGAAAGGGAGAATGTCCCCAGGAGAACAAAGCTGGGGAAGGCTCCAGGGACTGGCAGGGCTCCATGGGAACACAGGCCACAGAGCTTCAAGCAGGATTTGGCTTTATGAGCCTGCAGCAAACAGGGCAGCTGATAAGCCCTGTAACGATGAGCCCTCACAGCTACCACAGGCACCATCCCTGGCTCACAGGGAGGTTGCTTGGAAATGGAGCCGGACTGGCTGGAGCCACACGGGATGGAGAGCTGTCAGAGGGTGCTTGGGCACACCAGGGTCTGCTCTGCAACCACATCTACAAGCTCTGGTAAAGGCACAGGGAACTAAAATAGAGGTATCTGCAGGACTATCACCAAAGACCAAATGGAATGTTGTGCTAAGCAGGAGGTACCTGCTCACTAAGCAGACACTGCTCCTTCAATGACCCAAGCTAGAGAGACCCCAAAGGCTTCAAAAAGGGAGAATCCAAGGTACATGATCACTAAGCAGGCACTGCTCCTTCAATGACCCAAGCTAGATGCAAAAAGGGAGAACCCACGGCTACAAACTCCAGCTGGTCTTTATTTAGAACTGGAACCAACACCTGGTAAGGCAGTATAAAATCTCCCCTAGCTTCTGAGATGCTGGACCATATCTCACGCAACACTGGGCAAAATTTGGTTTTTGCATGACTGCTCTACAAAGCTGTGGTGCTTGACATTTGAGACCCCACATTTCAGTGCTCCAGCTGAGCACCTCACACTCCACATCCACAGCAAAAAGAAGTGCAATTTGTTTATTTGTTTGTCCTTGACTTCTCCATCAGTTACTGATGTTAATGTTTTGAAACATTAAGCTAGAGGTTAATTTAAAAAAAACATCTGAAATGTTTAGATTAATTAATCTGAACTGAAATGCTCTGTAGAGATCATTCAGTTTAGATGGCCAAAGCACAGTGAAAGCTTAATTTTCTGTGGCTGGCATAACCCTACAGGGGCAGGCAAACCCTAAGAAGCACTGAAATTAAAGTAATATTTTTCACTTTTTTTTTATTTTAGAAAGGGTTTTATTTCAAGTATTTGGGTTTTTCCTTCCTGCCTTCTAGAATAAAATTACACGAAATTTAGGATCAAAACGATTTAATCACGACCCTTCAGTGGGGACTCCTCAAGTCACCTGTGTAATTACATGGATGTATTCCAAGCAAAGATTTATGTTGCTGCTCTCAACTACAAGAAAGCAAGCTGTGATTTAGATTACTTTTCTGCTCGGAGCACCCAACCTATGCCCACACACTTAGGAAATTCCTATCAGTGGCACCCAGAGAAGTTAATACTCCCATGCAGCTATGGCAAGCAGAAAACATTGCTATGGTGACAGTACTTCATCTGAGGAAAATCAGTGTAGGATCAGAACTCTCCACAGAAATACGCTGACCATTGACCGGCTGCCCCCTGAGCCTCTTGCTCTCTGTTCTTTATCGAGATTGCCTGAGCGAGAAAATAACTCAGAAATCCAAGGACACATTGATGAAAACATGGAGGAATCAGATCTGCCCCAAACAMCCTCTCATTCTGCCTGCAGATTGTGTATAGGATGGCAAAGACAAATAACCTGACACTGCAGCTTAACAACGCTGTTGGCTCTTCCAGCTGCTTTCTCATTCAGCTTTGTTTGATTATTTCTTAACTTTAAGAAGGTCAGACCTGGAGGCTACTCCCCCCTAATCTGAAACCTCTGCAAAAGCTGCCTGTACAAGCCCCAGAGAACTGCAGAGCCCTGAGGAGGTAGCACTGCTGCTGGTCAGCTGCACACCCTGGTTTGGCTTCACCTTTTGGTGGGGCTGCCCTCAGGGAGAGCAGGGAGCCAGAACCTCCTGTGGCCACAGCTCGAATTCACATCCCAGAATACAACGATGAAGAAGATGGGACAAATATATTTGCCCCTTAAACCTTCAGACCATCTTGGTTACTTGTGGGATTTTTCACCAAATTCTCCTCTGCAGTGCCTGCTCTCACAGGCTGCTCTCAACCCCTGGCTCCTGGCAGTGCAGTCCAATATCTCACCTGTGCTTTCTGAGCTGTCCAAGTGTGCTTTGGACATCACTTCCATTAAATAATCACCTCCAGAGCATCTGGACTGACAGATATTCTCACAGGACTATGATACAGAGCCAGAGGGTATTTTAGGAGTGAGTGGTTATGGTGCTTAGGCTGTGGGGCACAAGCAGAAATGCTGGGCTGGGTGTGCTGGCCCCTGCAGAGGAGCCAGATAGAAGAAGGTCTAACCCAGCTGACATCCCAAGCAAGGAGAAAACCTCTGCCAGAGCCAGTGAGATGGCAGAAAGCACAGAATGCTGTGTCTCTTAAGAGCAGAGGATGCCCCATCCCTTTGGGTGGAGTTGTCAGTCCACAGGAATACTGAGTAATTTAACAGGATACCTCAGGGATAAGGCAAGTATGAACAGTCCTGCTCACTCCTACACACTGTGTCCCCAGCACCTGTACAGAGAGGAGATCCCTGCTTCTTTCCTTCCCAGGGACATTTCTCAAGCATACATAACCCAGACTTGTTCCATCCCCAAATCATCTGTCCACAGTAAAGGTCCTATAAAAATATTTTATGGAAAAAATTTCTTTTAGATTTCAGAGTACTTCACTTGACCTCATTTTTCAATGCCTGGTATGGATTTCTATAAATCAATTCTATCACTTGATTATTGAAACATGTACTTACACATAAGAAGCTAAGAATCCAATTAAAATGGGTCTATGGTTCAAAATGTTTTACTATACAGGCACCTAAGATTTATTCTAACCCTTAAGAGAGGAAAAAAAATCTGGGTACAAAGTCTAGACTCATGGGCTGAGTCAGAAATCCAGATCTTCAGGCATTCCAGAGTTGCCTGGTGTGCTAGGCAGAATAAATCTCTGCTACCAGAATACAGGGAAAGCCAGGACTGATTATACCTGCAACCGTAACATTTTTACCAGAGWGAAATCGGGTTATACTTTTCTTTCAGTCTTTAACAAAGTGCTATAGGTGGTGTGCATTTGGGGAGGAAAGGAAAAACCTCAACTGAAAACTAAAGTCTACAGTCAGACCAAAGAATAAATTTCACCTAGCTGCTCCTTAAAGAAATCAGAATAGTAATAATTGCTTAGAAAGAAACGCAGTATCTTTTGGAGTGCAAAATAATGACTGAATAGATGGTGTAGTTTGATAGCAAGCAATCAGGAATTAGACTGAAGGATTTTCTTACATAGCTCTGAAAATCCAGATGTGCATAATGAAAACAGACTCAACATTTCATTATTCAAGCACAAACAATACAGTAATAAACACTGAATGCCCAGAGTGCTATCAAGAGGGTGTTTTATGGACTGCAAGCCACACGCTTTGTGGGCTATTCAGGAAAATGCTTTAAAATTACAATTTCAACTCTCATTTCTTAAAGAYCCCATTAACATGTTTCTCACCCAGACTGCTTGATTGTGTCCCTGAGGATTTAGGGAAGTGCAGAACTGCAGCCAAGGAGGCACCTAAGAGAGGGCAGCTGCTTGGCTCTGCAGAGGGCCTGCTCAAGGAGCGTGGATGGRACAGTTCTCTCCCAGCCTGGCTACTCCAAACCCTTGTGTTCACAAAAGGATGAAGAACTGGAGTCCTTCTCAGCTCAGCTCACACAAACTCCAGGAGAACTCGCAGCCCAGCGCCTGGATGACTGTATTTCAATGCCCACATGAGAAAGATTTAGTAGTTTTATTAAAGCTGTTGAGAACAGAGCAAGGGCTTGAAAAGACATAGCGAGATTCCTGTGAGTTGGAATCCTCTACAGAGGAGAAGCTGAGTAACCTGTAGGTGATTTACCCTTGAGAGACACTCAGTGCACTTGCTGTTTGTTAAGCAGTGAGTAAGGAAGCTTTCCTCCACCTCCCTAGGATGGTGCTGTGTTTAGCTGGAGTAATAAAGTTGCTTTGACACACGTAACTGATGAAGCTGTGGAGGAAGGAAAGCTGTTTTGACTCTGCATGTCTGGTAGTTCTTGGCAAGGCTGGGTAAAAACAGCATTCTTGTCAATTAAGCACGACAGGAAAGCAAATCAAACTGCTCAGAGCCAGGATAACGTGGTGTGTGAGCTGACAGGGGAATCAAAGGTAGTCCAGGTGGGTAGGTACGTAAATGAACTGGCTGGGAGGGAAAAAAAAGGACCTTGAAAGAATGGCTATGGAGCTGCTCAACCAGGKGACATCTCACTGCCCTGCCATCCATGAGCCAGACAGCTTTGTGCACATTTGACTAAGAGCACAGCGTCATGTTTCAATGGAACAACCAGTTAGCTAACTCATGGGGTTTTCTCACTTTTGCTGGGCAGAACAGCCAAAAAAACCCGAATACAACTGTGTGGTGGAAGAAACCCTGCTGCAGCTGGGCTCTTCGTGGGCTTTGCCTGTGTGAGCTGCAGCAGCTTGAACAGGCACACAGAGAAGCACCGAGGTGGGGGCAGCAGTTTCCTCTTCATCTGCAGGGGCTGTACACGTGAAATGTACACRATGAAAGCCATGCTGGGATGGAGCACAGCAGCCTCGGGATGCTGGGACTCTGGCAGACACTGCTCCTGCCAGGCTGTGCAGTTTGGCACCCCCGGCTCTGCCATGGCGTTTGCTGTGCCCACAGGCACCACTCAGCCTGCATCTCCTCACTCAGAGCTCTCTGAACTCACACCAAGCACTCTAAGCAATCCAGGAGAAAGCACTGCCAGGTAGCATTCCAATAGAAGGTACGACTTGAGGAGCACTTGTCAGAATCCAGCCTTTGTGGCACATCACAAAAAACCCCCCAGTCTTCAGCCCCCACCTCGCATGTGAGCAGTGACATTACTGACTCTAAGGAGAAAACACTCGGTTGATGCTACAGGAATATGGGAAACACAACTCCTGGCTCTGCCATTTACACCTCTCACCTGGCAAAAACCCTGCTGGGCTCCTCAGACCCTCTGCCCAGGTACAAATAAGTGCAGGCAGGGCCATGAAGTGGAGATGGAAACAGAAACATTTTACATTTCAATGACCTCAGAGAGCAGAAGCCAGAGTTGGCAGGAAAGCAGTGTGTTTACACATCACCTGAAGATTTCTGTTTCTCACAGCAGGTGTAATGAAAGAATGGGTTGGTTAAAACATTGGCTTTTTTGTTCACTCATTCTGATCAGGCAAAATAATCTCTTTTAAATATATGTTCCTGTGATGAAGAAAGCTTAATGCTTAAGTAAAACGGTGCTTTAATGACCAGGCTACCAAATGTAATTGCAAAGCAAAAGGTAACTGGATTTTTCAATGCAAAAAGTAACAATACCAGACAGCACTGCTGTACTCACCACCACGACTCTATTATACAGATTAGTCATTATTGATAAAACATTTTCCATACCTAATGAATGCAAACGCAGTAACGAGCTGTGAGTTTCTTCCTCTACAATAAACGGAAAACACAACATTTATGCTCAGAAGACACCTGGCTTCTTACAGAACTTAAAAACTGGCAGAGTTAAGATCACTAAGATCTCGTACTCAGGGACAGGGTTTCTCAAGCAATAGTCCAAGAGCAGTAGACAGCCACARAGTTAAAAAAAAATAAAAATACTCCCACCATGATTTATAATTTGCTTTACAAAGTGCTGCTCTTCCAAAACACCTATGGGACAGGAAAAACTGCAGCYGGCTGCAGCGATACACTGAGAACTGTATTGTGCTACAGCTGGAGGACAGCGACTTTGCGTCTTTAAACACACACACATCCTAACTTTGCCTGCAGTTAAAGCCGGTACCAAGTTGCGCGGCCAGGCACGGCGAAAGCCTTTCTCTCCTTCGGCATCTCCATCAGCCCGCTACTGCCGCGCCGCCTCTCCCGGTACCGAGCGCATCCCGGCGCCGGCAGCGCTACTCGGGCGGGCAGCCGCCAGCCCCGTGCGCTCCCTCGGGCCGGCGGAACGAAGCAGCCCAGCCRCGGGCAGCAGAAGTTTGCTGGGGAGGGACGGAGCTCCCGCAGCCGCGACGGCGGGCGCTGCTGCGAACCCGCGGGAGCCGGAGCGCTGCGGGGCGGGAGCAACGCCGGTCCCGGCTCCGTGCAGCGGGATCGGGGGGTTAGAGGGGACCGCGACCCCCGGGACGGGAGGTCAGCGGGGACAGAGCGACCCGGAGGCGCTGCGAAGCCCCGGTTGCCACAGCAACGCGGCGGCGCCTCTCCCCAAACTTTGGTCGCTATAACGACGGGGCCGCGGCCGCGGCATCCCCCGGACGGGCGGGTCCGCTCCGCGGGGCCGTCGGGGCGGCGCTCACCTATGGTGGAGACCACGGTGCCCACGAAGTAGAAGGCGCCGGGGAAGTCCCAGCGGGGCCGCAGGGCGTCGACGCGGATGCCCGCGGCCATGGCCGCCTCGTAGCTCCGCAGGAAGGCGCGCAGCTCCGGCAGGCTGATGTTGAAGATGCGGCTGAAGTTGTGGAGGGTCCGGTTCCAGCGGAGCTGCGCCGCCGCCTCCGACGGGCTCTCGAGGGCCGAGAAGACGGTGGCGCCGGCGCTCAGGTAYGCCGCGATGAGGGCGGCCAGCAGCAGGAACCGCCCGTTGTCCTCGTTGAGGGGCGCCAGGCGCCGCCGGCGGCAGGAGCCCACCGCCCCCCGCGGGGGCATCATCCGGTG
>JACDOX010000089.1:2753964-2862008 GCA_014549065.1 Cardinalis cardinalis | reverse complement strand
CTTCCCTTCCCTTCCCTTCCCTTCCCTTCCCTTCCCTTCCCTTCCCTTCCCTTCCCACTTTTCCCAGTTCTCCGCTCCCACCGCGGCACCGGCCGGGCTCGGGGGCGCGGCGGACGCGCTGGTCCCCTCGCCATGCGTGGGATGCGCCGCGGCCGCTGCGGGGGCGGTTTGGCTGCCAGAGCTTTCCTCTACGCCCCGTGCCAAGAGGGTGTTCTTGAGGGAGTTGGTGGTGGTCGGTGGAGCGCTAATTACTTAATTTCAGCCATTTCTGGATGAACGAATGGTTGTTTCTGATCTGACTCCGCAGAGGTAGACCCAAGAAAATGATACATTTTGGGTTCAGTGCCAAATGCCCATTTAATCTTAGCTAGTGTCTGAAAAGTGGTTTTTTCCCCCCTAAGATGTTGGATTCTGTCTTTGCTGTTTGCCTTGGAACAAACACTGTAGCCTTTCTTATCTGTTATGCTGCAGTAAGAACTGCAGTCCTTTCCTGGGAGACTTGAAGTAAATAATTACATTCGTATTTTTTTAAATAAAATGAGAATTCTCACTGATAAARTATGGCAAAGAGGATGGGAGTGATGCCAGCCTTGCAAGCATATGTGTAGGGGTTGATAACACGTGTAGGAAAGATCTGGGCTTGGAGGAGGAAATGCTCCCCACAATTTACAGTTGCCAGTGTCAGTCTCACTGAGATGGGAGCTTGTGCCCTCGTTTATGGGTTTTTTTAGCCTAGGTTCTATTTTTTCTTTTTTTTTCTTTTTTTTTTTCATCTACAGGAAAATATTTGCTGCCTCTTGGTAGCTACATGATGTCTTTTAGCAAAGGGCTATTTGCCATCACTAGAACATCTCCATAGCTTCACACATCTAATTCTTATTTTGGATCTGAGAGATTTTGCTTTGCYGTGAGATTTCACATTATTGGCAGTTATCTCTTGGCCACCACATCCATAGCAGGAGGACTTCCTSCCTTTCTAACAGGCTGTTCATACTTGTCAGGTGAAGAAAACTGCTTGGGTTTACACCTATGCTTCCTAGGAACGTGTCTAATCAAAGTATCATGTTTTAATAGCCACTAATATCTCTAAACTTTGGGGTTTTGCTATTATTGCTTTTGTGCTAAAGCATTTTGTTCAGTAAAGGTGAAAGTGTCTAGAAGTATCAAAGAAGATTTCCAATCTCCTTTTGTGCTCAGGGCGACCAATACCACATGCAACCCTTAAGAAAAAAAGTGTTTCCTATTTCAGAGTGTCAGTTGTGTCCCATTATAAATACCAAAACTGAATAAAAATAAAAAAAAATTAAACCAAAAAAATCACAAACCCAATAGCTGGGGTAAGCAATAGCAGATCTCAAGGACACAAGAAGCAGAAAAACATTGGGAGAGTATATCAGACCTGATCAAAAGACCATTGAAATGAGTGGAAAGTCTCCCATGGATGGTCAAGGGCTTAACAGGTCAGAAATGGACCATTTAGTGCCAATGGCTATAGTTGGAAATGATTTCCACTGTGGAAATCCAGGAATGATTACATGCCATCCACTGTGTCAGATGATGTAAAACTAAGCTCATTTACCTGAATTTGCAGGAATTTTGTTGCTGCAGATGGATATCACTAGATTCCTGGTGCTTTTGTGTTTGCAGGGGAAGTTTTTTGGGTTCTTTTTTTGTTTGGGTTTTTTTKTTGTTGTTGTTGTTTTGTTTTTGTTTTGTTTTGTTTGGTTGGTTGGTTTTGTTGCTTTTTTCCACTTTCCTGTTCGGAACATTTATAAAATGAGGGTTCAGGTCTCTGGAGTCCTCAGCAATTTCACCTACTGTGAGAGACCCCTGATGTCTTTGAAGCCAGTTCGCGAAGTTTGTGTAAGTTGTACCCCACCATGCCATGCATAGGGCCCTCTTGGGGGATGGTTTCCCCTGGATGGGGAGTGAAAAATTGGCCATTTCCTTGGGTGACAGGACAGTTTCCAAGCAGCGGAAGCTGACTGCCTCTGGAGTCTRTGTTGGCCTCTCTGGAGATATCCTGCCTGGGAAGGGATGATGCTGGTGGGATGCTGATTAGCTTGAGGAATCACCTCATGGATATGAAAGCCTACCAGTAACTTTCCATGAGGAAAAAAAGCTCAACTGAAGCAGCAAGGGACGTGGTTTAGCTGCTTCAGCATGGACAAGATTGTATTTCCAGCATCACCGAATCATGGTTTCTAAGAATTCGAGCTGTTGACAGATTTTTCAAAATGTTTTGACAACTCATTTCGCTAAGATTTTTTTACTTGGAGTCTTGAAAATTTGTCACCATTTTGCAGAAATACTTAAAGTTTTTTTTTTTTTTGGCTATAAAGCTAGGGGAAAAATGTTGGGTTTTTTTTTTCTTTTTTTCATTAAAGTCCCACTGAAAATGTTTGGTCCTTTCCAAAGTAACTGGCTCCTGGAAAAACTCCATTAGCTAGACAAAAACTCTTCCACAGCTGTGGCTTAAAGGAAGGTCATGGTTTTGGTTGCTTTGATCTAGATATGAGAGTTTGAGGAAACATCCTGAAGCTGCTGCTGCGCCCTTGCTTGGGTAACACTCTTAAAGGCTGTTATATGGTTAAATGAATAATGTTTTTTTTATTTTCTTGAATAATTGAATGAAATCTTGGGGGATTTGGTTAAAACATCACTGTCTTTAACACTGTTTGCCTAGAACTTTTTTAAAAGTTGATGGTCAGCTGTAAATTGGGCTTTATGCTAAAATTAGGTTCCTGAGCCGTGGGAGTATTGTGTGCATGGCACCAGCCATTTGGTTTGTCAGGAGGTCACTGTTTGTGAAAGCAATTATTTTAATAACCAAAATGTCGTGTTTACATTATTATCTTGGCTGTGTGAAGTTAAGCTCGTACAAAGAAACGAGATGGGCTCATTAAATGTTTAATTAAAGTATTGTCTGCAAATAGCTTGTACTGCTAAACATCACATCCCTTCATTAAAGAATAAAGTTTAAAACGGTATTTTAAACCTGAAAAAGACCAGTTACTGTTATTCCTTTCAAGGGAATAGGTTGGGGGTTTTTTTGTTTTGTTTTGTTTTTTTTTTTTTTAATGGGTGAAATCCTCTAAATTTCCAGCCATGGTTTGACTGTGTAACTCACAAGAAAATTAGCAAGACCACTTTTGACTTTAGGGATACCAGAACCTCCACATTTGGTGTTCTCTGTTCAAGTACAAGCTTCATTCATACACGTCCCCACTGACTCTGTAGCAAATATTTGCTAAGAAAAAATATCAAGTACCTCATTCAGGAGCTTTTTACCACTATATTGAAGTAGTTATTTGGAAGTGTACCATACAATCTGAAGGTAAACATGCCAYGCAGTCCCTGACCTGAAATGTGTGCCTTGTTTGCTGTAGCTGGACGTGTTTTCTACCTCGACAGTGACCAAAGGCAAATGGATTTGTAACTGCTCCTGCAGCTGGAGTTAATGTGCAGATGGCTTTGTGTTGGTCTCCATGCAGCCCAAAATGGGCTGTATGAATTAGTTTTTGTCTGTAACATGTACCAAGGAAATGATTTTTCAGTGGGTGGCCTTATGGTGAGCCTGGGTGCTTGACAAGCTGCACAGGCAATGAGATGTTGCTCTTCTTCACCTTCACCCCCTGCCAGGGAACAGTCTCTTGGGTATCACCTTGCAGTTAAAAAAATGGGTGGGGTAATTGGTAGTCTATGCAATCAGAGCCTTTGTAGCATTGTGAGCAAGGGTTTCAGTCACAATACATAACAGAAATGAATATGTCCAATTTTTAAGTTAGAAATCTGGATACTTTAGGATAGAGGGCTCTTCCCAGTACCTGACTTAGTGTGATGACAGATTGAGACAGTGAAAAGTATACTAAGCACAAAGTATTTGGAGATGAATGTGTGTTGTCATGGAACCTCAGATGTTACTGTCTCCTCACCCTACCCAGGCACTTTTTAGGTTTTGAAACAGAAGAGCAGTCCCGTGACCCAAATAGCCTATTGTGTTCTCATGTCTTCTCTCTGTATCAGGGTGAACTTTTGGGGAGGGGAGAGAGAAAACAGGCTTATTACTGCTCTTGAAGCCATGAGTTGCCTGCTGCAGACAAAATGGTTGAAAACTAAGACATTTTATGTGTTGATTAGCAGGTGGTCCATGTGGAGTCTTGGCATGAAACTGTTTCCAGGTAGCTGGGCTCTGTAAGCCCCCATTGCTCTGCCAGTAGCACTCTGGCTTTTGTGGGAGCAGAGCCAAAGAAGCTGAGGAGATAAACTGGAGAATCCTTTGGGAACCATTTTTTGTTCTCCCAAACTCAAAATCAAGTCAGGATGAGATGTAGGAGTCAGCCAGTGCAGGTTTTGGTTTGCTTGGTTGAACTGTTAGGGGATGCTAAGCTTAGGGAAATTGTTGTTAACCCAAGACATGGTTTTACTGGGAGAGTATTTCCACAGGTTCAAGAGAAACAGGCAGCAACTGCTGTCTAAATCGGAGATTCCTTCATTCTTCCTGCTAATTTATGAATATGCAATGGCCTTTTGTTTTTATTTTTCCTGAGGCTCAGTGATCTAACTACTACTCTCTCACTTTCACTGCTCTCACTGAGAATGATCTAATTAGTGCTGCCAATTACATTCAGTTTAAATCTGATGAGTAGCCAATTTCAGAGGGCCTGATTCTATCTAGTGCTCTGAGCATCCTGAGCATGTTAACTAATTAATTAATTAATTAATTAATGTGTTCTCACTTGCCTGTGCTGCCAATGGAAGCTGCAGGCACCCTGCATCTTGTGCAGGTAGCTCTGTGTTCACATTACTTGCCTTGCTCACAGTTTTTGGTATGAAATCTGGCATTTTATGGGAAAACCTTCCACTCTGCTGGCTTATGCTCTTCCTGCATTAGTTTTGCTAATTTGYTTCCTGTTATTGCTTTGCACAGGGAAATCTCAGTCAGTGGCTTGGCACGCGAGGGGTTTTGAATGCATTTTAATAATGGAAAGCTACTATTCTACTACTCAGGAAGATGCAGCTCTGTAATATTTCTGAGACTCTGGAAAGGATCATTTCTGAATGCACAACCCAGTGTTGAATTCATGTAGACTATTAGGCAACAATCCACTTACCAGATTTTCTTTGGATCTCACCTTGTTCAGCCTAACCAGGGCCTGGCCTTTCAGGAGAGGTCAGCATCCTCCAGTCCTCCAAGTGAACAGCTCAGTATTTGAAAGGACTGAAAGGCCAGTTAGGCAGTTCTGTCACCTGCCATTTCTCTTGACAAGAATTTGGAGGAAAGAGGAAGAGCTCTTTGTAAATCTCTGTTAAGGTCGGAGATGTGGCCCCTGTATTCTGTGGTTGAGCTTCACAGTGCAGAGGGGAGGGATGGACAGACAGATGCATGGATGGACGGATGCAGGAACCTGCAGAATGGGATTGGTGCAGCTCCTGAGAAATCTGCATCCTCCAAGTCCATGCTTGCCTGTGTACCAATGAGCTGCAGGGAGCTTGCCAGGAAGGGAAGTAATTTTAGAGTGTGATTTGGAAAATGATTCAGTTTAAAAATTGCTATTTTTGAAGGGCTACTTTCAGCTGGGATCCAGTCTCCAGCCTGTTCCCAGAAGCACTTGCCTTGCTGCAGCAGAGCGTGGTGAAAAGTGGAGGAGGAATGTCTGTCTGGGAGCTGGCAGCCCTGAATCTCGTGATGCCACTGAGGGAACAATCCCTGSGGATGGGCATGGGGCCTCCTCACGTTTCACATCCCTGCCTGCATTGACAGGTGAGTGTTTGACCCAGCTGGGCTGGTGAGCGTGGCCGAGGTCGCTCTGCCCACCCTCTCTCCATGCTCAAAGGAAAACACAGGAATGTGGGTCTGGAAATGGGGCTCCTGGGCAGAGTTTCAAGACAGGAAAGCCTGCTTTATCCTGTTGATAAAAGCCAAGGACAGCATGAGGAATTTATGAATAAAAGCTGTGAAATGGCAAACACCTTTTTCATGCCATTTGAAGATGTACTGTGTGTTTTTGACCGAGCCTGTGGCTGCAGCTCCTGCAAATCTCTCCAGCCAGCAGCACCAAAATGAAATCAGCTCAGCTGACACTCACTCCATCAGGCTGAGGCTTTACAGGAGTTCAGGACAGGCAGCATTTGATCACAGCTCTGAAGAAAATATTGGCAACCTCTTTGGCCTGTTAGATTTGCTTTCTAGGGTGAGAACTGTCAGAGAGCAATTGTGTGCTGATTACACCTGCCAGTTACCACCAGACAGGTTCAAATGTCCCTCCTGCCCTGGATCTGTCATTCTTGTTCCTTTCAGGTAGGTGCTGGCTGATGTTCCTCTAAGGTCATTTACCCTGGTAAGCTTTTCATAAACAGGTTCCACTTGTGACCAAGCTACTTCACACGACTTTGTTTGTTCTTGAGGATGTGTGGGGTGGAAGTGTGTGGCTGAAGACTTTGCTTTGGTTCCTGTGCAGGGATCAGGCACACACAAGGAAAGCAACATAACATCTTTAGAACACACTTTAAGCTCCTGCTAGGAAGCAGAAGGTGAAGAGAATGTCATGGTGAGGAGGGCTCCCTTTTACAGCCGTCCATTCTTGCTTCAAGTGCAGTAAGCAATGGGGAAATGTATCAAGCTTTCAAAAAAAAATTAGAATTCCAGTTTGATATGTAGAGGGTTTTAAAGGACCTTTTCAGATTAAGATTTTCTGTTATTTATGGCCACATAAACATATTTAGTGTTTAATATGTAATACCAAAATATTCTTTGTGCATCTCATGAGAGAAAGGCAATTGCTGTGCCGCTGAGCGTGCAGAAATGTGCCAGGGAAAACACTCAGGACCAGAGTAATTTTCATCTCTGGTCTTCTTAGCCTGAAACTGAACTTCAGCCTCCCATTTTCCTATTTTTAGAGATAGCACTGCCCATATTCACCTRGGCACTGGGGGAAAATGAAATGAAGCTGTTTGGCAGGGTTTTGCAGTCATTTCACAAAGGAGCTGTTAAAGTGATGCAAAGTGATTCAACTTGTTACAGTGGCTTTAATGCATTGTAGGTGTAGTGTGGCCTCTAAAACCAAAACACTTTGGGTTTAGAGCGCTGGGGTATTGATTTAGCATTTAACAAGCGCTTCTCTAGTGAAAATGCATCAGTGGAAACATCAAAAATAAAAATGCACAGTGAAGAACATATGATATTGAAACCAAACTGCACRGTGTGCTTCAGGGCAGAAATTGCTTGGGTAAGGAATGACGTGGACACAAAGGGACAGTGGGATGACAGGTGCCTGAGGGTGGACACTTCAGAAGTGGAGTAATAGTGGTAACTCTGTGCCTGGGAGATCACCTCAGTTACAGTGGTAACTCTGTGCCTGGGAGATCACCTCTGTAGCTCTGCCTCTGGGAGAAGTGCAGGAGGCAGGGGTGGGGAATAGAAAGGAGCACAGAGTTTAGAAGCTCTGAGTCCTCTCAGGTTTCCTTGCAGCTGTGCAGTCCCTTGCTGGCCCTTCAGGTGTGTTGATTGGAGTTAAGCATGGTCTAGTGTCACAGACATCTTTTTATGAAAATCCTTTCCTTAGGATTTTTCCTCCTGAGAAGCTGAGAGGCCTCAGGAACAAAATGTAAACAKTGATTATCTGCTGCTGTGGAATGCAACAGGTGCATCYRKGATTGGTCTCWTGTGGTTRTTTSTAATTAATGGCCAATCACAGCCCAGCTGGCTTGGACAGAGAGTCTGGGACAGCTGCCTTTGTTATCATTCTTTCTCTTTSTRTTCTTAGCTTAGCTAACCTTCTGAGGAGAACCTTTTCTTCTATTCTTTTAGTATAGTTTTAATGTAATATGATATGTTAAATCAAGCCTTCTGAAACATGGAGTCAGATCTCTGTCTCTTCCCTCAACATAAGACCCCTGTGGACACGGTCACAGTCTAGGGCAGAAAGTTTTCCAGCAGCACTTGCCAAAGTGTATTTGAATGTTTTAAATCAAAAGTTCAGTGGGCTGACAGAGGTTTGGGAGGTAGGGGGTTTGCCCCACATGGAAATGAGCTGCCTCAGGGTGGCCGAGTGTCGTGTCCCAGCCAGGGCACACAGGGGCTGCTGCCTTCCCTGGGCTCTTGGCTGTGTCTCAGGATGGAGCCATTCCCATTTTACAGTGACTCTGTGCCAGGTCCAGCCCATGTGCCACCCGCAGCTCCTGACTCCTTGTCTAACAGCCAAGCCACCTGAGTCAGGCTTGGAAAACATGGATTTCTCACCAGTTAAGAGCTGACACCTTGCATCCCCTTGGTCCAATAATTTCTCTTCCAGATACCTTACTTGCCCTTTGCACCTTGGTCCTGTTTCTCTCCCTAGGCTGAGAAATATTCCAGAATAGAGCAGCTTTTATTGTGATGCATTATCACAGSTCCATTGGAGATGCAAAGAAATCATGGCCAGCTTCCCACCATCCCTGAAGGAAATAAAAGAGAATCCTGCTGGTGTGAGAACCATGGTCCTGGGGAGACCTTGTCATGCTGATAATGATATAAGGGGAAAATGGTGTGAAAAAAACGTGTTCTAGCAAGCAGGCTTCATTTCTGTTCAAATGCCAGTGTGGCTTACTATTTTCTAATGAAGTGAAATATATTCAGGCTCTCTGAAGTTGACTGTGTTGATTTAATTTGTGTTTTATGATCAAGATTCTAGATTTCATATCTTTTATGTTTTATAAGTAGTGAGCAGGGATTTAGCTGCATAAGACACATTAATATCCATACAATATAACTCCCCAGGCACTTCTTCAAAGACTATTTTATACATAACAACATGGAATTTCACCTCTATATTTCTCTCATTCTCTGCAGGGAAAAACAGTGATAGCTAATCTGAAGGCAAGCACACATTTTATTATTGCTCTCAGAGCAGTAAGCATTTTTAATACTCTGAATTTTTCCTGCTGACAAACAACAGGCAGTGTATAACACAGAAATCAAATAGCTGCTTTTTTGTGGGCTGGGCTGGGGAAAGCAGCAGAACAATCTCAGGCAAGAAATCACAGGTTGTTATTTATTTCAATTTTGTGTGATTTCAGTGCACTGCTTTCAGAGTTTTTTTGCTTTAGAGAACTGGTATGCACTAAGTGAGTGAGATCCTTCTCCAGTATGAAATATTATTAGAAAAGGAATGTTCATTTTTCTAGAGGAAATTTCCTGGGTCTGCTTCATTCTTCATGAGTAAAAATGATCCAAATATCATTGGGAATTTAAATAGGGAGGAAAAAAATGACATGTTTTCCAAGCAAAATATGTTAATTTTATTTTTACTTTGTCCTTACAAACCATGTTTCTGACCTTCATCCCAACCACTAAATTTATCTCTCTCTACTAAAAGACAGTTGTCACATCTTAGACACTTGTCCATCCAGGAGAATGGAACAGTATAGGGAGGATCCTAGATTTTTTTGAGTATTTTCCAGCAGATGGAAAGACCTCTGAGCATCACCTGAGGACTTTTGSTGGGTCTTGGAGATGTTCTGATTGAGCTGGTGAGAACTCCTGCCCGAGCAGGGTCTGTGCTGTGGGATGAAGCATCTGGCTGGACTTTGCAGATGTACCTGTGGGATCACACCTGTATCATGCTTACCCTCAAATAAGGGAACATTACATTTGCCAGAGTTTAGTCTTCCTAAAATTTGGCTTTCCTGTTTTAACTCCTGATTCATTCTGGTTATTCTGATGACACTTCAGAAGGGTGGGACTCACGGTGACCCTGTCACAATTTTCTCTGCTTTGGGATTGCAGAACATTTCTTTTGCCCTGGACTGAGTGAGTGCATTTGGCAAGTATGGAGTGTCTCTGGAGCTGTGCAATCCTGGTCCTGAAGAGGATTGTGCACTACACTACTCAGTGGTACTGTTGTGTATTGATCCCATGGAGCAAATTCTCCCATCTCTGATCAAGTGCTGAAGTTTCAAGGGGCTGTTGCAATACAAGAGAATATAATTCATCACCTTAACTGCAGCCTGTGGTAACCTGTGTCATGGGATTCAGCCTAACAACAAAATAAATCTATAAATCAGCTGGAAATGGTCGAGGAGATGAGTGCCTGGATTTTATCAGTTGGGTGTTGAATAATTATGAGCTTGCAGTGTGTATGCCCAGGTCTCACACACACACACACACACACACACACACACACACACACAGAGGAGGTGTATAGCTGATAGAGATGTAGTCCAGAAGTTCCTTATTTGGCAGCTGTAGGAGTTATGAATCCCAGGGGCTTCCTGACCTTAGGATTCTTCCTCTAGGCTACATCATATTTAAATAATGCTGGATTTCATAGGACGGAGGAATACATGAATCAGAGGGATGAAGGTCAGGGAAAGAAATGTTTAAGCAAAAGAATAACATTGTCTCAAAAGCAAATGAGTATGTATTGCCTATGAATGCACTGAGAGAATGTTCCTAGCTATTTAAAATAATCAAATTTCTAAACAGTCTTCCAATAGGCAGAATTGAGAGYGAAAAGCTGGACTGCCTGTATGGTGGAGTCTGAAGTGTTTTATATAAAGTGATGTCTGCAATACCAGTGAACTGAATTGAATGGCTRAAGTGCTCCAAAACATCACCAGGTATTTTAAGCTGGGTAACATACAGACCTCAGTCACACATGGTATTTCTTTCCAATCACCACTAAAAGGGGTGTTACATTTCCATGCTCTTTTTATAGCAATATTGACTTTTGGAACTCAAGTAACTTTTGTAAGCTGGCTGAGGAATGCATTTAGGAAGAAAGGCTAGGGATGATTTTGCTAGAACATCCTTATCAGTAGAAACAAAAAAAAAAAAAAGGAAAAAGTTAAGTCTGTTATAATTTACCAACATGAAAGCTCCTCAAGGTCTCCATTGTTCAGAACCCAGCAGGAATTTTCCAAGTGAGGAGGAGAAAGAGAAATGTTTACTAAAAGACAGATTGCAAACATCAAGCTGCCTGTTCTGCAATTGATCTTTTACACTGAGCCTATCCAGAAGATCTATACTTGTGGTGAGGCTGTTATTTGAAAAGGCAGTAAAAGACATTCTGCTGAGAACTGCTTCATATTAAGCCTGCAACTTGGGGAGCTTTTAAAATACAGCAATTGCCTTGGATGTTCATTTCAAGGCAGACCTTACTCTGTAAATTTAAAATAATGATTTGTCTTTCGGATCCACTGGAAGAATGTTGTTTTTTGGGTTTGTTTTTTTTTTTTTTTTCCTGGCTTGATTAAGAAGCATAAAAATACCACAGAGGAGAAAAAAAGGCTTTTGGAAGGTTTTTGTTAAATGCCACACTCTAGATCCTTCATGAACAAAAAGAGGCAAAAAATTTTGCAAAATAGACACCTCTGTGCTTACAAGTCTGGAAGGTTGGTGCAAGTGTTCTTGAGCAGGGAAGCTGTCAAATTCAGTCCATGGGGCTGTGCTAGCTCAGTGAAACACCATGGGAGAGCCCAGAAATGGGGCAATGATGTTGGCTGAACCATCATATTGTCATTTTTAGGAGAGGCACATCTACATTTTGTCATAGTGACCTTTAGTTTCTTATCACTGCAGATTGATCTCCTCTTTTGTGCTCTTTTCCCAACATCTTTAATCAGTATTTTTTTGATGAGAAGACAATGCTGAGTAATTAGAAGATTAATTTCTACAAGGAAGAAACTTGAGTCTTTATCAACTGCCCCTTCAATTGCTGCTGCTAGGAGATTGAGACATGGAAGAGAGATTTATTGCTTGCTGCCATGCTTCCTGCCTGGTAACATGCAACTGCATCCACACCCCCATGGCTCCTATCTGGTACTTATGCACAAACTTGTCTTCTATGCAGCAGCAAAGCTTTGCTAGAAGTTGCATTTGCCTCTTCCACTGCCTCTCTAAGTCTGAAATCCTCTGCAATAAAGCTCCTTTCAGTTTCATTTCCCAGCAGAGGTGTGATAGCTATAAGCTAGCTCCTTGACTCTAATATGAAATTCCCTGGTATTAATGAATTATGGCCTCCAGCAGTGTCAATATTACTGAGAACAATATTGTGACGCTGGAAACTCTATCAAACCTCTCCTTTTACATTAATTGTTACACAGTTTTTACCTTAGCACTCTGAAAGGAAGCAATTATCCTGGATCCATGAAAACATCTCCTCAAAGAAAGCAAATAACTTCAAAATATAAATAGAGACACTGGTGAAAGAAAAAGGGATTTAAAAGGGGCCATAGGTCATAAGAAATTCTGCCTGCTTGCATCTACAGTGCACCAACAGTTCAGCAATTTCTCAAAGGAGAGTGGGTTGCTTTCGCAGCATTTTTTGATGCATCTTTTGGGAGACCTGGGGCTAAAGATTGCCCAGGTGTGATTTGTAATTCTACTTTCTGCCTGTTCCCACACATGCAGGGAAAAGTCCTGTACCCTCCTCTTTTTGAGCATGGCTGGCTAAAGGCAAGGAACCCCAGGGAAATCTACAGCAAAACTGTGTTCCTGCTTTATGATGACAGTTAACTTTGAAATTAAAAACTAATAAAGAAAATTCTAACCGAGCCCAAAATGGCACTGGCTTTTTGGACTAAAATTTCAGGGTTGAATAACTGGAATTTCAATATCATCCCATGTGTGTTTGTGAAGCAGTATTGTCCCAACTGGCTAGTGATGCAGTGCTTTCTCAGTCCTGCTGAATAAATCTTCTTCAAGTCAATTCCCAGAAAAAGAGTTTGAAAACCTCTTCTTGCTCTTGGCATTGTTTATTTGCAACAGTAAAAATCTGCCAAATTTCATGCTTCATCCTGAAAACACCAGGAGTTCAGTCCCTTATCCAGCAAAGCCTTTCATCACGGGCTTAATTCTGAAACACACGAATAGTTCCCAGTGACATCTGCAGAAGAAGTCAACTTCAACAGCTTAGGTTGAGCACCCCCATCCCCTGGATCTGAGGGTTTTGTTTGTGTGTTCAGAGCACAGCACTGCAGGGACATGTTCGTCAGCAGAAGGTGGTGACTGGTGTTCCACAGAGCTGAGCAGGGCAGGGGGTGGGGACCAGCTGGGCATTAGGGAAGGACAGGAGCCTTGYCTTCATGCCTTAAAATTTATATTCCACTTCATCCCAACGACTGGAAGTTTATCTCGGTCTGGGAGTGTGCTCAGGCCAAACAGAATGTCAGGTTTCTGCAGTCTTTGGAGATTTCTGTTTGGYGTCAGGGGCTGTTTCAGGGGTTTCATTCCCCTGCAGACCCCTGCCCTGTGGGGGAAATGCTGCAGAGGGTGGAAGGCACAGCATTGCTCAGCCCTCAGAGATGTAAATGGGTGCTGCTGAAGGAGGATCTTCTGCTACAGCCTAAAACCTGGCACAGATATCACTTCACTGCACAGAGTGATTTTAATCTGATGGAGCCCTCTTTCTTCAAATCTCATCACTCTTGACTGACATCAGGAGTAAAAATCTTGAATAGAAATGTTTCTGTCCGTAATTATAATTGGATTTTACAAACCTCCCCTCTCCACTACATTGACCATGCAATGATTTCTTTCAGTTCTGTGCTTGTTGGGAGGAAAGCCTGTTATATCATCAGCATGAACTGCTCTGCAGAGCGTTTACAAGGGCAGGTGCACAGGAGAGAAATGGGTAGTATGGCCTTGTGTTGACAGGAATGTTACTGGCATGGAAAAAGTTTGATTTCAATCTCACTATAAAACATGAAGCCAAGAACTTTGTGGGTAGTGAAAGTCACACCAAGCACACTCATCCAAGCCATGCAAACAGGAAGGGGGCTCTGACTCAGCTGGGTTGAAGGCAGCTCGAGGTGAAATCACCTTGCTCGCAGGAAATGAAGGAGTGACTGATGGTGTTGGGGAGGTGGATGGCTTTATTTCAGCCCAGTGAAGGTGGTGCTGTGCACAAGGTGTCCCCTGGCTGGAGGATGACAACAAGGGCCTGTGGGGTTGAAATGGCCTTGTGCAGCAGCAGCTGAATGCTCAGGAGCCCAGAGTGTGCCTCACCAGGAATGTTCTGTGATAATGTAAAATATGGTGGGGCCTTTTGCTGTGTTTTGTTTTGTGAGAGCTGACTGCTGCTTTTAGTGGCCTTCCTGGGATGAGCTCTCAGCTAATGTGGAGTGCATTTACAGCCCTGGCTGCATCAAGTGCACTCTGATGGAACAGTCTGGCTGCACTTCCAGTTTCTGCATKTGTCTGCCTTTGAACAAATGGCAAAGAAATAGTTAATCATTAAACTTAGCAGATAATACTGTTTACAGCTGCTGAGCACATTAAAAATGGTTTTCTGTCCTCAGCAGCTTTGTGCCTTTGAGGGTTCTGCTTTTGTACAGGAAAAAAGTCATTTTGCTCTGCTTCAGGCAGAGCATGGGAGTCCTGTGTTTGTCCAAATTCTTGCTCTGAAATCCTACCTCTGTTCTTTCTCAGCATTGCTCGTCCCATCCCAGGCTCATTCAGACTGAAGAGATACCTTTAACCTGAGTGCATGGAAAGCATGAAAGGCACAGCTCAAGGTCTTCTAGTTAAATAAACTGGCATAATAAACTGAATTATGCCAGGGAGAAGCGGGCATGGAACCTTACACAGAATTTTGTGCTGCTTTTGCCATTCAGACAGTTGGCCACCTCAGCCCTTGATATGTGAAATACCACCTTTGGCTCCAGTATTTTTAATGCAGGGTTTTGTTCCTGCATGCTGTGGGCTGCTCATGAACTGTCAGAACAGCAAAAACCTGTGAAGTGCTCCTTCAGACTAAGCAAAGTGATGGCTTTGCAAGACACATTGCAAAAGGGTTGTTCTTCTAAGACATCAGCCATCCTCTTAGAAAGTGTTGGGCTTCCCTGTGCTCATTATCATTGGAAGAGCTTGATGGGATGTAGGACAAGGGATGGGGCTGGTTGTGGAGTTTGGAATTTCCTTCCCTTTCAGACTTTTCACATGAACCAGAAAAGTGAGCCTTTGTTTTAAAAATGACTGTGGTGACCATCTGAATCATCATCATCATCATGGACCCTGAGGTGGATTATYTGCTCTCCTGAACCTTGCTTTGACAACCTCTTTGCAAATCTATGGAAAATAGTATTAGTGCCTTTTATTCCCCCCTTTTTTCTTCTTTTTTTTTTTAGTTAAAAGTTTTCTCCTAACATAGAAGGATTGGAACATCATGTCATTGAGTTTTATTGTTTGCTAGTACATGGCAATCTCAGCTCCTGAATCTTTAGTTTGTAATGAAATGCGAACAAGAGTGTCATGGTCAAAGAATTTTGCCCCTTAATATGTCTTTAAATTGAGGTTTTAATGCATATAAATTACAACTGTTTTAATCAGCACACTATATATTTTTATTACTATGAGTGAGTTTAGAGACATTATTTATGAGGAATCAAGTGAGRTTTTATGGTGGGAACCTAAAAGGGGCTCCTTTCACTTAATTAATTAAAAGCAGCTCCACCAAAATCAGCAAAATGGTGTGACAGACAGTAGGAGGGATCAGAGATTTCTCCTCCATCTTTACTGAGCACTTCTGAATTCCTTCACTTGCTGGTAATTAGCAGAAACCTAATGACTGCTGAGTGTCTGCCTCCCGTATCAAGCCTTAAAACATGATCAGATGTTTTAGGTTTTTAAGCTCAGTGGAAAACCCAATGTATTTTAGAACCCGAGAACACAACATGGAGTCTTACATTGCTATTTTTATTTCATTTTTTTTTAGAAATAGTAACAGAACTTCTTATCCACTGGGAGATACCTGGTCATCTAAGAATCCCCCTTTCTTTGGGGAATATTTTTAAGGACAAAAGACATGTGTTGACCTCTCAAAAACAGAATAAACATATCACTAAAAATAATGACTTCTTTAGGGAAAATATTTTCCTGCTAAAAACTGAAAGTGGAAGTAAGCAACTAGATTTGCTTCAGATGAATTGTAAACTGCCCTACTTGTACAGAACATGGGAAATAAAACTGGAATTTTATTTGATGTAGTTGTAGAAGGGACCAAGAAAATAGCCATTACTGACTGAAAACTGCCTCCTGGGCACTGTAGGGAGAAGTAGGTCCCAGTGCAACAGGACCAATAAAATGCCATGAAATATCTGTGTCAGTGATTTTACAAAATTGTTTTGAGCAGCTACACATTTTTGCTGGAGATTGCTTGCAGAATGGACTGGAAACACTTTTCCTAATGACCAATGTGCGATATAAAAGTCACATGGTATTCCTTCATGCCGTAGGGCTGGAAGCTCAGAACCTTAATCAAAACTTTTTTCCTCTGACTTAGAGCAGTATTCATAGCCCTAAGGACAGCTACACAGTTTGGGAGGCTTTGTGAAAGAAGATAAGCTGCCTGCCAYAGGAACCCAGATCTTAAAAAAGTCAACATGCAGCTGGCAGAAAAGACAAGCAAACACYCCAATGGTTTAATACAACTATGAAATGTTGAGGTTGTCTTGATGAACACTCTGTTCTGTCTGACTCAACCAATGCAGACATTGTCACTTAGGACCAGAGGGCATATTCTGATCATCAGGTGAAAGTAGAATCTAATCCAATTATTTTTCTGGGGAGCCCAAGACATTGAGTCTAACTCAAGCCTATCTTTTGGAAAGACTTCTGTAAGTCACAGTGATTAATCGCACTTGAAGTTTAAAAATATATATCTAGTTTCTAATTCAGATTTGTCTGGCTCTTGTTTCCAGACATTAGTTCTTGTTTCATGTTTACTGTTTGAATTCTCGTTCAGTTCAGCTTACTATTTGTTCTTTGTGAAACCATTTATAATACAGACACTTTTTGGTTTTATTTTTGAATATGGCAGAATATTTAGAGCTTTCTAGATCTAAATCTCATGCTGGACTCCTCCATATTGTGACTGTACTTTTGTAGAGTGGAGCTCTTCCCAATTTCAGTCTAGACCTGCGTCTGAGAAATAGAGAAAACAAGGCAAAATAAAGAGAGGAAATGGGATGCACAGGGAGAGATCTCACAGGGAGAGACTCTCTGAGAGAGCCAGAAACACGAAATCCTTGGTTCTGGCTGGTGTCATGTYCAAACCCTTGCCAGGGTGTCCATGGTGAGTCTGGGTCACAGACATGGCTTCACATCATAAACTAGAACAGAGTTTTTGGGAAGAAGCAGAGGGGCCACCAGGGATTTCAAGGAAGGAATGGAAAATCTTTAGAAAATCCCCTGGGCATCCCTGTTTTCCAGGAGCAAAATTATTCCTGAGTTTTTCTCCCAGCTTCCTCTTCAAGAAAGGGAGTAAAGGATGAATTACCTCAGGGAACGGCATGAACCTGTGTCAAGGAAGGTTTTAGTTGGATATTAGGAGAAGATTTTTCACCCACAGGGTGCCTGGGCCCTGCAACAGGCTCCCCAGGGCAGTGCTCACCTGAGCACCAAGCCTGACAGAGTTGAAGAAGCATTTGGACAACAATCTCAGGCACACGCTGTGACCCTTGGGTTGTTCTGTGCAGTTCCAGGAGTTGAATTTTCATGATCCCAGTGGATCCCTTCCAACTGAGAATATTCTATGATTCTGTTAAATTCAGTATTACAGCATCTGTTTGCCAGTACTTTGCATCATGTTTAAAAATTATTGCAAGTTAAGAAAAAAAAAAAAAGAGATCTATAAATCACATTGCAACCACAGAAAAGGCCATTGCATAAATAAGGAAACAGTGGAGAAAAAGGGAAACTGTTAGATGCTTTGCTGACCAATATGTGAATTGCTACATATAGGGCACTTAAACTGCAAGAAGGAATAAAAGACACTGAAAAATGAGGGAGAAAGCCAAGAGACAACCTGAGGACACCGACTGGCAAACTGGTCTCAGCTTACAAGGGTGACTGGAGCCGTTCAGAAATGGAAAATAAAATTGTTGGAGATGCAGCACCTGTTGGGAGGTGCAGCACCAAAGGTGGCTGTGGAGCTGCCCTGGCAGCAGTTTCCTGGAGGGGATTGTGAGTGACCTTCTTCCAGCTGTCCCTGTGGCCGTGGTCACAGGCCAGCAGGAACTCTGTGCGCGTGGAGACTTTCCCTGCCGAGGTCAGCTGTAGCTCTGCTCGAGCAGAGTGCCTGATTGCAGCTCCAAGGTGGTTGCACAAACCTTGGAGGGAGCTCCAGATGAAATTCATGTTGGCTGCAGTATTGTAGGTGCTAATAACCCATCCAAAGCTGTTTGGTTTCCCCAAAGATCACAGCAGGAGCCTTTTCTCACCAGTGCCACCCTGTGCCCTGCTTCCATAGTTCTCTAGTGCAGCTCTGGAGCAGGAGAAAGGAGAGCTGTTCACAAAAAGAGTCTGAAATTTAAAAACAGAAACAAAGTGGTTTTCCCAGTCTTTTATTCTTAGAAGTACTGGAGTGATGTGACATGGAGGGGTGTAAGGCTGTTCTGGCTGGTTTCTTTAGGTGCTCTAGCCCCATGCCCAGCTCTGTGCCTGCAGTGCCAGCCCAAGGTGATGGCAGCCCAGGGGCAGCTCTGGGGTGTCCCTGTCCCAGCTGGACAGGCTCYCCCTGGGTGCCTTGCTTTGGGTCAGGGTGGCTACAAGCCCCCAGGCCTGCCCCGTGCCCCTTTGCAGGGCTGCACTGCGCAGGGGATGCAGCAGGCTGGGTGATGGCTTTGGGGACACCTCTGCAGTGCAGTCCCTGGTGTACTGGGGCATGTCCCTGGTGTACTGGGGCATGTCCTTGGGCAAAACCCCGAACTGCTCTTGGGAGGAGCTGCTTTGGGCCCTTTGTCAGGCATATTGTGTCCACAGGTGTCACAGACATCTTTTATGAAAAATTCTTTCTTTAGGATTTTTCCTCCTGAGAAGCTGAGAAGCCTCAGGAACAAAATGTAAACATTGATTATCTGCTGCTGTGGAATGCAACAGGTGGATCTGTGATTGGTCTCATGTGGTTGTTTCTAATTAATGGCCAATCACAGTGAGCTGGCTTAGACTCTGTCCGAGCCACAAGCCTTTGTTATTCATCCTTTCTTTTTCTATTCTTAGCTAGCCTTTTGATGAAATCCTTTCTTCTATTCTTTTAGTATAGTTTTAACATAATATATATCATGAAATAAGAAATCAAGCCTTCTGAAACATGGAGTCAGATCCTCATCTCTTCCCTCATCCTCGGACCCCTGTGAACACCGTCCCACACAGGGCTTTTAATGATTCAGGGGAATGTCTCAAAGAGGGAAACAGAACTGAAATTCACTGATAGCACCTTCTCAATCCTTTTTTGTCAAGGTTAACAAAAATTTCTTGGAAATTAAACCCGGATTCTATTTCACTCTCTCCTCCTTTCTCCTCTCTTCCTCTTCTTCCTTCTGTTCCATCCTCCCTGCAGAAAAAGAATCACCACCCAGCTCAAGGGGGACTGTCCTCCAGAAGGAGCTGGGAATTAATCTTGCTGCTGAAATGAAGAATAGAAAAGTTCTTCAAAACTTTGTCATTTATTTATAAAATACAGGACTTATGATTTATTTGTCCTCCCTTTCTCGTTAATCATTGTCATCTCCRGGCATTCAGGAAATGTATGTCAGCCCCCAGATTCATTAAAAGGAATAAAAAGGTTTCCTTTTTCTGAGCATTGTAGGACTGGACTTTACAGATGTTTTTGGGAAATATAATTAAAAAAATTAAATATACCTTGAAAATTAAATAGAGCCTTAAGAAGAATATCAGCYCTTAGTACATTAGTGATAAAACTGTGTGATTTGGATTCCTGGTACAGTGTTAGAAAAGGGAAGCACAAATATCTTTGATTGATGGATGTGCCCTCCAGGACTAAGGAGCCTCTGGTAACTCTTGCTTTGAAGCTGCTGCCAGAGGAATTCCTGTCCTGCCAGCAAACACCTGCACCTGATGGGCATGGCAGCACCCAGGGGCTTTGCAGTGGCACTGTGTAACCCCAGCATTTGTTGGTGTGCCCTTGACACCCCAAATTACTGATTGCAARCCTCTCCCAACATCACCCAAAGAATGACAGAAAGAGGGAAAGGTGACACAGTAGGGAAAAGTGGCTTCCCTGCCATTTATTGATGGTGAAAACCTACTTACATCATTTCCTCCAGCACAAATAAAGGTGAAAAGTCTTGTTTCTGCTCAGCAAGGCTAAGATATGGCAGAGCTTTGATTGAAATGTGCTGGGAGAGTCAGGTGTGTGTTTTGGAGCCCAAAACATGGAATTGTTTGTCAGAAGTTGTACCAAGAGGGGAAAAGMTTCCCAGGCTCCCAGTGGCACACCAGGATTGTAGAGAGCAGGGTACAAATTTCTTTTTCTCTTTGAGCATCTGCTCTAAAACACAATTTCTAGAGCTTTATTAAATGGCCCTGAGCATGACAGTGGGTGCTACAAATGTGTATATTACAAGTAATATTAATGTAGTTGTGTTACAGTAAATTTCCAATAYATTTTCCTTTCTTTCTCCTCTCTCCCCTCATCTCCATTCTAACATATTTTTGAGGTGGAGCTGCTGAATCACATTTAGAGGGGATCAGGGACTGTTTGGTCTCTCAGGTGTGTTTTCCCTCAAGGCAACACTGTTTCTGGCAGCTGTAGTGGTGAAAATGGTCCTGAGCTCTTGCCAAGGACCTGTGGGGAGCTGAACTTGTGCTTCTCTCAGGAGCCTCCTGTGCTTGAGAAARGACTTGGTGCTGTCAGACTTGGGGTCTGGATGAAAGTTATTGTTTGAATTTTTTGTAGTGAGAGTCTGTCTCTCCACCTGGAGAGGAAATCAACATTCAAAAAGTTAATTTAAGATAGTAAAAGTGTAGCATTTAGTGCAGCTAAAGGTGTGTGCACAGAGAGTAGGGGTCAGCTGTGAGCCTCCCTCTGGAGTCCCAGAGATGTGACCCTCTGCAGCTCGGCTCCCAGTGGGTGCATTGCTCCACCTGCAAATGTGTTGGATGCCAGGGCTTGAAATTGCTCTATATCTGCTCATTTCAAAATATATGAACCTGACTAAAGCCTCAGACCTGGCTACTTCAGTATCACAAAATCTTCTCAATAGTCGAAAATGTCCTTCCTAAATTGGATCCATTTCTCTTTGGTTTTTACCTTCTTTCCTTTCTCACCCAAAGCTACCCCAGGTAATAGTGCATTTTAAAAATTGACATTTAAGACTRTTTAGAACTATTTGAGTAGTTACCATGTACACTCTTACACTGCTGTTAACTTGCCCAGCTGATGTGTGTGTGGTCTGTGAGGACAATTTGTGGGCAGGGTTGCTTCTCCCTGTACTCAAAGCAGGTTTTGGTACAGCTTTCTGTAATTTACATCTCTCTGTTTCAATGAATCTAGGACACCCTTGCCTCACCAGTATATTTCAGTCTTTACTAATTTTTGGAATTGTCCTGCCAAACTTTATGTTTTTGGTGGAGATGACAGCAAGAGGGACACAGGACCCTTTAAATCCCACTGTTACAAATCTGTGTGCTGCAGGTAACTAAGACCATTTATCTCTCAGCCTCAAGGTGGAGGTGATAAATCTTGCTCATCCCTGGGACACTTTGCCAGGTGACTGATTAAAAGCAATCTTCACAGGAATTGTTCTCTCTGCAACCGGCCCATAAAAATCCCAAAGCAATCTCTCTTTTCTTAGTTACTCCAGTACCTGTAGTAGAAGAAAGCTGTTGGTAATCTGAGAAGACTTGAATATTCTTCTTTGAAACTTCTAGCACTTCTCTTCACTGCTGGTCGCAGTACCCTGCAGGTATTCCATTCTGCTGAACATCAGGGCCACACAAGAATTAATATGTTGGTAGTTTTTTTTTTCTCAATGCCTTTTGGCTGCAGGTGTCAGTCTGCAGACAGAGTTTCTGGAGAAGGCATGTCCTGCCCCAGGAGAAAAAGCTGGAGCAAGCAGCAAGGCTGCCAGCAGAAGTGCTTTTTGGAGGTAGACAAGTGGCTGATTGGCAGTGCTGGGGAGGCAGGGGAGTATTTGGGTGGGGAAAGAAGGTATTGAAACAGAGAAGAGGTTTTAAACTGTAAATGTATGGTGGGCATGAGGGAGACAAAACACTGCTTAAGAAATTGTGTGATTTAAAAAATACATTGTTTGGCTGTCAAGTGAATTATAGAGRAGAAAGGGAGATTATTCATTAGATGCATCATAGTGACAGGACATAAAGGATTAGACATGCTGTGTGAGCCATAAAGCTTTCAACCAAGCAGGGAAAGAGTAATGATCTTGGTTTTATTGTGCTGTTTTCAGGCTGACAAAGTTCTAATTTTGTTCCAAAAATAAAGTTATGAACCAAATAGAAAGGGCTCTTGAATTGTGTATGTTCCCTTCTGTGGTGGTGTTGACTGTGCAGAGACAGTTTGATCACTATCTGTCAGAGCTGCAGAGRAACCTCTGTTTCATGGGAGCCTGAATAATTCCCAAAACAAATGCAGATAGAATTTCTTGTTATTGATTAGCTTCCTGGCTGCTTTTATTTGCCTCTGCAGCCCCCTCTGTTAGTGCAGGGTGAATTGCTGGTGACTTGCAGGAGCTGGCCTCAGCTTCTCAGGGGAGCAGGGCTGTGTTTGATGTGCCTCTGCTGGCTCAGCCCAGAGCCAGGAAATGCTGCTCCAAAAAGTGCCTCTCCTGCCTCTCACCCCCACGGTCCTGAGTCAGATAATCATCTCCTAATTATCTACCCACTGTCCTGGGTAGATAATTGTCAGGACCCAGGACATCCCTCTGCCGAGACCCCTGCCAGGGGGCTCAGAGACCCTGGCACAGAGCCCAGAATGTGGTTTTGTTATGACCTGTGGAGCAAGTTACCAGCCTTAGATGAAGATCAGCAAGCCACAACAGTTTAGGTAGAGTAATAGTGAAGTTATCACGGGGTGAAAAAGTAGATTTTGGGGTTTCTGGAATGGGGGTTCAGGAGGCAAGATGGAGGGATCTGGGATGTCCAGCCTTTCTCCTTCTTCTTCTTGGCCTCCATCTTCTGCTGTGATGTTGGCACTTTTAGATTAGTTTAGAGTAGAAGCTCACTGTCTAACATAGGTGATAGGTATTGGAAAGTCATTGTAAACATTGTATATGTAGTTTTTAGTATWAAGACATAACATTGCCTGGAGGTGGGCAGAGTGCCTGGAACTGTCCTGCTGGACGGACCTCGGCAGGGCAGGAGAAAGAATTTTATAGATGAGATACAATGAACAGCCTTGAGACTGAGAAATGAAGAGCCCTGACTCCTCCTTCAAGCACTGAGCTGGGAAAAGAGACTTTCCAACTCTTCTTGGGGTCACTCTGATAAGCTAGAGACCCCGGCAGATAATCATCCCCAGCCAGGGGGAAGGTGCTGCTGCCACCTCCTGTGGCTGGGCTGCTGCAGCACCRCTGACCCCAGGCTGGCAGGAGCATCCAGCCTGCCTTTCACACAAACATCCAACCCAGTAAAAACAGGTGAGGGACCTGTGTCAAGCTGGAGAATTGACCTAACAAAGGAATAGCAGTGGCCTGGCTTCAGCTGGGACAGAGTTAATTGTTCTTAGCAGCTGGTACACCACTGTTTTGGATTTTGGCTGAGAATAATGTTGATAACACACTGATGTTTTAATTGTTGCTCGACTGCTGCTCAGGGACCAGCTGGGCACTGTTCAGCAGGTGGTGAGCAGTTTTATTGTGCATCACTTGGTTTACTTGGGGCTTATCCCTCTCTTTCTTTCTGTTATCTCCCTTTCCATCATCATTCTTAACGTTGTTGTTACAAGAATTTACTTAATTTCAATTATTAAACTGTTTTAATCTCAACCCAGAGGTTTTTCCTTTTCCTGATTCTCCTCTCCACCACACCAGGCTGGGGGATGGAGTGAGCAGGCAGCTGCCTGGTACTTAGTTGCCATCTGGGGTTAAACCATGACAGCCAGGCACTTCAAATCTATTGCTTCATATTTATTATGACTTGGATAGTCCCTTGATTGGCTGTGGKGGAAAACTTAAAATCAAATTCTAGAGCATTTTGTTGACCAGAGCAGCATGTTCTGCTCTTTTACAACACTCAGAACAAGGTAGTTGGTGAGGAATGTAAAAAATACACTTAAATCCCTTCTGTAAGCAAAATTAGAAACTCAGAGGAGCAATTTAACCTCCAGAGCTCACAAAAGGACAATATAACAGTGTGGTCACCTGCAATTTTTGAGTCATTCACTCCTTTGAATCACTCTTMTGTGATTCACACAGGCTGAGTGAAAATGCAGACCTGCCCTGCTAGCTGCTATCCTTACTTTTTCCTTCAAGTTTTTCCCTTGTTTCTTAATTCTCTCCCATCGTTTACTTCACAGTAAATTTATCTGAATTTCTGAGCTGCAGTTAACAAAGAGAAGGATTTGTTAACTACACAGTCATCATGTAAGGGCTGTGACACATGAATGAAGCACCAGAAARATAATGAAATATTAAAAAGGAGTTATTCTGATTTATAAGCRCTGGAGAGTTGCATTTTCACACCCTCTAAGCAATTTGAAGGTTAGAAATGTACTTGAAAGAAACTTCACAAAGATTTCTTATATTTGCTCCTTGGTGCTTTCATAACGTTCACATCTTTCCCTTTCTCATGAGTTCCCACGGATGATAACTTTAATTAAATCAGAAAWTTTTGTTAGCAGTTCCTAAGTGTCTTCTTCCTCCTTAGGTTGCATTGTACAATTAAATTCATTTCTTAGACTGTATTTCTTAAATGATCTGTTTCTTCCTGTAGTATATTCTCATTCTTGTCAGCAAGTCCTGTCAGCAGCTGAAGCAAGMTCTTTCTCACCAGCTTTTTTTCTTTTTATTTCTTYTTCTTTTTGGAGAGACAGTGTTGCATAAAAACCAAATAGGAAATTACTATTTCTAAGCTTGAGTCACAAAAAACTTCAGCAGGTCCTTTCTTCATTCCAAAAGGTTCTCTTTACCTGAATGCTTTATCATTTACTCTTTAAGTGGGTCCCCTCTCTCATGCTGAGCCTCTTCTTTGCCTTAACTAATATTTCTTCATGAATCTCTTCCCCAAACACAAACAAATGAGTGTTGTGCATCATAGTTTGGGAAAAAAACCTTCATCAATCTCTTCTCTGGAAAAGAGATCATATTTATCTTTAGTCATTTTATTCTATACTTCATCCCTCTTTCTTTTTTGTCTGGGTTTGCACTTTTGCGTTCCAGCTTTGTTCTCAGTCCTCCATAAAGTCCTATTAATTAAATGCCTTTCTCAGTCACTTCTTCCCACTATCTTAAATATGGATAAGCCTGGGAAAGGTCAGCAGCTTACACTGCTCTTTTAATACAGAGTGGAGCCAGCTATAAAACAAAGCCCAGATAAAATCAAATCAAACCTGGAAGGACTGAGCTGAAAAGCAATAATTGCTTGGCTGTCCTCAACAGAACTACAAAAGTGCTTAATTTAAACCTGAAAACAAAACCGAGAGGATTATTGGCAAGAACTTGATGAAAGAAAACCCAGTTGATAATATTGATCGTAGTTGGCAATTTTTTCCTCCAGAAAGTGCTTTACAAACACTAATTAACCATGGTATTGCACAACTGTGGATCTCTTCTAGCAGGTTTTTTAAGCTTTGGTTCTCCTGTGATATCTGGCCAAAGATTAAGCAAAGTATAGCAAAGCTTTTTCTAGTAGAGAAATGGACCCATTTTAATCTAGTGAGCAGTTTTGGTGTATGCTAAATGGACCCATTTTAATCTAGTGAGCAGTTTTGGTGTATGCTGCTATCAAGCAGCAGTCAGCACTTCTTGATGGTTGTGCATTTTTATTGCATTTGCAGGGAATGCCCCAACAAAGGCAGGAATGATGCATCTGACTCCTTCTTTTCAGAAGGTCAATTTATTACTTTATTTTACTATATTATATTAAAGAATACTCTACTGTACTAAAGAATGCAGAAAGGATACTTGCTGAATGCTAAAAAGATAATAATGAAAACTCGTGACTCTTTCCAGAGTCCTGATGCAGCTTGGCCCCAATTGGCCAATGAGCCAAAACAGCTCACACCAGAGTCCAATGAAACAATCACCTGTGGGTAAACAATCTCCAAACACATTCCACATGTGAGCACCACGCAGGAGAAGCAAATGAAATAAAAATAGTTTTCCTTTTCTCTGAGGCCTCTCAGCTTCCCAGCAGAAAAATCCTGGGCGAAGGGATTTTTTCAGAGAATGTGAATGCCACACATTTGTTCTTATCTAATTAGGCATTAGATAGGAGTAAAACATCATATTCACTCCCAGTCCAAGGGCTGGGAGGGAGAAGGTGAGATGCTGCCAGTGAGCCACAGCAGTTCATGCTGCTGGCTCTGCTTGGGTTTGGTTGTTTTGTATTTTTTTTAAATTAAAGCTCCTTGGGGCTCTGTCTGTTCCTGCATATCCACAGAGGAGTTTGGAAGGGCCATCTAAGGTCCAACCACTGCTGAARAGCACAGGAGTGCTGCTGTCTCTGCAGTCTTCACTCTTCCAACAAGTGAGTCCCTACGGTGGTGACCGTGAGATTCGCCTGTAGAAAAGTTAAACACAGTTCCAGTTACCAAGGGTGAATAAAAATAATTAAATAACTATTTCCTTTGCCTGCTGTCAAACCTGTCATGCATCACTGATATGGAGCCCCTCAAGATTTGAGCCACTCAATATCTGAACCAAACTTGACTTTTTTTCTTTTTTTTTTTAAAGTTATTAATCAGTAGCAATAGCTGGGCAGTTATGATTAAGCAATTGCATTGTGAACCTTGTAGTCTTGGCTAATCTTTTGTTTTGAGGGAAAGGGAAGACAATCCCAAGAGAAATGGGCTGTCTGGCCCAGAGCCACCCGGAGTGAAGTCAGCAGAACTGAGCAGTAACCGGGGGAAAGGTAATTCTGGCAGTGGGAGACCACAGCCACCAACCCACTGACCACCCTCTCAGAATGGACGCCAGGCTCAAATGGAGGGAAGAGCTCTGCATGCAGACTAATTAGCATGAGAAATGAGAGATAGGAACTAGCAAATAAGGGGTTGAGTAGTGATTAATAAAAAATTATGTAATCTGTAACCAGGGGATGCTGATGCCTTTGTTAAAATGTTTAATTAAAGTTTGGACGGTCAGGTAGCCAGCCTTTTATGGGTTACCACCCAGCTCCTGACTTGGCACAAACTAGAAAAATATGTTAGAAATCCCTCACCTTAGTGTGTGTGAATTGATGTTGAGCACCAGGTAGTGAGCTGGCATTTGGGACAATGGAACTAAAACAGAGCAAGTCTCAGTTTTGGTTTCTGTCTCCATCTCTCATTCTCACTGTGCAGCACAACAGCTACTGCTTAACCCAAAAACCCAGTGGCCAGTTCTTCTTGATGATGGGTAAATCACCAAGCCTCACAGGTTTCAAAACACTTGGTAAAACACAGCCTGTCCTTATCATCCTCTCATGCATTAGGTACAACTGTTTATTTTTGCTTTGACCACCAGTGTCTGTTTTCCATCTCCAACTCTGCTATTCCCAGAGATCTGAAATGAAAAGAGAGATATATTTTGAAGCGACAGCAATCAATTTTCTTTGCGCTGATAAGTAAGACTGACCTGTCATTTTAGGTAGAAAAACCTGCTCTGCAGCCACACCACAGCATGGTCTTGCCATGGTGCCACAGCAGGAATAAAAACCTCGTTGTTCTCCAAGCACTCAACACCTCAAAAACCTCTCAAGTCTTGTGATTTTGATGAGGAGTTTGAGAAGAAGAGAGAGATCAAGAGTTTTATCTGGTACCAGTCTTCTCCATAGGTATTGCAACCGATTCCTGTTTCTTGCATCACAGCTCTTGCCTCGTTGCTGGAAAAGAAAAAAAAAAGGCAGGAGTGAGGTGTGGGACCTCAAACCAGCTTGGTTGTACCTCAGGCTGTGCTGGGGGAGCAGTGTCACTGAGGGAAGGGGGAAGAAAACAATCCCATTTTGGGTAGAAGCCTGCCCAAGTGCTAGCTGCAGCCCCAGGTGGTGTGTTTGTTTTCCAGCTCTAAYAAAACCCATCTGTGTGCAATCACTGCTGGACTAAATGGAGAGAGATTTGGTGAGCACATGTGTGTTCACACCAGGATTTTGAGTGGAGAGAGAGCCTGCAGGAGCTGTRGCTCATAGAGCTGCCTCTGGCAGTGTGAAGGCAATGTGGGAAGCCAAGCACAAAACCTCAGACCCAGCTGACACTGACACTGTGCCTCCATTGTCACAACTCATTCATTTTCAAGCATCTTTTTTATTTAGCACAGCTTATTAGAAGGAGAAGGTGCTTAACTCCAGATGGTGTTACCTGGTTTTAAATGTCCTTTCAAGGGGAAGGGCTGCTTCCCAAGGGCTGTGTGGTTTTCCAAGTTCCACTACAAGTGAATTAAAACTAAAAAGGTTTGGAGAAMGGTTGCCTAATGAATGGCATCCCAGCCAGGAGTAATTAAACAGGCCATGGCTTCTCAGCATCAGTAGAGTCAGTAAGATGGGGAAGGTTCGTTTGCTGGTCCTCATAGATCAGTGTCATGAGACACCCCACAAGGCTGCTGGGTGGCAGGTTTAAAATTAAAATAATGAAGTATGACTTCATGTGGTTCATAATTCAGCTGCAGAGCTCATTGCCACCAGCCACTGGGGGCCTATCACCCAAATGGCTTCCAGGGAAAATTAGCCTGTTCAGGGAAGAGAAGTCTGCCAGGACCTGCTAACAGCAGAGATTCTCACCCACAGCTGTGGTCAGGAGCCACAGAGCCAGTGCTTCCATGGAAGTATTGCTGTACATGCTTCTCTTCTTTCATCCCCTGACRCATCCCAGCAGCTACCAGCAGGAGAACCTGGGTCTGATCTGTGCTGCTATGACAGTGCAAGGGTTCCTGAGCCCCAGTCAGGGAGGGGATTTTAAGCACTACAAGTCTCTGTGCAAATAACCACTCTACATAACATGTGCAGAGCAGAGCTGGGTGTTGCAAGAGGGTGGGGACACAGTGAGATAAATACAGAAATATATTTGAGCCTGCCCAAAACTGTGTATCAGCATAAAAGGGGACTAAGGGCTTCCCTGGTCTCAGTCTTGCGGTGGTGTTGTCCTTCAGTGTTGGTGCGAAGGAGCTGTATGATGCTAGAACAGGAAAACGAATTTTAAAATAATTACCAATCACAGAGGAAAAAACCCCAACTATCTTCTAATGCAGGGTAATAGAAATACATTCAGTGCTTATAATGATCCCTCTAATCTGAACAGAATCTGAGTTTTATATTTTGGAAGAGAGGGAGTGCTCAGACATMATTCCAGTGCAGCTGCAGACAATGCTCTTTTGTGGCTCATTATCCATCCATAACTCAGGATGGTGAATTCAGGCTTTTCAGTTTTGCACAGCCCATTTGCTTCCAGACTAGTTCGGTTTTCCCCAGTATTTTAAGTGGTAGAAATCACGCCASAAGGTGACAGCTCTGCAGCCTTACCCAGGTGTATGTTGGCTACCATCAGTGTCTGCCCCCAGGCAGCAGGGTAGTGCTGARAGCTCCTGCCTGGGAGCTGGGAATTGGGATACAGCCGGCTCCTCAGCTTGTGTGAAGGTGCACTTCATTCCTGTTGGTGAAACCTCTCTTGTGTGCAGGAAGAGCAATCCCCATTTATTATGCTGTAGGGGAAATACCAGCTGGAGAATCTGTGTAGCCTTGTGGTTTTGAGGTGTGAGTTTGGGTTGCCTTGATAATACTGCAGTCTTCAAAAAAAAAAAATTTGGTGGCCCCACTGCATTTTTTTGAGGTGACAGACCCCTGGCTATGTGATTTATATATGATTTGCAAATCCTGGGATGCTGAACTACTGTGTTTCTTTTCCATGTCCTGGGTGTTGTTGGCAACTGGGCCAGCACTAGACAGAGTCAGGATGACCTGCAGCTGCTCTTACTTTACCTCTGCAGAAAAAGTTTTCCAATGATGCCCAAGTCYTGCCGACTCAGCACCTGATTTTTACATGTTTTTTTTCAGGAAAAATAGCAGCATTTTTCAACCAGTTGGCCTCGTCCTCCCTCCTGGCTTAGAAAAATCTATGAATCTGAAACACAGAAGATGAAGAAGGATTTCTGCTTGTGTCAAGAAAACCCTTTTATTTCTCAATGTTAATATTTCTAATTTACATTTACTGCTTGGGGGTTTAGAGATTATTTGGAACAGCAACTATGAACCCTCCTTGCACATATGTTGGGACAAGCAGCTATTTATAGCTTTTTTTTTGCAGTTGGAGGAAGAACCATAAATATTCCCTACTTCAGCAGGAAAATAGTTCCAGCAATATAAAAARAGAGCCTCAGTACATAGGAATGGCATAGGATTTGGGCTGCATCGATTTTGCTGTTTCAGCTAAGATTCATCTCTTTGAAGTTTCTGAGACTGGTACAGTCTTGTGTCCATTTAAAGACAGCAGAGCCCTATGGAGCCCTGTGTTAAGCTTTGCATCATTGACAGAATGGTGGGCAAAAAATCAGAGAAAACAGCCCAACCCCTCGGCTTCATGTTCCTGAATATTCCAGGAGGAGACCTAAAAATCACTGATGTGAAAATTCTCTGTGTTATTATGCCTTTGGGGACATGGTAATAATCTGTGATACCTCACCTTCTAACTAGTCATCTGTGATGGGGAGAGAGGGAAAAGGGCTGTAATTGTTCTGCATGTTTTTTAAAGGATTATTTCACTATGTATTTGATAAAATACAATCCCTCATGATCTTGTATAATTTTACAGTGTTAAAAATAAATATCACAATAGATTTTTTACAGCATTTTTTAAATTTTAACATAGCTGGGAAGGTGTTTCATGTGCAGTTTATTGAAGTTGTATTTTTGATGTCCCCAAGGGGGATGCGGAATTGCTCTTCCCTGGTTCAGAATTTCTCAATACATTTACTCACATAGTGCACCTATTCTCCTATTTCTGTTGCATACAGCTCCAGTGGAAATGAATGTTCTTAATCCCAGCCAACTGAGATGCAAACATTTAAAATTAAATATAGTTACTCATTTTAAAAGGTCACTCTTGTCTTTTTATTAGTGCTATTTATTTCCTCGAACCTGTTTCACATTCAGATCACTGAAATGAAGAGAAGTACAACCCAGAACAGCCAGAGCTGGGGCTGAGAGTGGAAGGGAGAATTCTGCCACGTGTGGCTCCTTGGTCTTAAAGTGTTGCCACTGATCCCTTGGGCTGTGCGCAGTCTGCAGAGACAGGCCCAGTCCTCTGTGGATCTTCTCTCAAAATATTTTCTGCACTCCTGAATGGTTTGTTTCCTGCAGTGATGTGCACAGGCTCTCTTGCTCATTGTGGATTTCTGCTCTCAGCTACGTGGACTGCAAAATGCTTTGAGATTCCAAACCAAATGGAGATTCACGCTGTGTCTGATTCTCCTGAGCCCTGTGCCCCTGGGTGTAGTTAACTCCTGGGAAATGCCAGCAGCTCCAAATAAGAATGGGAAGCCTCTGAAGGCTGAAATAAGGCTCAAGGCAGCAGGATGATTTTTTTTTTAATAGTCATAGCAATTAAGATATTAAAATCAATGTCATGAGCTGTCACTTGGGCTGCATTAGTTCTGCTCTGCCATGAACTTKCTCTTTTTCACCACCCAAACCTTCTGAAACTGCAGGAGAACAAACATTTCTCACAGAGCCTAARCACCCTCTGCTCTTAATCTGAATATGTTTGGATTTCTCACTGAATCTGCCAGCATCCATTAGAGTCACCATTAACAGGCCATGGTGGGATTTGAACTAATCAGTACAATTTACAAAATTGTTTGGAGCACCAAAACTTTTAGGAGCAGCTGAGTGGKGAAACCATACTCAGGGGACAGGAGTTTTTCAAACAAATGCAGCTTGGAAGAGGAGCAATCAGTCTGGCTCCCACCCAGATTAATGAAAACCAACATTTGAGCCTGTGATAAACAAAGGAGCAGCCCGAGGTGTTTTCAACCTTCTCAACGGGCAAGAGAGGCAGAGGAAGGCATCAGGGAAGACAGTCATCAGTCTATCACTAAGAATTGTTTTAATTACTAAGGGGACAGAAGAACAGGGAAAATTGATCTCTGGTGCAAAGTCAGAGCATGTCAGATTTACCAKTCTTTGCATTTCCCTCTCCAAGTGCTGCCTCACACTGAGTGATGMTTTTCAACCCCCACATGCCCATTGATGGTTTAGAATCCATATTTCCATGAAGGGATTATAATTAAGCTCCTCTGTGGCTTCACACACAAATTTACCACTCCCTTACACACAGTACCCATCAGCCTTGTGTCTTCTGGCTGCTGTGGCATCATTATGCCCAGACTAGCTATAGTGTGCAATTCTAATTTGATACCTYAGCAGGAGCCAGGGGCCCTGTTTTAGCTGTCCCTGTGCCTCACATTATTGTGWTCAAACTGGGTAAGCTGGGACAGCCAACCTGAGGCAGGAGGCTACAGCAGAGCTGCTGAGCCAGCCCAGATGAGAGCAGAGGGGTTTCTGGGGATGGTGCAATCCAGCTAGATCTCCTGCCAAAGCCTAAACCCAGGTGTCAAGAGCCAGTTACCCATCTCTCTCAATTTCCCATTCATTTGGTTTTGMATCGCAAACCAGTATCTAAGTGCAGCCAAGTCTGACTTCTGCTTTTTAAAATTCCATTTCCAGATAAGTGCAGAACTGAGTTGTGGGTTAAGCCAGTCTGATCTCAGACTGGGAACAAGCTGCAGTGCCACTTGGGATTTGCTGCAGAGGTGTCATGGTGCCACTAGCAATGGGCTTTCCCAGGAGATGGGCTGGGCCACCTTGTCACTGTCACATTTTCTTTGCCAGGATTTCTTCTCCTGGGAAGATGAGAAACCTCAGCTTCTCCTGTGTTTGCTGCTCTGGAATGTTGTCTGGAGATTGTTTAGCCAAACGTGTGAATTGTTTTTACTTAATGACCAATCGCCATCAGCTGTGTCAGACCAAGGAGTTGATCATGAGTTTTTCATTCTCATTCTTGTTAAGCCTTCTGTCTGTATCCTTCTCTTTCTTTAGTTTATTTTTAGTATAGCTAATATAATATAATATAATATAATATAATATAATATAATATAATATAATATAATATAATATAATATAATATAATATAATATAATATAAATCAGCCTTCTGAGAACATGGAGTCAGATTCNTAATATAATATAATATAATATAATATAATATAATATAATATAATATAATATAATATAATATAATATAATATAATATAATATAATATAAATCAGCCTTCTGAGAACATGGAGTCAGATTCTCATCTCTCACCTCATCCTGGGGACCTCACAAACACCACACCATATGCTTGTGCATCACTCTGGCTGTGAAAGCAGCAGAAAAAAATTTCTTTGTCTAAGCTCCATTCAGCTGAAGCAGTTCCTTGTTTGAAGCTGCCAGCCATGAGCTGAGCTCAGGAAGCATGTCAGCCTGAGGTGGAGGGGCCACAAAGGGAGAGAAGGGCACAAGGCAGGTGGTCTCTTGGTTGAARAGAGAGAGAGCAGGATTGTGCCAGAGGTGGGGCTGGCTCATGGTGGCTGAGAGGGCTCACAGGGGTGAGTGTGGCACAGAGCTGCTCTTGTTGTGCAGAGAGAGCCAGAGAAGCTTCTGCTGGTAATTCCCCGTCCCTGTGGGGCTGTGGTCAGACCTGGTACTTCTGGCCCTCAGGTGAATTGCCAGTCCCCTGTGCTGCTTTGGTGCAGGACATGCAGACCTGTAGGCTTTGTCTGTGTCAATAATCCTCTCTCAGGGACAGCTGGGCTTGGAGGGTGGCCCCAGCTGCAGCCAGAACCCCTCAGGGCTTGGGTGCTGCTCAGGCAAGGGTGGAAAAGCAGGGACACAGATCCTGGGGACACAGTCCTACCAAGGGTTCTCTTTCTCTCTCTGCCTCCAATCATACAAGGATAAACATATTGCTTTCCTGAGCCCGAGCCTCAGCAGTGTTGTCTATTTAAAGAGTAAGGGTGGAAGTGAGTTATTTTTTCGCATATTTTGAGGCTCTTCCTGTGATGTGTTAAAAAATAAGAGAAACAGTCAGGGAAAGGTAAACAACAAGTGATTATTTATGATAGAAAGTAGTTAAATGTAAGGCACAGAAAAATTCTTTATTAAAAAAAATTAGTTAGTTCCTTGATCAACTTGTCTACAAGCTCTCATTCAATGTGTGTTTTAAGGTGAGAAGAGTTTCTATTTTTGATGATCATTGTTTGCCWAGACTTAGACCTTTGCAGATGAGTCTGTTTCTCTTCACCTCCCCAGGATTTATAGCTGCAGTCAGCCTTTTAGAGGAACAAACATCAAAGCCTTCAGCAGGTGTGCAGTGACCAGGAAACGATGCAGCACAAACTCCAGAGGAGGTGACAGGATATTTCCCCTGGGATCCTTGCAAAAATGACACAGAAAAGACAGGAGTGTGTGCAGATTGCATTGTGAGCCCTGCAGAAAATGTATCAGCCAAAGCAGGAAATAATCTTGGAAATGCCAAGGCTCATTGAAGGCTAGTGCTCACAGAGCTGTGGGAACTGGTCCCAGTGGCACATTGTTAACCAGCCTGGAATAAAGGTGTTTTCCATGAGCTTGTGTGCCAAAGGCTAGCCATCAGAAGTATTTTACTGTGGCACTTCTGAATTGCAGGGATGCAGTGTCCTGAGCTCATGCAGCTGGASATAACTGATGGAAGAGCTGCTCCACAGCTCAGGAAGCAGGAGAAGGAAAAACTGTGCCACTTAAAAACACTTGTCCAGTGGTGACAAGCGCTTCCAGCACAAGCAAAACAAAACAGATGCAACAAATAAGAGCTGTTCATCTGTCAGAACTGGATGTACATGCTTTCCTAATGTGCCATTGGCATTTGCCAGAAGCATCTGTTTTTTGAGCTATGTGTCTGAATTGCATGTTGCAAAGAAGTAGTTTAGTGCTTGTGTTGCACAAATAGATATTTTCTCTATGAAAATGTCTTCTTGGCTGGTTGGACACCAAATAAGAGTGGTCTAGAAATGCATGCACACCTGARCCAGCTGATAGCCTGGGTGGTTTCTCTGAGCTGGATGCTGTAGGTGGCACTAGTGGTGTAGCTGATGTTAAGTTATGCAGTGTTTATCCCCTTTTGGCTGAAGCGGTGGCTTTTTGATTGAAGGAGAGGAGTTTGCAATTATCTRTAGGGCTGTCACATGTTAAATAGTTGCAGTTTTATTTGTTTTAACTTGGTGAATACTCTGCTGCCACTGGAATGACCTCAAAAAGCCCTTCTCAGAAAGCTGTGATTGACACATCTGTTATATCCATGCAAAATGCAAAGGTATATTTGATATATTGGAGCCATCATCTGCAGTCTGTGTGGAGTGAATAGAGCCAAACATATTTGCTTGAGCTGCAAAAATGTCTCACTAAAATAATTAGTTTCAACATGAACAGGAGTTGAAGATTATTTTGTAATCTGCTTCAGGCATCAGCCAGTAGTGTCACAATTAAAAGGGTTTGCTGAGATGAATAACATTTTGAATTTATTGTTGTGTTGTTACCTACCTGAGTGCTTGGCTGCTGTAAATCAAGTGGCACTACTGGAAGCATGTGGATGAAAGCCAGCTGGAGATTTGGCCCATTATCAGACTATAAAATTCTCTTTCCAGAAGTATTTTACTGGGCAAGGCACCCAGCTCTATATATAAGTTTCTTAATTGAAACTGATGGCAAGAGGTCCTAAATTTTTGCGGTGTGTAACGCAGACAGGTGACAAGGACACGTTTATCAGCCTTGTGGTGAGCCACAGGAACATAAAAGGGAGCTCAGAGGATTATGCTGTCCTAAAAGCAACAGGATGGACTCACAGCTCCAAGGCTTTAATATCTGGTACGTGCTCTTCTTCTTACACAGCTGTTTTTAAATTCCTGTTTGCTGCTGCAGCAGCGGCTTCAGAGGGGTGGCAGGGCTATAGAGCAGGCAGTGGTGTGTGCCGTGTACCTGGAATGACTGGATTTCACCAAGCGTGCCTGTTAAACAGCTAGAGAGAGCAAACYTGCTGTGAAATCCAGGGGAACTGAGCCTGAGCTGCTACAAGGAGAGTTTGGCTCAGCTCCCTTTATTCCCTGCTTCCTCGGCTGGCTGAAGACTGTTGAAGTGGGGAAATGTTTAATCTGGCTTTGCTTGTCAGTATTTCCCAGCTCAGCAGACACAAGCAGATAAAGTATTGATACTCCTGAGTACACCCAAGGCACACATGGAGGATTTCTTTTCACTTTTGAATTTTCATATGTTTAGTTTTCAGCACTCGGGTGCCACAGCAGACAATGSGCTGTGAAGGTCTGGTCTTACCCTGATGCCTGGGGCAGGAGTAGCAGGGAGGGAAACTGCTGGAGCTTTGCCACACTGCCATGGCTCTTCCCTGGCATGAGTGGTGGYAAAAGATGCCTTTCTCCCAGCTGTGCTGTTCCACATGCTCTGCTGACCCAGACAGTGCCAGCTGTGCAAGGGGTTCAGCAGCTGGAAGGAACTCACGTCRCTGCACACATTTCACACGGGGTGAGCGTGAGGTGGTGGCACCACTCTGCCAACAGCAAACCTCCCCTGAGAAGTTACATCCTCTGCCCCATCAGCCACGGATCAGAACTRCTCTGTAAAGAGACCATGTGATATAACTCCTTATTTTATCCTTTTTAAGTGGTAAGTTCAGGGTGTTGTGTGAACTGCTGAGTTCTGGGTAATGAAGAGCAGCTGGGAAGTGATCGACTTTGAGATTATATTTTGTGCTCTTTGATGTTTTGGTGGGTTGATTTTTTTGTTACTATATATTAATGCTGATAAATGAGTTATCTTCCTTTTCTTTTCTTTTCTTTTCCCCCCCTTTTGTCTTTCTTTTTTTTTTAATTTTGTTGTTTTAGCCTGCTCTTCTTACTAACACCATTTACATTTTTTTGCATGTATCCATTGAGGGAAGGGAGGAAGAGCTCTAAAACTTTTTCCATGGCCTTGGTTTTTTCTCTGGRATCATGTTCTGTCACGGTGTGATGTCTTCCAGCAGAACAATGACATTTTTATATTTTTTTATTATTATTTCTTCCAATTGCAGCTAGCTTACATTGGGCTGCCAGTTTCTGTACCTAACAGAAACTCAGACCAAGTCTGGCTGCYCTCCAGCAGAGCTTGTTTAATGCTTCTGAGAGCAGGGTCCAAATCATTTCAGCCAAACTTGAGCCAGCAGTAAAGAAACACCAGAATTTTATTTCCCAGCTCAGTATGATGCAGTCAATTCTGTGAATTACTTGTCAAAATAATATGCATGTTGACACCTGTGAGCACACATCATGGCACAGCTTTCCAAAGTGCTCATGAAGAAATTGGTGTATTTTTGAGGAAGCATGGTTTCCTACATTGTTTTTCAGGATTCAGACACCATGTCGTGATTTCCTTCTTCCTATTTCTTTCTCTGCCTTACTTCTATTGATGTTTGCCACTAAGATAACTTTTTAGCAGCTTGCTTTGAGAAATCAGGTTTAAATTGGTGCTCGATTGTCCTCTGCCCTGTTTGTTTCGGATTCCATCCCTCCCTGGGAAGCTGCTAGGAAACAAAAACTGCTGCTGCAATTTCCCTGCTTCTGAAATGGCAGCAAGTGTGTTTCCAAGTCGGTGCAAAGCCCAGCCTGTCAGAGGGGCTGTCCCAGGGGAAGGCATTTGCACACCCAGGGGGGCTGGGATGGGAGATGGAAGGAGCAGGRACAGCAGCTTGCTGGTGATGGTGGCACAAATCCTGTGAGCGCTTTGAGCCACCCCCTCTGCTGTCCCCATCCCTTGCCTGTGGCCATCCTCTGAGATGTGAAGCTCTGAGGGGTGGTGGTGACTTTGCTGTCACCCACATCCACCAGGGAGCTGCAGCTGTGCTAGAAGTGACACTGGTGACCAGAGAGCCAGCTTTGCTCTTTGCAGTAACTTAAACCTCAGCCKGCTGGGTTAAACTCTGTTTACAGTTAAACCAATGGTGTGCAATTAAAGAAAAGRGCCCAAGAGGTTTTTACAGAGGGGAAACACTTTCCCTGTTGGAAAGTTAACAGCCATAGGAGACAAGGACATTCTAGATGTTTCTTAATGCAAAGATCTTTCATGTTCGTGAATAAATATAACATATGGAGTTATAGCTAGATACCTGATATGAGAAGAGAAGAACATTTTTTATGTCCWGTGCCATGACTGCCAAAATGCTGACAAGAACCTCAGCAGCAATTCACAGAGGAGCAATGTCTTTGTGCCAGTAAAACCAGCAATGGCACAGCATGGGCAGTGGGGAGGGACCCTTAGCTCCTGCTCTCAGGTCAGTGTTGCAGAAACACCAAATATTGTCACCCTCTGGCTGTCTGAAGCTGTGGTTGTGCCACAGAGCTGCCCTGCTGGGTGCAGTGACTGTGTCCAGCTTGGGCATTGCCTGAGGAGCAGGCTCTGCTGCTGGCTCACTTTCCCTTGGAGCCAGGGCAGCTCTCAGGCAGCACAATCATTTTGTGGCCACAAGATAAAAAAACCCCTCATCTTCACTCAGACAATAAATTGTAACTTAGTCTTTCAATCAGCTGTTCAAAGTAGTGCCAGAAGCCAGAATTGGGATGGCTCAGGATTCCTTTAGAAGTGAAAATTTGAATCAAGATCTATCATCCTGTTGCCCTGACAAAATTTAGCATTTAATGGTGTTTTTCTTGTGCAGGTGTCAGCTGGTGTTGTCTCTCCTTACCAGCTGACACAGAAAAAGCCGACGCATCCAACATTGGCTGATGTCTGAATGCTGACATGTCACTAACAAGAATAATGGAAGAATATCCAAACAATATCGGTTCTTTCTCGTTATTTGTTTCATTGCCTCTAATAATGTTAAATGCCATTCTCATTTGAAGAGTTTTCTGTCCAACAGCTAAGGGATATTTTTCAGTTATATTGCTRCTTCTGGACTGTGCGTTTGTAAGAAGCTGGAAATAAAAAGGGGACTCCATCAAAGAAGATGCTTTAATTGCTCAAAGAAGGAGCAAATCAGCACTGTTGGGAAGCAGATCCAGATTCCATCAAGCTCTTCTCTGCTACAGAAAACAAGGAAGATCCTGGATGTGTAATGGAAAAGTATTTTTAAAAAAACTAGGGGATGCAATTTATTATTGCCCCATTGCAGTGAAACTTGAATGGATAATGGCAATCTGGGAGGGTTCTGCACTCTGGGTGTGCTAGCTACAGTGGAAGGATTAGCCAAGACCTGTTTGCAAAAGTGACACTTCTCTGATGTTCAGATCTGTCTGAGATATTTATATGCCAAAGAGCTGTGAAGAGCTGATATGATTCTATATTTGTGGAGGGTTTCTCCATTGAGACTGTGAGTCTTCTGCAGGGGGATGGAAGGACCCCACATTCCTGGGAGGTACAGCTAAAATTCAATGTCTCCCCAGAGTCTTTGCTAAAAGGTAGGGTACAGAAATGCAGGCTTGGGCTCTGATCTGGAGTACAGGGAAAATGCGCTCATCCTTGGGAGCACACAGCAGGACAGGTCAATCCTCTCAGAATTCCTCTGCATAATGGGATGGACAGTCTCATCTCAGTTTCAGCATTTTTTCCAAAGCTGATGGCAAAATCCTCCTGTGGACTGCTTTGGACATCCTCTTCATCAGTTTGCAGAACTGATGATTGACACTGGAGCAGGCTCAGAGATCTTCCAAGACGATGTAGGAAAGTGAATGAAAATGAATCACACAGGAAAAGATAAAAAATGTGGTTTGCTCAGCCTAGAAGAACAGGGATGAGAGAAGATCTGATTGTCTATAAACATGCCAGGTAAACAAACCTCATTCAGAAGAAAGCAATCCCAATATTGCAGAGATATCATCAGCCAGCTGAGATGGAGGGAGTTGGGAGGACCCAAACCCCTCTCAGGAATTGTACTGATTATTCCCACTTAGTGAGGAGCAGATGGGAGAAGAACAGTTTGTCAGTCAGTTGGACAAGCCACAGAACTTTATCCCTCTTGGCTCCACATTTTATCTCAYGGTGCATTTTATCACTAGAGGTTTGATGCCACTAACAAGAACAGGATTTTATAGGSAGCAGTTAACTCAATAAACACCATTTCCTCCCACAGGGACAAGTCCTGGAGCTCTTTCAGTCCTTGGGACTGCAGCAGGATTTTCTGCATTCCTGCCACGTTCCTGCTGGGAAGCATTTGTCACGTGGAGTCCCACCACCTCTGGTTCAAAGCCAAGTCCAAAATCCTTCTGGGAACAAAGTGACCAGAAGGCACCACTCTCCCTGGCGCCTTCCCAAAGCAGATCACAGCTTCTGGGTGCCCACAGCAGGGACCAGGAACCTGGAGTCGGGGGGTGCTTGTCCTAAATGTGTGCAGCAAGGTAGCGTTGGGTGGGAGTGGGAAGGGTTATCTCCGGGAGAGCTGCTGGGTGGGAGGAATGGGGAATGGACCRCGAGCTGCTGCTGCTGAAATGTGTCAGCTGAAACTGCAAATGGGGCTTTGCTGTGCTACTTAGCTTGATACATTTGTATGAAGGGAAAATTACATTTCCCAGCGGTTTTGTAGCCTGGCAGGGTGCAGCATCCTGCACTGGCAGGGGCTTCCAGGGCTTTTTCTGTCAGCTCAGTTCGGGTGAACTCTGCAATGCCAGGTGCTGCTTGCAGACTGCTGAACAGATTCCTGCCAGAGAAACACAAGGCAGTTTCCAGGTGACAATAAGTGTGATGGAAAAAGAATGGAATACCTTCTCTAACACCACCAATAAAACTTGAAATATTCACTGAAATCAAGCCTTTTCCTAAGGATTCCACAGCTAAACTTGCTCAGAAGGTTAAGGACTATGTAGCAATATTTTAAACTTACTTCAATGGCAATAAATGTGCCAATTTAAAACATCTTAAATGACTCCTTGAGAATTAGGAGAACTACAACAGGGAGAAAGCTCAGGATTCATCAGAAAAGTTGCAGGACGTTACAACATCAAAAAAATATTCTGCTTTCAACATCTGCCCCCACCTTCCCCCATCAAAGTAAAATTAATGTAAGACCATGGTCTTTGCTCCTGGTACGTGGTAGCCAAGACAGGGTAAATGTATGAAATAAAAATGGTCTCTGGAATTGGATAGTGCTGTATAAGTACATRCAAAGTATCTGGGACATTCTCCAATTAAGTACAGTGGTGCTGTGACAATATTCTGACTGATTCAGGGTAGGAGCCTCCATAACCACCCCCCTGTCTCTCCTGGAGCCACCTTCCAGACAGCAGGGCAGCTGAGGTGGCAGCACAGAAGGTAAATGACCTCTGACAGTGGAATTGCTATGACAGTGATAACAAAGCAGCRTTAACACAGGCTCTTCTGGGTGAATTTGATTCATCAGCCAAGGATGAGCTGGCAAAAACTTATGACTCAGGGCAAATTAATGAAGTTATGGAGGAGAAATTAATGCCTGATCCCCAGCCCTGATAAAGTGGTCCAGTGGCAATGCCATTCAGCTGGAAGGCGCTGGAGGCTCTAAATTTGCTCTGGCTCTTTGGTTGCTTGCCAAGAAGATGATAAAGCATTTTGGTCACATGCTTCATTTTGTGAAGCTGCTAAGGGGAGCAGCACTGCTGCTCTGCCCATTGAGCAGCTATGAGATCCATGAGAAGATTGTGGTGCTACCCCAGCAGTGGTGCTTGGAGTGAGCCTGGCTGTGTGAGACACAACGCTGGACCTTGTAGGGTCACACAATGGGGGGAAAGCTCACACACAGCTGGGAGTGTGAGGAGAGCTCTGGCAGGGTGTTGGGGTGGTTCAAGCTGATTTTGTTAAAGGTTTGTTCAGGTGCTGCCATGTCAAGCTTGGCAGCTGTTCAGAGTGGCGTTCTTCCCAGGCTGTCTAATGGATGAAGTAGGGAAGGCAGTGCAAGGAAAGTGCAAACACGATGTGGTAAGGAGCAGGAAGATTGCTGGGGTGCTGTAGCTGAGTTTCAAGCAAGGTTCAAGTGTGAGGGGTGGGCAATTCCTGGCTCAGCTCCTGCCCAGACTTAGCCCACTACCCTTTCACTATCAGCAGCACATCTGTTCACTCCACTTCGTTATCCAGGGAATACCATAGTTAATACAGTTTTCAGTGTCTAAATTAACTCTAAATTTAGAGTAAGGTCAGAAGACATTTCAATTCTTTGAGGTCTTACACAAATAAACCTATCTGCAGTAAGGAAACGACAGCAGGAGGCACTCACAGTGTGGCTGTTTCTCTCAGGCATTGTTATCACTGACACTTTTATTGCACCACAAAATAAATCACTTCTTTCACAGTTARTAAAATTTAGGATGTAGCTCTTTGTTTGTGCTATATCTCTCCAAGAACGGAATGGCTCAGCAAATGGTGTATGACATTATCAGTTGCCCTTTAGTCTTTACATAGAAATTGGACTGGTCAATGTATCTTTCAAAAAAAAACCAAACAAACATGTATGAGCATAGGAGTATAAATATTAAGCTTGCCTTAATTTTAGGCAATTGGTAGATATCACTATTTAGAAGCTGTCAACAGATATTATGGATATTCTGGAAATCTGAGCTGCTTATAAAGTTTAAAAATTATTTCTAATTTATTGAATGTATAGTTCTCAAATTTGACTATTGTCTAAAGAGGAGGGTTTCCAGCTTTTCCTTTTCCATCCTATTTGTACAAGCTAGCCATATTCTTCCCATCCTCACAGCTTGCAAACAGGTTACTCCTTTTGTGCTACGTTGCCTCTTTGCCCACTGAAGTTTTCACCTAATTTTGACCTCACATCCTTGTGGCTGCAAGCCTGTATCTTCTTCAGCATCACTTTCTTTGGCAGCAAATACCAAAGGGAAATATATTTTTTTTTCATTCTGTAATTTTTCTGCCCTCAGTGATCTCTGTCTACGGAGGAAATTGGACTTTTATTTCTGTGCTTCTGTGGGAGCTGAGGTGAAGAGGAGCTTCAGCAAATCATCCTAACAGCTTATTATTTCCAGTCCTCCTACATGATCTCCCTGCTTATGTAACTCTATCAAGGATGCATTTCAGGCCAGTGCAGCCAGTCTGCCCATCAGTGGGATGCTCCTCCTTCCCTTGGTGTGACCAGCCTGGGGTTGAGCCCACCGAGGGCATCGCTGGCACTGGGGGGCTCCACAAACACAAAGTGGAAAAAAGTGGCTGGGGAAGAGGACAAGTGGCTGGGGAGGAAAGAAAGAATTTCAGAAAATATTTCCACTGTGGCTGTGGGTGTCCCTGGAGGCAGGGCCATGGCAGCACCATCCTGATTGCCAGCAGTGGATCTTAAATTAGCCATGAGACAAAGGGATTCAAGCCAAGATACCACTATGAATGTTGATGTTCAATGAATCTTCTCTCTTTTTTAAAAATTTTATTTCCCCTTTCCTCAAAATGTCCAAAATTGCAGGACAACAGCATAAACTATGTGCAATATTTGCCCTTTTTCTTTTCTAACATTTTCAGATCTTTGATGTGGTTCCCATGAAGATGTGAATGTGCTCAGAAGTGCTTGATAACAGAGCCAGGTGCTGAGCCTTGTGCCTGACACCAGCATGACTTTGCCTCTGTGGGTCGGCCTCAGTGAGGGCCGAGTGCAAGCACAGCCACAGGAATAGCACAGAGGTGAGAAACAACAGGGAAAACTGCAAAATAGATGGACATGCCTGCTGGTCTCACCAACCACTTCAGCTTCTCAGCCCTGGTGTTTGCAAGGACTCCACCCCAAACACCAGGAGCCTCCATAGCCTTGCTGCTCACTGGTATCATCGCTGCACGCAGGATTTGGGGTGCAAAAACAGAGACTGAGCAAAGCCAGTGTGTTTTTCTCTCTGCAGCATCCTCAGTTCCTGGCTGGCAGGGCTGTTTTTCAGGCACTGGCAATGTGCACCCTCATTTCCAGAATGATTCTACAGTCAGGAAGGTTTCCCTTCTCTCCCAAAGCCGCCTCTCATCTCAAGGTTGCTCCAGTAGAGTTCTCTCACCTCTACCAAATTCTGCAGTGCTCTTCTGAAAGAGCAGTCTCCACATTTTGTCCCCTCCACCTGGATTTAGCTCTCACATCAATGTCATGCAGCCAGAGGCAGAATTAGAGATTCGATCTGACATTTGCATTAGACACAGAACCAGACTTGGGGTGTACGAAAGGATCCATTTTGTTGAAGTGCATTCATTTTTAAGAGGACAGTTATCACTTTGTATCTCAGCTCAAAAATTGTTTCAAGGGATAGGCTGATCAGCTGTTAATGAAATTCCAAATCAGCAAAAACAGCCACCAAGTGAACCTTGAAGAGAGTCAAGGTTTATTTTAGGAGTCAGAAATAGTGTATTGCCTGGAGGAAGATGGATTTGATAATGATCAGGAAAAAATCCCCAGCAACTGGCATTAAAGAATCAGTAGCAAGAATGGAATTTTTTACCTTATTTTCAGTTAATCATGTGATTATTGGAGGAAAAAACCCCCACATTTTTCCCCACTTCAACTGGGCTTCATTAATAAAAGATCTTTCAAAAAATGACTAAGAAACAAAAAACTGGAAAATGAAAACAGTCATTTGATGAGGATAAATTCACACACCATGTGTCAGGATGCAGAGAGTATCCTAAAATGAAGCAATGAGAATTAGAATCATAGACTGGTTTGGGTTGGAAGGAGCCTTAAAGATCATCAATTCCAACCTCACTGCATGGSCAGGGACRCCTTTCTCTAGGCCAGGTTGCTTAGAGCTCCACYCAACCTGGCCTTGAACATTTCCAGGGATGGGGCATCCACAGCTTCTCTGGGCAGCCTGTGCCAGTGCCTCACCACCCTCACAGCAAAGAATTTCTTCCTAATCTCTGATCTAAACCTRCTCTCAGYTTGAAGCCATTCCCCCTTGGTCCTGTCACGACAGGACCTTGGAAATACTTTCTGAAATTCTTTCTTTCCAGCTTTCTTGCGGGCTCTGTTCAGGTACTCGAAGGCCACAATTTGATCATCTCARAGCCTTTTTTTCTCTAGGCTGAGCAAACCCAATTCTCTCAGCCTTTCATCATAGGAGAGGTTCTCCTGTGGTTTTCCCATTCAATGGCAATGTTCTTCAGAAAAATGTTCACACTTTGGGAGCTCCCTCCAATGTTTAAAACAATTTTGGTTAATGGAGGGGTTTGCAATTCATGAGTGAAGCATTTTGAGTAACTTCATCAAAAGTGAGTGAAGCTGCTTTTGCAATTAATTGAAAATGCCAAAACTGTTAGTGCTCTCCAAGGGGAGATTGAAGTCAATGAAGCCTGGACTTCTTTTTGTGTTATTGAATGCCACCAGTAGGGATCYCAGCACCAGGCACTGCTAGCAGATGTACTGGAGCAGTGGTGGTGTCTCATGGAGCATCACTGCCGTGGTGATCACAGATGTGAATGACATCCTTCCCACCAGTGTCTTCCATCAAAACCAAGCAGAAAATGCTGTGGAACACTGTCCTGATGGAACATTGAGAACAAACCACTGACTTTCAGCTGGTGTCCCAACACTGGAGGTGCTGTCATGAAACATTGGGCAGCTGTACAAGCTCCGTAGTTTGTCCTGGAAGTGTTAATTTTTTTTAGCACCTTGTCCTGTCTTTCTCCAATCCTCCTCTTGCCTTCATCAGAAAAAAAGGGACCTARTGTGCTTCCTGTTGCTGCTCCTGCCAAATATTCCCTTCCCTGGTGCAGGAAGGAGGAGTGCATGTGGCAGCTCTTTTGAGGAGGTGCAAAAGATGWGAGAAGGAAACCCCTCTTCATTCCCCATTTTTTTTATGGAAGAGCAACATAATAATGAAAAAACATCAGTAAAAAGTGTATACTCCTGTAGAAGAGTACCCACAGTATTTTGTTCAGTACTGTTAGAGAAAGCTAAACAGAGAATGAAAGAAATTGTAGAGTGGCAAGGAAGCAATAGGTATGTTTTCCCCATTGTAGGAAATGACTTGGTGGAAATAAAGTGTTTATACACAGTGACAGAATCCCATTGCAAGCAGKGGAATAAAGGCCAAAAGGTCCATCTGCAATCAGATATATTGAACAAAAAGATGCCAATACAAGATGTGATATGGATGCTTGTCATACATATCACATGACAATTCTTGGTCTCTGTAGTAAAATCAAATCATCCCCAAAGATCTTTAATATGTTATTTACTAAATATCCTGCTCTAAAAAATAACAAAAAAAAAAACCACCAAAAAAAACCCCAACTGTTTTGTCACTCCTCTCTTAAAATRTGTTCTTGAGTGCGGGAATTCTTTAGGGTTGGATGGATTCAGTTCCCCTCGCTGTTCAGCCAGGGCTCACRTCTGAAAAATACAGTATCAGGTGGGATACTTGTCCCACTTCTGMAGGTCTGAACTGTGCACTTCTGGTTAATAAAAGCTCAATCAATTCTTCTCCAGACCAAAACTGCCAGTTTAAATCAGAGCAAAAATGTCTGATGAAACAAACACCAAGGAAGAGATCCAGTGATGACTGTGGATCAAATTATTTGTACCTCAGCAATTTGGCAAAGAAGCCAAAAGTTGCTCAGCCAAATGAGTCAGTTTGGTCTGCAGTTTATAAATACAGAGTTCTGTATTTATAGCAAACTGTCCGTCCGTGATGTCTGCAGCAGCATCTCCCACTGCTTCTGCTGGGCTAGGAGATCAGCTCCCATGCTGATAAACAGCAACTCCTCTGTCATTCATAACACACAACAAAACTAGTATTTCCTTGTGCTTCTGGTTACAGCTCTGTAACAGATGAAGACATTTGGAAAAGTTTATATTCAGCCCTGGCAGTCAGTGTCTTTTAAATAATCTGGTCTGTTTCCATTCCTTTAAATAAACTTGCATTATTCATAGATCTAACAACACCAATCCCATGACTTAAGTGCTATCATATACTGGAATTAAATCATAATAATTCAGTTCTGGGGGGTTGTGGTTTAGACAAGACTTGAAAGGACTTGGTAATGCTTGCCTTTATCACCTCCCAGCAGCACCAAAATACATCTGGGCACGGAGCCACCAGAGTTGAGAAAATAGCAGCTAGCACAGGATTTTGCTGCATAAGCTACTATGAGTTCCTTATTGATCTGTCTACCACAGAATATTTTATATATCTTCCATATATCTGAAATCACAGGTGACCCAGCTCTAAATGCTTAAACATCACCTGAAGGTGTTTGACCACATCATGGTGCTTGACCACTTCACTCCTCAAGCACAGCAGATCCCTTCTCTGCAAGCACAGAACTCGCTGCTACAGAACCAAACATTTCCTTGGAGACTGCTCTGTGGCTGCAGAGAAAAAAAAATAAAATCTGAGCTCCATCTGAAATTCAGTTGGCTCCATTAGAAAGCAAGGTGTTCTTCAAGGGGTTTTTCTCTAATAAAAGCACACGCCATAGCCAAAATTGTATCTATGCAGTGCCTTGCTTGTGAAAACACAGGGTGTGCATTTTTAGGGAAGGCAGCAACTTCAAGTGACAATACAGCAGGGAAGGGCTTAGGTATTGTTAATTATTATCAGTGGCATAAAAAGCCAAATTGAAACAGAATGGGTGACACCCAAAATTTTCATGTTTGTTCTTGTTTTAGCTCTCAGGTCTCCTCTCTTGAGTGGATGTAGAAGAGGGAATGTCTCTGATGCCTCTCATGCTTGTGAGGAGAATTAGAAACACTTTATTTGGCACACACATGATTTCCCTTTACACTTTTTTAGCCCCCTGCCCCCAAGTTCTGGATGCTGTGGACTCTCAGCCTGCAGCTGGAAAAATGGGACCCAGAATAAGCAAATGCTGCTTCCAGGGAGACTCCTGGGTAATTGGAGCTTGTGCACAATTTCATATTTCTACACAAAATGTGCCTCATGGCAGCACTGGYATATGCAGGTTTTTTGGTGAAGAACAAGAAAACACCTCTCCTATTTTACAGGCCTTCCAAGTGATAATTYTGCAACAGCTTTCACCGTTTCATTGGAACAGTGAATATTTTGAAGTAGTTTCAAAGAAATAGGCAGCGCACTTCTATTTCACTGTTGCAATTATGATAYACTATGTAATATTTTTACGGCATTTCAAGATAAGGAGCTTCATTTTTTTTCTGAATTCGTTATTGCTTTCATTGGAAAAGTGCCTCAGCATTATTTAATTTCTCAGCTTTTAAGTTTTTCCCAGAGCTTCAGTGCACTTCTCTGCATTAAAAATAAAAAAAAATGGCAAGGGAAAGGACAGTTTTCAGGGCTCACTATGACAATGGTAGTCAAAGCAGCAGGCAGATTTCTGACATTTCTCTTCAGAAAGGGAGAGTTACCAAGTTTTTGTGGGCATAACAAGAGAGATACGAACTTCAACTTTTTACTGCTCTGCTTTGTGAACCAGACTTTGATGAATGCACAGCCGGTGTCCTGGTTGGGACTTTTTAAAATTTTTTTGGTGAATACGGCAAGTTACAAGGGCAAGGAAAAATGCAGCAAAATTTTGTTAGGAAAGGAGCTTGTGTGTTTCACTGTATTAGCTTTGGAGACACGTTTTCATGCTACCTCCTACTTACATAAAACTTAGTCATGTGTTAATTGTAACCACCCTTTGTTACCTGATATATCACATTACAGACTATTATATACTTGTGTTAATATTCTACTGCCTTCTTCTTATCAGCCCACTTTGTTTTAAACAGGAAACATTTCATATGGTGRGGGACTAAAATAATTCCTGAGTGTGAAGATCCTTAACGACATGGCTGGATGGCATGAAACAGAAAAAGAATAACATTTCCCTCAGAGTGATTTTCACAGGAAAAAAAAAAGAGGTGATTTGATGAAACCTAAGAATTTYGGGGCAAACACTTTCATCGGAGCCAGAGCTTTCTGCAGATTGTAAAAACATTTTCTCCTTGGGTTGCCCAACTTCCCTGCTGCTGCAGGGAAAGGCTGGCAGTGGCCCTGCTTTCCTGCACAGCCCCTGCCTGGTTTTGAATAATGTGGTCACAGAAAGCAGCTGTTTCCTTAGAAATCATACAGGGCATGGTATTTTTTTTCCCCYGTGTTTTGTCCCATTGCAATAAATATGGGCCTTTATTCCATTTTAGAAAGACCTCCTTTAATTATTTCTGCCGCTGTCACCCATGGGAGTGATGGATGAGGCTGACCTACACATGCAGAAGGGAGCTCACAAACAATGTGTAACATCTCTGTTATCCTGGGACATTATTCTTTGCTCATGTCAGCATCAACAGAGCTGCTTGCTCAGAGCCAGCACACCAGGGAGCTGATTACAAATCTCTGTGGAGATGAGCAGACTCAGAATTACGTTTCCCTTCTGAAGGATATTAAAAAAAATCCACCAACAAACACAGCTAGGAAAGAAGGCTGCCACATGTATAGGAAACAATCAGGTTAGGAAAGTGTAGATGTCCTGGATTTAAATTGGCCAAAGCATTTCAGCAGGGAAAGCTACTTTGCAAGCTACTTTAGGAACAATAAGGAATTTAGATAGGAAAAGCATGCACATTTTGCACAAAAAGAAGAAAAAAAGTCTTCAAAGTTTCAAAGCAATAAGCACAGAGCTAACTTCAAACAAATCAGTGCTCTCATAGAACCSAAGCCTGAAGTGAACTTTGTAACTTGTCTGTATTCACTGATTTGCTTTTGGACATGACACCTACCAATGCAAGACATTGAAATCAATCACTCCACTGCATTAAAAAGGATTTCATTCTTGGAAATCTCTCTGAATAAAATGGATTCATCAGTGGGGAATGACTCCCAGCATTTCAGAGTACAAAATATGTTTTCATGAAAACCAGCAGTACCTTTGATCTTAATACCAGTAGGTTTAAGATTTCCCCTTTCTTTCGCTGACCTTTTCCACTCTTCATTTAATTTTCTTTAATTCATGTTATGAATTTATTTATGTAGTAAGGTTTCCCAAAGGCTGAACTCCATGATGCTCATTTTGATGAGCAAATGTATGAGTGAATGGAAACCTTTTACATTATTGCACTTAGGTCACTCAGCATTGTGCTGTGCTTCTTTGTGGATTTATTGGATTTATTCTGTGCGAAGGTAGTGATTTCTACATTAATAGGAAAAGCCAACACAGGTAATTTACAGGGTCCAGTAGTTGACTCTGTGTCAAACTCTAATGCTGAGGAGCCTAAGATTTCATTATCCATTTTGAATGCATGAGTTCCTTTTCCTTTTTTTTTTAAATTGTTGCAAACGTGCTGAATGAGGGCTGAATTTTCTTGTGTTACAGCACCACTTTCAAATCCATGTTTGGCTCACTCTACTGCTGCTATTTCCACGCTGGCTTTAATAAAAAAGAAGGGAACAGTAAGTTAGGCAGAAGTGACAGATACTTTTGTGAGAAGAGTAGGAAAATACACACAAGAGATTCAAGATCGGGCTTAGTGGATATTTTAGCTGCAGAGAGTCAAAAGAGGACAGACTTAACAGCAGTTAAGTGCTGTTGAAAGTATCAACCACTTAGATAGTATTAGAAATTATCTCAGTATCCCAAACAAGCCCCTCCATCTGTAGATGTTTCATAATCGTCTCTTTTAGAAATATGGAGGAGAATATTAAGTGAGTAATTTTAAAGTTTTGGTGAYTATTAGGATAAGGAAAATGGAAATGTGTATTAAAGACATGGAACAGGTCTTCCAAGCACAGCCTTTGGAATTTTGAATACATCTCTGCTAAGGGGAACTTGGGGCAGAATAGGAGGGCTTATGTCACATTTTTTACATGGATTAAGCCAGTTTGGCCTWTGGACAGAGTAAGAGCTTCATTTTTTACAGAAATTTGGGAGAAGAAACCAGAACTTGCATGTTGCTGCTCAACAAGCCAGCAAATAAGAATTATCTTGCTTYGAAAATTGCACAGCCAGCTGTATTCCAGTGAATTGGAGCTCTGGAGCACCAGGCTGTGCAATGACACAGGAACATTAGAAAATATGGCCTCTCAGATCTCTGAGAGGCTGTTTAGAGTAACACTGTAAATACCGTGATGAGAGCTCTCAGTAAAGCACAGATGGACTTGAGCCCAAATTTCTCCTTTTCTGAAAGAGAAGATAAAGGCTATGTCTTGGTTTTAATCTTGGATGTRTCATGTACTAAAGCCTTTCAAGTGGGCAGAGGTATGGATAGCAGGTGCATTAAAAAAATAGCTAAGGTCGTCTTTATTACTGTAATTACAGTAAAAAATTGGAGGTGGAGGTTTCCTGCCTTTGTTTCAAAGTCTTTAGAGAAAACAACTTGTAATTGAGTTATCTTTATATCCCATGAATTTCAGTTGAATACAGACTCCAAGAAAACAGCCAGGATTTCTGCCCTTGCCTTTGTATCCCGCAATAAATTAATTTTTTCCCTCTGAAGCTCACAGACTTTTTTTTAATGTACTTTGCTTGTTTCTTTGTGAGCAAAGAGCAAACACATTTTCCATCTTATTAGCCTTTATTTCTAATGAGAGGACGCTGACAAGCGGAAGAACAAAAACTCTGTGCAAGAGAGAAGAGTGGTGGCTAAATGTTCCTGTGAGACACTGCAAAGAAAAGTGTTGCATCCTTTCCCAAATCCCTTTTGAGAGGCAATAGGCAGGAAGGTTCAGCCAGGTGTTACAGGCTGGGTGCACCAAAGTTTCCTGCACTGTTCTGTTGATTGTTGGCCATGCATGCTTGATGGCAGGAGGAAGCAGAAAACTCCCTCCTGTCCCTTGGGCAGCTCTGGCACATCCCTGCAGCCAGGGACTGTGCCTGCAGGGCCAGCCCTCAGTCTGGTTTCCTATRTCTCTGTCCTCCTCTCCTGGATGGTTTTGCACAAGAGGGTCAAGAGGAGGATCCTTCAAGCTRGGAAGTCAAAGGCAGCTAGGTCAAGCTAAAGCTTTGCCATTTTGCTTGTTTGCAAGTGGGTACAGCTGGTCCCTCACAGCTCAATAAGCCTCAAGAGTGTTAGTTGGTAGGTTTAGGGAATTAGCTTTTACTTGTGCTGTGACAGGTGGCCATTGCACAGACGTACGAGAAGAAACCATCCCAAAGTAGTTACTGCTTGCTAACAGGCTGACAAAAGGTTCCAAGGGAAGCAGGAAAATGTGGTGGCAGAGGAGAGGAGCCAAGCCAGGATGCTCTGTCAGTAGGAGAGAAAGCAGAGCCACCAACCCCTTCCCGGAGTCAGCAGAGCTGTGTATTTTAGTGCTGTTGTTTCCCTTCCTTCCCCATCCTACTTGCAGCCACTGTTTACTGTGACTGCGCTATAAATAACGCCGGGGAGCGAAAGCTGATTTCAGTCCAAGGTACATATCCAGGAAAGCTCATAAAATTCAGATGCATTTCCTGAGCTGAATGATCTCCCCACCAAAGGGCAAACAAAGAAAGGTGATTCTCTGAGAATAAATACAGAGCTATRAATACATTCACCTTGCTTCTGGTTTCATTGGCAGTGTGTGGGTCAGGTATGATTGTGGCCATAACAGTGGCCACCTCCCTGTCCTGCTCTACAAAGGGCAATGTCTCCTTCCCATGGAACACAGGAAGCCAGGGAATTTCTAGAAGGTGTTTGTCAATGTTTTCTAGAAGGGSGAAATGCCCTCACCCACAAGCCTGGGAGGGCTTATGGAGACACAAAACACAGCTTCAGCCATCTGACACATCTCCACCCTGAAATATCATCTTTAAACAACCCCAGAAAAGCCTCTTCTGCTGGCTGGTACCTGAGAACTGTGCACATCAAAGCACACAAGAAAGGCTGCTCATTGCAGCTTCTACATAAATATATCCAAGGCAGAGGTCTGAGTATTTTTGGAGGCCTTTTTTGCTGCTGTGTTCTGCATGGCTCTCTTTCAGAGTATGCCTGGTGCGAGTGTCTGCATGAGTCACAAACTGATTTTAGAAATCAGGAGCCTTACAGGATCTATACATATTTGCTGGACACAGTTCGTCAAAACTTAGGGAAAAGAGTGTGTTCATTTTGGCCTGATGTCTCAAGGCTTATTTTAGAGGACACATCATTCACCCAGGAAGAATGCAGGTTAGAGCTAACTTCCCTAGGTCTGGAGCTTCAGGGCTCAAGGATTGGTTTGTTCCAAAACAGCCACAAATTTAGGAAGGGTCTTGCATTCACCTGCAGATCCAGCTCTTGTTTTTTTCATTGGTTAGTGGTATCTTGAAGGTAATTTCAAGGGATATCAGGTCATACACACACAGACACACACACACACACACACACATATGTGTAAGGAATCAGCAGCCCTGTACATTTTGCACACCCAGAACTGCTCAGAACACAGAAACTGCTGGTGTCAGTTTGAGATAGTGCCTGCTCGCCTGTGCAGAATTCAGTTTAAGGTTATTTAAAGGGATTGGATATTTGTAATTTTAATCWCAGGGATTTGTTTCGGTTTGGTTTTTTACATGTGTTTGGGGTTTTTTTTTGTTTTATTGTTTTTTTTGTAGTAGAGCCTTGTTTTTAATGTGTTTCCACTAGCAAGGCATTTTTAACAAAGTCCATTCTGAACATCTAGTTTCAAAAATTGATGGAAAATAACTGGGAGAGAGAATAATTTTGGTATTGGAATATGTCTGCAGACCCCACTAAACATCCAGCCACTAAACATCCAGCTTCAGAAAGGCACCATTGTCTAGGCTGATATTTTAGGGTGTRTCACAGAAAAGTTCCCTGTGGTGTGGCATGGTTGCTCAGGACAGTGAGATGGATTTAATGACCATTTCTTAAGGTTTTCCAGACACAGAACCGAACCCTCTTTGCCTTTTTTCCTAGTTTTTGAAGTAGATGATTTCAGTGGGTATTGCTGACCCGGTGGGAAGGACACCAAAGATGTTTCTTGTGGGGCACAGGCAGTCACTAGTAGGACTTCACTCCAGGAGAAACACTGGGGACAAGCAGAAGTAGAAGTTTCCAGAGAGAGGGAGAGGAAGGAAAATATTCTGATTCAGGAATGGGAAGTAATGGCACTGGAGACAGGAGAGCACAGGGCCAAGCAGAAAGGAGTGGAAAGCAATGCTCCTGGTTTGTTGTGGTTTCTGCTGTTCTTTTTCCTCTCAGGCTGTCTGCCTGCAGAGAGGAACAGAATGTGCCACAGTGAGTGATGAAAGGAGGAAAGTGTCTCCTTCAGGAGTAAGTAAATTCAAAAGCAGCTCTTCCCTTTGCATTGCTAATCCTGATGTCATATACAGCCCTTGAATACATAATCCATGTTAATACACCTGTGGAATACATGCAAATTGCTTTTTTAATGTGGTCAGATTTCTCAGAGCATCTTTTTGATTTATTCAGTCAATTTTCAACAATCTATCTAAATGTACTTCCTAAATAACCATTTAACAAGCTATTTTCCCTTTCTTACCAGCTCTTAGGTGGCCTGAATTTGCTAATGAGGTTGCCAGAGGACAATTACAAAAAGAACTTTCCAGTTAATGCAAGAGTTCTGTGCTGGTCACTTGTATTAGTGATCAGGGACAGCCTGAACTGACTTTGCTTGAGCATGCATTAAGCTCCTCACTCTTGCTGAGTAKTAAGAAGTTAAAATTAAGCATTTCAAAAGAGCTGTAAAAGGTTTATGCCTTCTGAAGGAACGTGAATTGTGTTACAGTCAGTGGGTGGTGAGTGACTGCTTTTCTTTGCATCATTTGCTCTTCTTGGRCTTTACTTTCCCCTCTGGCTCTTGGCTGACAGCAGTGCCATGAGTGAGGGGTCCAGAAGAAACTTACCAAGATTCAGAATGGAAGGATGATGGCCACAGTGAACAGCAAGCTGCATTTCTGGAGAATGTTCTTTATATATGTCTTAGTTTGACAAGACAGATGTCTGCTAAGGAAAGCAGAAGCCTTCCTTGAAATAGAAAATGGAAATCCCCCTCCCTCCAAATTATTATAATTTAGAAATTAAGGGGCTCTGAGGCAAAGATGTGGGAATAGGAATAACAGTTCTTTACTAGGAAAATTAAAAATACAAATGCAATAGTACAGAAAAAGAGAACAAACCACTGACAGAGTCAGAATACAACCTGACATCCTGTTGGTCAGGGTGGTGGCAGCAGTCCAGTTGGATTGGTGGCTGCAGCCCTCCTGCAGTGCCAGCTGTGGTTCTGTGTGAGCAGGGATCCTGGAGAAGGATGCAGTTTTCCTCTGAAGGTCCAGGGGTGGTGTAGATGGGCCTGGTCTTCCTCTGGGAATCCAGTGGAGAAGAAAGCTGCTCCTCTGGTAATCCAGTGGGAAAAAGGCTGCTCTGGTGTTCCAAATCTCAGATTATATCCAGGYAGGAATGCTTGGCTCCTCCCTCTGGGCAGAGCATCTCCCAGTGGGATGATGGAATTTTGTCAGCCAAGCAGTGACACTCAATGGCCACTAAGAGAAGGTATTTCCCAGAGGGAGGATTGCGGAAGAGATAAAGAAAACTGCCMAATGAAGAGAAGATAACCGCCCCACCTCTAACAGATGGCAAATAGAATACACACAGCTACACCTTTCCACCTGAGACAATCCATCAATGTCATTTCATGAAGTTTGAAGAGTAATAAGAAGGGCTTTGAGAACAAAACACTCACAATAAGAAAAACAGTACCATTTTGATAATCCACTTACAGGCTGTGTTTTCACAGGAGAGTTGATCTTTAAACRATTTATTCCTGAAGCCCTCTTTCTCCATGAGAAGTGTGATATACATTTTCACTTATTAGCTCYATCTGCATCTTTTTAAGGTACAATTCCTTTATAAACCCCTATTTTCTGGAGATAAATATCATGCTCCTATAAGCTGTGCATCCTTCTGATGGAAGAGGTGTCCTGTTGCTACCAGCATCACAATTTCCCATTAGTGGCATATTTGCAGCTTGTAGCTAAACATTAAATAGACTATGTTAAGGCACAAATCCCTATAGAACAGTTGTTCTGKTCGAACATTTAAATCATTAACAAAATCCCCATAGAGCAAGGCAGGTCTCTTAACTCCTTCACCATCAGGGGCTGAATGATTTTGGAATGATTTATTGTCATTAAAGGGAATGTTCAGCCTAGTCTCCAGAGATCATGTGCATTAAATAAACTTGAGTGGTTTTGTAAAGACATAAATACATTTGTACCACCCTTATTTTATATGGATTTTTTTTTGGTTAATAGTTATATTTTTAGCACAAGTACCTTGGTTTCTTCTGCAGTGCATACACTTTCTGTAAAGCATTTTAATAAAATGTAGAACCTTACAAATCAATTTAAAAGAAATTGGTTTAATTGGTTTTGTATATTTCTAATCATAATTCTCCACTATGATCTGAAATAGAATAGAATATTTCAACTCCTTGTGCCCTTTTTCTTCCCCTTCTTCTGGATTTTTGTAGAGAAAGGCTAGAATTCTTATTCCTGACCCACAGGAAATACAACATTTTTTTGCAGTCTTATCTGTGCTTTGCTGCTGCTGCTGCTGCTGTAATGCAGGCTAAACCTTGTTTACTAACCTCAGGGTTAGTTCTGGTTAATACAATCTAAGTGCTTGGACAAAATGTAAAAGACAAAAAGCCCCCATACACAGAGAGAAATTTATTTATTCAGGCCACAAGGGAGATGTAGCAGCAGAGCTGGACCCAGAAATCTATGGGGCCATATCCTACAACCCAACTGCTTGGTGGTAATATGTTGTACACTTTTCAGGGCTTTTGATTTGATTTTTACTGCCACTTTATTCTGTTACCYGCTATTATACATAATCAGTCTTTAGTTTTTTCACCCAGCATGCCTTATTTTTAGAAAAATCCAACTGGAATGTACAGCTTTCCATGAAGAAACATAGATTTTGTGTATAAGCTTCAAACCAGCACTGTATTTTCCCCGTGTGACAGGCAGTTCCTTACTAATAAAATAGTTTTTCCAACATTATAAGGGCAATAAAGATAAATATTCATGTAGCCCGACTTCCTGTGTCTCGAGAGACATCATTAGTTTTTAAATTCACTGCTCAAATGGACACATGGTGTTTCATACAAGCTGCCCCAGTGATCTCACATCAAACCCTGAGGACGTGCTGGCTGCATGAGACAATTACAGCAGAAAGTTTTAGCAGCACCTGTGAGGGGGATGGGGAGCTTGAAACACCCCAAAAGAGATATTTGTTAGTTTGAAACACCCCAAAAGAGATATTTGTTAGTTTGAAACACCCCAAAAGAGATGATGTGGTGCTCCTGTAGATGGAGATGTCCATGCAGACATCAATGTGCTGAGGGAGATGTTGGTGTTGGGAGCCAGCCCCTGACCCTTTCATGTTTTGCCCATGTCGTGGTGCAGCACACTGAAATCCTGGCTGTGCTATAAGCTGAGAGCACAAGTCCCTCACACAAAGTCCTGGCCCTGCACAGAACAACCCCAAGGTTCACACCATGTGCCTGAGAGAGTTGTCCAGTTTTAAATTATAACAGCCARGGGTCAATCTATTTTCTTTTTGTCCCCAGGTTCAGTTGTTTGACTTTTTTTTTTTTTCTCCAGGGCACTTGTAGCAGAATGAAATTAATTGGTTTGTCAGKGCAAGCTTAGAATTTATTGTGAAAAAACCAGCACAAGCAACACTATTTAATCACCCACCTTCCACACCACACTCTGCAGAAACTCCTCCTTGACATGAAAACAAGTGGTAATGGGGGAGAACTGGTCTGTACTGGTGGGAATGAGTCTGTCAAAGACTGCAAATTCTAATGTACAGYGAAGGGTTTGAACATTAAAAAGAAGTTAATTTGACAGTAAAGGGAGGAGCAGGCTGACCCCAAAGTGGGGTTCAGGCTGGAGAGGTTTCCTGAAGAGACCCAGAACCTGAACAAGGCAGCAGCTCCCTTGAGTGTTACCCCATTGTCCAGTAAGGCTCTGACCTGCAGCACTTCCTTTGGGCATTTGTTGTCAGGGACTTGGGGCTTTCAGGATAATCCCTCCTGTCTGAGGTTTAATATTTCATCCATTCCAAATGGGATAAGGCTAAGACCTTGTTCATGAGACCTCAGCTTAGCCAGAATGTAATTCGAAATGCTGAAAATAACTTAAGCCTGTATTTCTTACCTACAGATTTMAGGAAAGTTTCTTATTCGGTCTCAACCTCTTTTTTTCTTCTRACATGAAACAGATACAGTTTAATTTAAAACAACTGGACCTGTTTATAAAACAGAAAACTTTTCCCGAATGATGCTACTTTGAATTTAAGTCAGGCTGGGCATATAATGCAATATGTTTTCCTTTTTATACGTATATTTATGTGACTATTTGGATATACAAAMAAATACATCAGCAGCCAAACCCTGAAAGTGCCTTTGCTTTCACTTCTCTGAATATTTTCCTCAGTCTTCCCCTGCACTCTGTGACTTGCACACCTGCCTTGACAAAGACCTGAGCATCACAATGCTGCTTTTCCTTTTGACTTCACAAACATCTGTGCTGTGCAGGAAGCATTACAAGAAATATGCCAGAAACTGAGTGCAAATGGCATTTCCAAATTGTGCTGACGATAGAAAATACTCTCCAGCTTTAAAATTAAACCATATACTAGCTTGGGCTGTATAAAATAGGGGACACCTTAGGAAGTATCAGTTTCAGTATTTTTATATCCAATTTGAAAAAACAAAAAATCCCACACCAAACCTCTATTAGCATCTATATTTTAAAATATTCTCACTCTGGAACATTTTTTAATGTTTTGCTTCATACCTGTGGGGATTTTATGAAGCATTATTGAAAATGAAAACATAACTTTGACTGTAAGAATCAAGATACCTTAGCCTTCAAAATGCACACATATTACTTTGAAATTGCTAACTCAGGGCTACCTGAGGTGCTTGTCTGCTAACTCAGCRAACAGGGAGTCAGCTGTACCTATTACCAGAGCAATTGCTACACACAGAGATTTRCCCACCAAAAACCACAGGAGGGCACAAGAAAAATGAGGGAGGGTGCGAGGACGAATGGAAATGAGCTGCTAGGCTGCAGTTTTACTGCCCAGCCCAAGGGAGGCTGGGGAAATGGACATGAAAAAATTATCCTTGGACAGCAATGGAATCTGTGCTCCTCCAAAAAGCTGGGTGGGGAGAGGGTCACTCACTCTGGCCCTGGCAGGTGGTGCTGGGGTCCCTCAGCTGCCCACCCATCCCCTCACTCCATAGCACCTTTAAATGATCCACATCCAGAGYTTCAGCTTCCCCTCCCTAACAAAGGAGGTGCTTTGAGCACTTGGGTTTCTTGGTTTGGTTTGGTCTGTTTTTATTTTACTTGGTGGGTCACCACCAGTGAGATTTGGACTGAGGATGCTCTTGTCACCAGCACCCCAGAGTCATTAGAGAACAAAAGAAGCAGCCCAAAGATGAAATGTCAGGTTTTGTACTGACAGATGTCCTGTTGGGCTCTACCCTGTGGTGCCAAGCAGATGTGGGGTCTGGAGCGCACAGAGCCTCGAGTGCACCATGAAAGGACAGGAGCAGGGCACCCAAGCTGCAGTGAGATCAACCCCTCTAGAAACAAGAAACCTCGTCACAGAGAGGTGAGGCACTGGCTGCCCACATCTCCTTCCTGACTATTCTCCACTCTCTGCTGGATGGGGTTGAGCAACCTGTCCTGACCCTGGAGAGGAGCCCTGGAGATGAGACCTCTAGCTGGCTGGCCCCTCAGGACACTCAGGAGAGAGCAAAGTTCCTTCAGCCCTTGCTGAGCTCACCCTGTGAGTGCTCACCTCCTACAGGCTCAGGATCACAGCAGTCATGACATGAAAACACCAATGGCAATTTTTTAAACACCCACAAATCAAGCAGTGATGGTCTGAGTGCTTATTGCCTGATAGCTCAGCATCTTTTTGTCTCCCCTTTGTCCCCACATGGCATGTCAGGAGCTGACACTGACTTCATGCAGGCAGCAGGGTGCTGGGGTTGCTGTGGCAATGATTTAAAGCTGCAGCTGCTCCCTTTTGTTGCTGTTGGTCTGTTCATGCCTCAGATGCAGTGCTTCCAGCCCTGCTTGCTGTTCCACAACAGCTCCTAGCGCTCTTCTGGGGATGGCAGTGCTCTTGCTGGGTGGGATAATGGGCAAAGTGCAGCCTCCTGATACAATAGTCAATATTCTTGAAGTTCAGTGGAGGTTTGTTTCTATATATTCCTCTTYCTGCATTTGAGTCCTTCTTCCTCCCCACCATTCTGGTTTCTGATCCCCCAGGCAGAATCAGGGCTGGTGAGCCCAGTKGTGGTATTTTCAAGGTCTTCAGGATGAAGGAGGAATTGATGAACCTGACTCCAYGTTCTTAGAAGGAGGAGGCTTAACAAGATAATAATGAAAAACTTGYGACTGCTTCCACAGKCCTGACACAGCTGGAKGGTGATTGGTCATTAAGTAAAAACAATTCACATGAAACCAATGAAACAATCACCTGYTGGTAARCAAYSTSCAACCACATTCCAAAGCAGCAAAACAAGAGAAGCGAATCAGATMATTWTTGTYGGCATTTTTCTCTGAGGCTTCTCAGGAGAAGAAATCCYGRTGAAGGGATTTTTYCAAAAAATRTGACAGTGACACCCAGTCTCTTCCAAAGGCACTGAGGGACAGAGAGTGGCACTGCAGAGGTGACAGGAGTGCAGGGGTGTAACRTCACCAAGCTCACCCTGCTGGGCYCTCCCTGCTCTGTGGTGGGGTGAGCCCAGGGTGAAAGCTGAAGCTGCAGCTGCAGAGTCTTTGGTGTGAATGYGGAAGACTAATTAAAACCTCCATCAAATCACAGACCTGCTTGTGCTCAGACTATTGCAATGTTACCCATTCCTTTTATTCTGCTGCAGTTCCTTATAGAATTTCACTTTCCACATTGAATAAAGATCAAATAGTCTCATTTTTTTTCAAATAACTTTTAACAGGTTAGATGTTGGCTAGTGTCCTCACAGGCAACATGTTTATCCCTTGGCATGTCCTCCCTTGGCATGTTTATCCCACTTTCCAATTACAAAATCCAATTTATTCTAGTATTTTAGAGCTTGCTATTAATTTCATTTTAATGCAAGGAAACAAAACAAAGCTTTAGAGGATGCACAAATTTCTAGCAAGGACCAAATGAGGATTTGTCTGGTTGGGTCAGTACTAAATACAGGCTGAATTTTCTATTTCTCTGCTCCTTCTATGGCAATATCAAGGTCAGTCAGCTTAAATTCCAAGATGTACTGAAGGTCACAAACACAATGTGTTTTTCCACTGTTCTCTATGGCAAGATATATTAGAGAAGAAGAAAATTACTTTGTGTGCACCAATTTATATTCTCCAGGGAGCAGGGCTTGTAACGCTCTGCAGACCTTTGGTCCATGCTGGAATCAGGGTGGGAGAAGGTGTTTCATCCTCCAGACAATTAATCAAGAGCAGAACACTTTTCTGAGCTTGCACATTAAACTTGGATGGGGGGGAATCAGGCTGTATCCATCCTTGCTCACCTGGACACACTTGTGCAAACCTAGGGCCAGGGCTCAAAAATCAGATTGCAAAGGATTGTCTGTGAAGTCAGATCCTGTGTGTGTGTTTTTCTGTTTGATCCAAACAYTAAAGGCAGCTTCAACATTTTGTTTGTTAGCAAGATCTCCCAAATGTCTGYACTCCTGTTCAGTTCATGGTCTAGCAAAGCTAAGTTTAACTTGTTAAATTAGATAGTATTATTAAAGTGCTAAAAGTCATTGCCAAACAACAACTTTATACCCATAGTTTCTTGCCTAGCTGTGGAAGATATGGAGCATTTTAAAAAACCCCACCTGTCACACCCACGCAAATTCCAGAAGTTCTGAATAAACASTGGATGTTTACATATTTCCCCTGCTCAGGTCCCAGAAAAAGTCCTTTATGTGCTAATTGTCTGGAAATATTGACAATTTACAGCGCTTACTTGAAGTAACAGCCATGGCAGCCCCCCAGTGCCTAATTATTTCTGTTGCTGATTTTCCCTGTATTCACTTAAAAAAATACTTTCACATTCTTTTATTACCAGATGCCSTAGTGGCTCCAAACACCACCTCAAAGGGACAATCTACTGAGATGTTTTAATCCTACCAGGGGGAAGAAACAGAAGAAGGAGTTACTATTGGCGTGCAGGAGTCCTACACACTCTGTGCAGGGTTCCTGCTGATAAATTTCTGTTTGTTTGCTGAAGAAGGGGTTAACTGGGGGGGGGGGGGGGGGGGGGGACTCAACCCAGCCCAAGCTGGTTACATCACTTTGTGCCTGGAATCACTCAGGTTTTTGTTTCACAGCATCTATTCCCATCTCTTTCCTGCAGTCTTTTGACCTCTGGGTATGTTCTAATTCAGTGGGCTGCAGGTAATTAATTATAAATTACCTAGCAGCTTAATTATAAATGAGCCAGCACAGGGATCAGATGGAGCCTGATGGTGACAAAGGCACAGCTCAGAGCTCCATCAGTGCCCCAGGTGCTGCCAGGACCCTGCTTTGCTGCAGCTTGCACTCAGCCCACGGCTGTCCAACACTTCCCTGCCATCCCCAGCAAGGATGCACCTCCCAGCAGGAATTACTGACTTTTGGTGGAGGGAGAAAACAGCCGAGGAAGAGTAAAGGCTGTGTMAAATCTTGGTGTGGAGGTACCAGCTGTGGGTTTCTCTGGGTCTGGATTGGAAGCACTGGAGAGAGTATTTTATGTTTGGACTCAGGTGTTTATTATTTCTTATCATTAAAACAGTCCCACAACCATGAGTTCAGCAGCAAGGCACAAAATGGCCAACAAKCTCTTGTTACAAGGTCTTTTARGRCYAAACWATCCAATTAAGAGCTGACACCTRRATTATTTTCCCTTTTAACCCAATAACTGATCCCAAAGAGCTGCAATGGGGACTTTTCTGYCCAATTACAAAAYRYCWCCCAAACCCATGAAGAAGAAGGAAGAAGAAGCATGAAGAAGAAACCCAGGAYRRCACCCTGTGYCCTCCATCTTGCTTCCATCCACTACATACTAAAAATCCCAAAACCTAAATTTCTCACCAAGTGATACACCTACACTGCTCTCTATAATCTATTTCACAMTTTTGTGGATTCTGGTCTATCTTGAAGTCTAGGAARYTTTCTCCATGAATGAGGGTCASAGTCAGTGCCCCCCTGGGGGTCTGGGCACCCCAGAGCAGACAGAGAAATATTYCTGGTGCYCTGGGTTTCCACAAGAGAGCATCTGTTGTATGGGCTGCATTGTTTGGGTGCTGGATGGGAAAGATGGGGTTTAGTTAGTGCTCCACATTAGCCCAACACMATTCCTACCAAATGGGCAGAATTCTGGGCAGTGCTGAGTGGGGTTGGAAGCCCCACAAAAGCAGATGGAGTTTCCAGAAATCTGAAGAGGGCAATGAAAGGCACAGACCCCATGCCAAGCACAGTCCTGCAGGTCTAACACATCCTGAGAGAGCTGCRAGGGAGAAGGAGCTGCAGGAAAAATTTACATCAGTGCTGAGCCCTTTTCTGTGAGWGATCTTTGGAAAAAACCCCAGTGATGATTACCATATCCTTATTTTTCCCATATTCATACAAATGGTGAGGAGAATTCCCCTGGAGTACATTATTCAGATTAGCACTTCTCACTGCAAGGGGACACAATATTAATTCAGTCTCTGTTCTGCCTTTACAATAAATGGCTAAAACACCATCAGACAAAACCAGCTTTGTTTTGGAAAAGGAGCATTTTTAGAGCAGTTTCCTCACATAAATTTAATGCCTAYTTTTCAAAATGCTCCTTATTTAAATGCCACTTATTATGAAGGTAATTTTGATGCTTAATTTGTTTTTGGGGTTTTTTTTGGGTCAGAAACATTTAATTTTTATTTAGGACAAATGGATGTGCTTCACGCAGCMTAATGAAGAAAAGTGTCCTACCTATATGAAGTCATGTATCTCCCTCCACTGAGGAGCCTTCTGGATTCTTGAAAAGACACAACAGTTCCAGAAGAGTCTTCTTTTCTGGGGATAAATAATGCAGGATTAGCTCATGCTTTGTTTGCCAGCAGCTCTGAACTTCAAGTGGTTTTATTTGCAATTAAGSCTTGCTCAGCCTCTCAGATGTCTCAGTTAGAGCTCGTGGGCCACATGCTTTGTAGTGTGGTCATTTTCCCAACCAACACATCCTTTTATTTTAATTSCTTATTTGAACACTTTTGGTCAGGYGCMACAGCTCTGATCCCAGGAATCAGCGCCCCCCTGCTAACAGAGGGAAGGCAGGAATGTAACTGTGCAAACTTCCTGAGAAACCTTTCAGAAAGCTTGGATAGARAAAGCTTTGATTGAAACCAATGCATTGGTGTGGAGGACTTGGCTCCTGAATGTCTCTTCACCAGGGTCTCTGAGGGTAAGTTTTGCTAATTAGAATTTGAATTAGAATTGGTCATCAGAATTTTTTTGTTTTGCTTTTGCTGTACCTTTCTTCATGAAGTACTCCTCAAACATTGAGAATGGAAACTTAATAGATGTTGATGGATGGTATGGTTCTGTTATTTATGGGCATTATCAGTGTATGGTGTTTTAAGTACACTACAGTGTATCACAGGTGACTATAAATCACAGAAGATACCTTCTTTATTATTTTCTAGTRTGCAGTGATTTGCTACAATTTATTACAATATCTATTAAATATCCTTACTCCTGTAAACTGCTGCAAATGGGATTACAATATTAAGTAACTAAAAAGCAAATTTAAAATGATTTGAATACATTCATTCATATCATACCTTGTCTTCTGCTCATACTTCTGACAAGATGCTTTTACATTCTGTATTTACTCAGTTGCAGTTCCTCCCACCTTCCCACCTGGAAACTCCACCAGCTAATGCTTTTTCTATCATACAGGTTGTTGATAAAAGTTTTAAATAATGCCAGGCACTGTGCAATCCAAATGACTTCAATTACTGATATTAAAAGCTTTTGACAGACTACTGATARTCCAGGAGCAATTTTCTGGGGGTTACATGAGTCAATCTGTAATTTAGGATACTGTGAGTAGAAAATCCCAACCACGGTGCTGGGGAAGGAGCCGAGGATGGCAAACGCATGGAATCTCCCCTGGATCCTCTGACAGAGACACCCTGCAAAGCTGCTGCACAGCACCTCCAGTGCCCCCRCGGCCCCGCAGGGGAGGGTGGTTGGTGGTTGATGCCACCAGGATGGCGGAGGCTGGTGCTTCCAGAGCAGGGGTGACGTGCCCTGGACAGCTCAGAGGGACACAGGCAGGSGAGGAGGGCTCAGCCACAACCACAAAGGGAAAACTGCCTACAAATCTCTTCATTCCCTCCCTCTCGGATGTAACCTCCACTGAAGCTTGTCCAAAATATGAAACTTGGGTGATGAATGATTTGGAATAACTTATAATTCATTTACAGTTTATCATTAATAAGTGTATATTCACAAATACATACACATATCTAGGGCATGCACATAAAATTTTTCACTCTCCTTTTTCAAATTCCATTKCCTGAACTGAAATAATTGTCTCTGGTTTATTCTGTACCCTTCACACACCATTTTCAGAGTGGAATTCATGAAATACAAACTGCTCAGCAAAGCACTAAAACAATTTTTTCCCTGCAAACATTTGCTCTTGGAATTTAAACATAAAATCATTTGGGTTCCACTGTGCTGAGAGACTTAATGTCCTGTCATGCTTTTTCTTATATTTAAAAATTAATGACTTTGTATTTGCAGTCAGTTTTGCATCAGAACATTCTTGCTTGCAATTAATTCCTTGTAGTTTCTCTCAGCAATGCTCCTTGCCCTGATTCCTGATGATGATCCAATTCTAGACTCCACTGAGGCTTCAAGTAATCAAGAATGAGGAGGTTCTTTCATTTTTTTTTACAAGTTGATTTATTCACTCCTACTAAGAACTTGTTCCAGTTGCTATCTCCCATCCTCTGACATATATATTTGATATATACATATATATATATATGTAWTTTCTATATGTATACAGACATGCATATGTTAAAATATGTGTRTGTGTATATATATTCTGCTAATTAAATGTTGCAATATGGGATGACCTTCACAACAAGCTGTTTGAATACTGGGCTTCATTCCATTAGACTGAAATGAATCCAGACCCAGGGAAAAGGTGCACATTTCACTTTGGGTAGTGTTATTTTGGCAGCTTCTTTGGCAAGTCTGTTTCCTGTCCTTGCCCAGGCTGGCTTCAAACTAACAGAAGGAAAARACATACCAATAAAGCAAGAAAATGAAAGTAATTTGGTCAAACTGTAAAGGCAACTAGTGTTGGAGAAAAGCAAATTATATGTCTTGCCTTGACTGAAGCCTAGTCATGCTGTGTAAATTATAATTTCCTAACTCCTCCAWTTTTTTTCTTATTTTAGCTCCCTGAGCTAGATTTCCCATTGCCTTTTCTGCTGTGGCCGGATTAATCACTGTTGTTCAAACTCAGGAGTGTCCTGCTTTGCCTTTGCTTGCAATAACTACAGGGGATGCAAATTTACTGCCCCAAATTGCTTTTATARAGATGCTCTGTTCCAGTGGGAAACTGCACTCCAGAAGATATGCCAGCAAGTGCCCAATTTCAATGCTGCAAATCACTCATATAAATAGAGTAAATGTTTAACTACTCCCCTTAGTAAAGAGGCAGTCAGAGGGTTTGTAGCAGTGCAAGGACCAGGGGGTTGAAAGGCTGCTTGCAAAAAACAGATAAGCTTTGACTCTSACAGCCACTAATACTGGGGGAGAAYCACAGATTTCTTTATGCAGCACTAGGAAAAGCCTTATTTTACTACAGGATTTAAGATGATAATTGGTATACAGTTACTTTAATAAGAAAATGTGCTGCCTGGAGTCAAAATCACATGCTGGAGGAAAGGCCRTAATGTTATTACCTTGAAAAGCTGAAGAACAGCAGCATGAATACACAGGAGGGATGTGTCTGTACCTTCTGTAGCCTAAGCAAACTGCAGGGAATGAAACAAATCCAGCTTCCCAGAATCAAGATCTGGGTCATCCTTGAATGACAAATCAGATGTCCCCTGTGATGRTGTCCACAGGGGTCCRAGGATGAGGGAAGAGATGAGGATCTGACTCCATGTTTCAGAAGGCTTGRTTTCTTATTTTATGATATATATACAACATTAAAACTATACTAAAAGAATAGAAGAAAGGATTTCATCAGAAGGCTAGCTAAGAATAGAAAAAGAAAGAATGATAACAAAGGCTTGTGTCTTGGACAGAGAGTCTGAGCCACCTGACTGTGATTGGCCATTGATTAGAAACAACCACATGAGACCWATCACAGATGCACCTGTTGCATTCCACAGCAGCAGATAATCATTGTTTACATTTTGTTCCTGAGGCCTCTCAGCTTCTCCGGAGGAAAAACCTTAAGGAAAGGATTTTTCATAAAAGATGTCAGTGACAGTYCCCCAGTTAGAAACTCCCTGAGGAATATCCTTCCCACTGAAAATAAACCCAAGGGAAATGTTTTGCAGGGACAGGAGGATTCTGCAGAGGAAGAATTTCTGTTTTCACCACCTCTCCCTGAGAAACCTGTGAGGGGAGCTGCCTCAGGAGACTGGAGTTCCCACAAACCAGTCTGTGCCCTGGGGACTGTGGTCCATTTCCTGAGTGAGCTGCAGCCATGGTCCTGGTCTTTGGGGGAAGGAAGGCTGTGGACAGGGACAGGGCAGTGCAGGAGAGAGGGTGGGAGGTCAGGCAGATGTGGATGGGGCAGCACGGAGGGGTGGGGGACAAAGCCAATGCCTTTTGTCACACCTGTGACAACTGGAGGTARCTTCAAGGTAGTTTTCCATCTTCCTGCCCAGCCAGTTGGCAACTGACTCTGTCAAGATCTTTTTAAGATTTACTGGGGAAGGATGAGTACTAAGTCACCAAACCAGATGTAAATCTATAGAGTGCAATCAGAACAAACTTCAGGAGAAGTGCTCTGCTTATCCTTTTTGTTCTCCTTCCAAGGGCAGAATTTTAAAGGTCTAATTTTACAAGTAGTAAACTTGTAAAGAAATTGGATACGCTGCAAAACTTCTTTCAGAAGGTTAATTTTAAAGGAAGCACTTCTAGTTCTTTGAAGATTGGTGGGAACATAAAATAGGAGAAGTTAGTGACATCACCACAATTTTCTAACTCTCTATTTCCTTGGCACTCTTTTTAAGGTTTATATACAGTTCATAAAGTGATTGAAGCATCTCTGTTACATTCATGAAGATGTTCAGAGCTTTCTGACATTTCCTGACAAGCAGCTCTTTAAAAGTGATCCTGAGCATTTTTCTAAATTATCCTGACCTGCAATAAAATGCCTAAAAGATGAGTGCAGCCTTATCCTGGGAGGCAGCTAACATTCCAATCTGTATTGCTGTGAAGGCTTCAGCAGTTTGTGAACACTTCAGGAAGAGAAAGACACCATCAATTACTGATTTTAAAATCACAGTTATTCAGAACTTGGAAGACTGTGAATCTCCTAAATGTTGTTGATACCAGCAATAAACGTTGCAGTTTTCTGTCCCCTGATGCTCAAAAATTCAAGACCTGTCTTAACATCCTCTCCCTTCAAACACTACTTCTTGAAATTAGTTTTCTGAAGGATATAATTTCTGTATTGCCTAGCCTGTCCCTGGAAAGGCAATTCTTTCCTTGGGGGGCAGGGACAGGCTTCACTATCAGTGGACTCAGAATAGCATGGCATGGGTCATTTCATTTTACTGTTTTGGGGGTTTTTTTACTCACAGTACATTAAAAAAGATTGGAAAGTCCAATTGAACATTTCCCTAAATACTGTCATTTTCAGGGAGCATTTGGACTTCATTTTTTATTTACCTGAGTGATAAAACTAGCACATGTGCAAAACATATATATAAAAGTTGGCCAGTACTTCTTCTGAATAGCAATGGTCGGAGAATCCTTTTGCAAGATATTTACAAATGCAAGGTCYATATTTAAAAAAAAAGCAGTTGTAWGTGATAACTTCTTGATACATTAGAAGAGTTATTTTTTGTTTAATAAATACAGTGTCTTCCAGAGGAAAGCAAATATGTTTGTAGCTGTCTTTTGCAATGGCTTTGAATAAAGTCTCTTGTCCCTTGTTACTGTCAAATGCCATATATCCTCTWCTTCTTCATGTGCTTTTTGTTTCGTTTTTGTTTGGTTTCTTTTGGTTCCCCTCCCACAAGAATAAGAAATAGCACTTTAGGGACACTMAGTTTTCAAACTTAGCTCTGATTTACGAGGGGCTGTACAAACCTGCAAGAGCTCACCCCCAGCCCTGTTAGTACCTTTGCTGCAGCTCAGGGAATGGTCAGAAACAGCTGCCCAGAGCCCAGCAGTTCTGCTGATTGCTGCTAAGGGAGAAACAGGTGGTCATTCTGGTTTAGGGGATTTTCAATCAACAAACAGGTTTTGCATAAATATGTCTGGTGTTAATCTGTCATTCAAGTCAAATGTCCAATACCTTGTTGTACTACTAATGATAGTGGGGTGTTGTCTGTCCTACACAGACTTCCATATCCATATGTAAATCTTGCATATAAATGTGATATTAAATGTTGCATAAATGCTAAAAGAGAGGTCCTTTTCCACCAGGAATGCAGAGTAGTTACTTATCCTTGCAGCTGAGAAATTTCACTCAGGTGTAAACTGGCATGGAGGAAGATGCAGACCGTGGGTTTGTGGGTGAGTACAAAGCAAGCTGCTGGAGAATTAAAATCCTAGCAGGCCAAAAGCCTCTGGGGAATAGTGCAAGAGCAATTTTTACTTCAGCTCTGCYCAAATAACCCTCCCTGCTCTTTCCTCTCACAGTCAGTGGATCAGCAAGTTCATGGTCCTTCTGCGCATGGACCGGCATTGGCTGGGGAGAATAAGGTCAGACTTGTAGTATCTATTCTAGGGGAGCATGCACCTACAGCTGAGCTTGATATTAGCAGGATAAGACAGTTTAATAGGCTTTTCCTAACTTTAATGTGTGCAGGAAAATCCACTGGGTGCCACTGAATAGGTTTACTACATCTTGAAGCTCTTTCTGGAACATTTAAATTTGGAAAAGCTGAGACCGAGACAAATTCGTAGCAAGGCTGGTTATATTTAATCCTAAAAGCTCAGGAAAATGTCAAAGATGTCATTGCAGTAGGAAATCCTATTTTCCTCAAGAGCTGTATGTGGCCTAAGCAGACGCATTGTTTTCTTCTGGAGYACCTCATGCTGTGGAAAATGTCAGTTTAGAAGACAGACCTTCCAGGCTGCTAATACAGCACTGATACAGATTCATAAGCTTGTAAAATGGATCATTACACATYGTACAAAAAATCCATACCATCCTCTTGGCTCAATATAGCACGGAAAGAAATATTTCCAAGACTTCCCTGGAGGAACAGATTGAAGCTCATGACAAAGAATGAGCATGTAGTGTAATTTATAGCTTGCCTGAATTAGACTTCTCATGTCTGATCTGCAGTTAAAACTGGATAGAGTAGGCTTAAGTTGGCTTTGCCAGCTAATGAAGAACTTCTCTCAGGAGAGTGGCTGTTCATTTAGCCTGGCTGTGTGCTGGGATCCGCTCCCTGCAGCTGTTTCCTGCTCTTGTTGATGTGTTTAAGGAACACACATTTGGTACTACATGCTTCTGGAGGTGGTGTATCTTCACACTTCCTGCGGAGACTTAGCACTCTGCTTTGCAGAGTAGTAGAAACAAAAGCCTGGAACATAAACAATCAAAATTCTTCTGGGAGAGGGATCTTAATGGGAAGCAAAGGCTCCAAGTGCAGCCCCACAAAGGGGCTCATGGCCAGATCTGCTGGAGCTCAAAGTTAAGATCTGAAGAATGCATGCAAGACGTTGCTCTACCTTAAGGTAGTTTGCTCGGGTAAATATTTACGTATTTTGAGATACAAACTAGATAAGAATCATAGCAATAGACAAAACAATCCAACAGGTAACATTTTTATATGCAAGATTTACATATGGATGTGGAACTTCATGTAGGACACCAAGACAGACACCCCTCACTATCATTAGTAGTACAATAGTGTCACAGACATCTTTTCATGAAAATCCTTTCATTGGGATTTTTTTTCTTTCTGAGAAGCTGAGAGGCCTCAGGAACAAAATGTAAACAATGGTTACCTGCTGCTGTGGAATGCAACAGGTGGATCCGTGATTGGTTTCATGTGGATGTTTGGAATTAATGGCCAATCACAGCACAGCTGGCTCTCTCTCTGTCYGAGCCACAGACATTTGTTGATTCATTCCTTTCTATTCTTAGCTTAGATAGCTTTCTGAGATTAATCTTTTCTTCTATTCTTYTAGTGTATTTTAATGTAGTATATATCATAAAATAATAAATCAAGCCTTCTGAAATAYGGAGTCAAATCCTCGTCTCTTCCCTCATCCAAAGAYCCCTGTGAGCGCCGTCACACAATAAAGTATTGAACATTTGACTTCAATGACAGATTAACACCAGACATATTTATCCAAAACCTGTTTGTTGATTGAAAATACCCTAAAACAGAATGACCACCTGTTTCTCCATTAGAAATACTGTCTTGCTTCCTTAACTAGAGAGCCTCATGGGCTTTCCACAAGCTGCAAGCCTCTGGGAACCCCTGAAGGATCCTTTGGTTTGCAGRCATCCTTGTGCCCTGTGCTGATGGAACTGATGGAACTGTGGGTACCTGGAACAGCCTCCTCAGGCTGCAAATGCCCCTCTGGCTCTGAGGGCATTTAATGCTCAGGGTCAAGCATGACAGGGATGCAAGGGACACATCAGTGTGTGGGAAACAACAGCTGCCAGGAGCCAAAAAAACCCACAAAACCAACCAACCAAAAAAAACCACAAACCAAAACCCCAAACGCAGAAAACCACCAACCAAGAAATAAAAAAAACCCCAAAACCAAACAAAAAACAAAAAAACCCAAAACCAAATAAGGAAACGCCAAAATCCAGTCTGGAAAGATGTCTGAGGACATATGGAATGGCAGGTATGTAGTATACAACAGGAGGATAGTGCAAATGAAGCCAGTGTGGTGGAGAGGCAGATGGGGAGGTTGCCAACATTCAATCAGTATTCTAAACACAGTGGTGTCTATCTTGTTCCTGAAAGCAGTTGTAGAAGTGGTAATTTTAAGCTCCCTAATTGTGAAAAAAATTCAGTTGTATGAGTACAGGGGGAGGATATGAGTAAGGAAATTTAGAAGTTCACTAAAATGAGACATGTCACTTAAAAGTTTTATCTTTGAAAGAGGCTTTTACAAAATTTTGTTACCATCACRCTGCTGAACTTTCCTTATTGCTGACCCATCACACTGAAAGGGGCAGGCTACTTTTTGTATTTTGGGTGTGTGCTGCACCTGTTTTTCTGCACTGTTGAATCCACAGCYTCAGGTTCTCTAGAAACTCTTAGGTCTTCTGGATGCCCGTGCATAATGGTGACTCTTTCAAAATATTTTTTTGTAAACCTGCCTGCAACTTCCTTTAACAGAGCATTCAGAAATTATTTCTACCTTTGTGCAATGAGGACCATGCAGAAAGTTAAATGTAAAATGTAATGAGCCCAAGGGTACAGAAGAGGCAACATTTGTGCCTGTTCTTGCCACCCTGCACTTATGTGTGAGAATTATGTCAAAAATGCAAACTGAGGAGCCTGCCAGATAAAGGGATGATTTATGCCTGTTTATAATGGGAAGAAATGCAGATATGGAAGTCTTGTCCACCAGGACTCAGTGTGCTGGGGATCTAGCCAGCAAMAATTCTTCCAATACAAGGGAAACCTAATGGACAAGCTGGACATAAAATCAGTTGATATGACATGAGCAAAACAGTGCTTGGGCTTGCTGGACTGCTCACCATGGAGAAGACTAAATATGGTCTTATAGCAAGGATGTCAAAGAAGTAACATAAAAGAAGAAGAAGAAGAAACAAAAATCCTATGTAATTTTGGTCCAAAAAGGACAACAATGGATCTTCTCCCGCAACTCGAAAATCCCCAAAACTGCAAATTTAATTTTTCTCACCAACAGATCCTATTTCTTCCCATGCTCATTAAAGCCTTTCTTTCCCTGTTTCTGTGAAGAATGCAGGAAATGATTGGCGACTCTTCCATGCTGCTGGAGCATGGCATTTTCGTGATACAGGACAACATGGAAACATCTGCTAGGGAAGCAAGATGTTTCCATGTGAGGTTTTATTTTAAAATATGATTTTTTGAGCAAAACTGGGGTTAACAGACTGTACCTATGAAGGGAATAAATACCTTTTGCAAGGCTTTTAGAAACCTCTGTCTAGTTGACAGTGCAGCAGCTATTGCTTTAAAAGTTGGTGTCCAAGGCAACATCACCCAAAGCCACAGAAATTCCCTTGGAGTAGGGTTGAGATCAGTGTTTGCATTTATTTGTTGGACCTAGTCTTGCAACTTTCTAGAAGGCAACACACTTTTGTGACTGTGGCTCCCTGGGAAAATCAACTTCTGCTAAAATAATGAACTGCCTATGCAAGGGAGGGAGCAAAAGCGCAGGGGCCAGAACTGCCCTGGGAAACAAATTTGGATTATGCCATTTATTTTAAAATATAGCCAGTTCTCACAATTTTCAAACCTCATTTGAATTAGTATTTCCTTAAAAATGCATCCTCATGTGCAGCCTTATACACTTTGTTTAAAGTGCTCAAGCAGTTTCTTCCCTACAGGCTGGGGGATTGGATTGGGCTGGATTGGATTTGAGATGTGGAATTAGAGAGTCTCAKTGACTTGGCTACCTTCAGCTACTTAAAGCAGCTTAATCCTACAACTCTGAAGTRAAAAAGAAGCTCTTAATACCTGCATAATTTCGTGTGGTCTTATTATACAAAGATGAATTGCCTTTTCTGTGGAGCCTTGCATTTAGATTAATAACAAATGTAAAGGAATCAGTAGAATTGTATTTCTGCAAGAGAAATTGATCTGTTAACATTTGAATTCTTTGCCACAGGCTTTAGTAAATCTTTCAGTTGAAGGTAAGATTAACTTCTTCCCTACAGTTCCAACATCTTGGCTTGCAGTGCTTTTAAAAGTTGCATGAGGGATAGATATCTTTGCCTTTCAGCATTTTGATCAGATCACTTTCATTTGGCCAGATGCTATCACGGCTGTAAATTTCAAGGCTAAAAATAGACTTGACTTTTTCCCCCCCTTATCTCTTAATTCTTTCAAATAGATAATGATTCAGTGCTACCTTGTGACCTTTCAAGTCTAGCTCACTGCATGTTAAGTGAGCACACTGATTTGRAGAGCAGAAGTCTTGTAGCTTAAGGTTTTTAAGAGAGGAGTTAGGTTTTCTGATCTTTTATTTAAAGCAATAGGTAACAGCAAGATGATTTTATTCCCTCRCTGCAGGACATATTCATGTCAACTCCAGAGCCTAAAAGCCTGATTCTGGCTTTTCAATTCAAATAGTCCTATCACAAAATCTTTACTTTYTACAAGACTACTTCATAACATGTAATACCAATATTTAAAGCATTAGGTCCTGCTTTCACCGGTACTACCTTGCATCTTGAGTAATTGATCAAGGCAAGCTGACACCAGATTTGTGTCATCACAGAAAGGAGCAAAGGTCAATTGCTGCCTCTTGTCCTCTGTGGCTGCAATATTTATTGCTGCAGAGGACTTTGGTATCATTGCTTATGCTGTGACAGGACCYTGTTGTGACAGGCTTTTCAGAAAGAATAGACTGTAGCAGATTTGCTCCAGTGTTTAAGATGAAATCCAGTAGCACGGTGTTGAAACTTTTGAAAAAGATCCAGCAGGGCAGATGAAATAATCCAGAATTCAACCTTTGCAGAAGATGCCCCTCAGCCCCAGACTTTCTGCCAGTTTCTTCAGCATGCCCTTGTGAGTTATTTCCCAAAATTTCTTGRCAGTGTCAGACAGCTGATATTCCACACACACTGACACCATGCATCTCTGCAGAAGGGGCCTTTGGGAAGCTGGGGAATTCTAGAATGAAAATCCATTTTGCGGTTTTATTTTCTCMTTGTGTGCAAGAAATAAAAAATTGGTTCTGGTCAAATCTGAATCTGAAAGTTAGACATTGAGTATGAAAAAAATATTGACATCATACTGAGCACTGGGTGAAATCAGGATCTGGATGTGGGAAGGGATATGGAGGGATTGAGTTTGTGAGAGAAGGAGACTGTGGCAACAAGTTTACTGGAAAGGAACTGCACTGAAGTCAGTGCATTGGACTCTGATCTTATCTTGCTCCTYTGGCAGGGTTTTTCTGTTTAAAATWTCTCCTTCTCTCATGCCCACAAACAAAGGAAGAATTAAAAAAMACCCCAAAAGCAAAAACCCAATTTCCATCCCACAGGATATTGTTTATAGGACTCCTCATTAAGAGGTGTTGGATTGGAACAAACAGCTTGAGCAGATAGATTATTTTTATGCCATTTGTTTCTTCTGTTTTCTGTATCATCTACCTCCTTTGTCTTTAAGCAATCTGTGGGAAGGAAYATCTCAGTATTTGTATTTAGCTACAGCACAGGCATGCTTCTTGCTTTGGTTTTGATGGTTAATGAATTGACTTTGCTTTTTAAATGGTGAAAGTTATAGCTAAGACAAGATATCAAAACAAGTAAGAGTGCTTAGAAATTGTATGTCAGTTCAGTAATACACACAATTCAGAGAAATCAGTGAAGTCTTCCCAGCTTTGGTTTTGTTTAGCTGAATATTGGTTAGTGGGGTAAATGTAGTTCTGCTAAAACTCTTGTGTTCTCCATCTCTCAGCAAAACTTGAGCAGCATCCCTTTCTGAGTGCATGCTCCTCTCAGTGAAGTCACAATGCTTTGTGTGTAGTAGAAACCMCCTCAAAATAGCACCTAAGCAGCCCAGAGATGAACAGTCTGGGCAACACCTGTAGGGGGGGATCAGTAACCTTTTCCTTTTAAGTGGGACAGAGTCTGTCTTTTTTACCACATCACACAGAAATTCTGTTACAAAACAAGATCAGGAACCTGYGTCACAAAACTGTTCTGAGGAGTTCAGAAAACGCCAAATTCATAAGCAGACCTAAAAAAATAAACCAAGGACTCTATTTCTGTTACCACCCAAACTGGGACTTCATGTACCAATTTGATTTTGTCCATAAAATAACCCTACCAGCTTTTTTGGTGTGTTGAGAACACAGTAACTACAATGTGTGCCCTGGATTGAAATTATTTATTTGCACTTGTCCTGGGTGTCTTCCTTGTGTGTTTCCACCTTTCAGATGTACAAGAGAGTGATGGGACTGCTACAGTAAGGAAAAATACAATTATAAGAGCCACTACTACCAGGTTAGATGTAGGTCTCTCCCATTTACTGAGAAACACAGGCAAGAAAGCAAACCCAGAAACTGAACAGAAAATGATCAAAATGCATGTTTTTCAGAACTCCTTTTTCCATAGGTCAGTGACATTTTCCCTGAAGGGATATACCTAATTCTCAATTTGGTCTAAAGGAACTGAGGAGATCCCCAGCCAGAGTGAAAAAATAGGAACTTCTTCAGAGGAAGGAATAAATAGGAATAAATAAACATTCTCCCAGCTGTCTCCTTCCCAGCTCACCACTATCCCAGGGTGCAGTCAAAGATCACTCTTTTATTGAGAAGGAGTCCCTAGGTAATGTGTAGAGAAAACTGCATCATGGAAAAATTTCTGTTTGGAGCAATTTTACAACAAACTAAATGAAAAAATGCCAAGTCCTTCATCCTGGATCTTTTTTTTTCCCCTTACTCCTCTAAGCAGCCACCCATCCTCACTGTCATTTTATCTGTTTTTTCAGGGGACAGACATGTGTGCTGGGGAGTAATCAACACACTCTGAATTGTGGCTAGAAGGTATTATCAATAATATCTCACTTCTTATCACAAGGACATGAATTCCTGGAATGTGAATTTAAATTACCTGTTTAGAAGAACATTCAGATTCCAAAATCTACAAAACAGGAACTGATGGAATCAGTGCTGCTGAAGCAAGCAGACTCTTCAAATGCAAGCATAAACTGCTGGAAACTTCCTCCCTGGCCCCAACAACTTCTCATAATTGCAGATCTCTGTATTTCTCTAAATTGTACTGCTGTGCTGCTGGCACTCCTCAAGCCAATGGAGTTACTGGCTAGATGACCCAACCTTACCACAAAAAGAAAAATGGGAGCAAATGTGCATGTGGGAGGGTTCAAGGTCCAGATTTTGGAAGGAGATAAATGCCTCTTAATTCTATTGACTGTCAGGAGCACAGAAAGTTTTCAGCCTTCCTTGTGACCTGGCCCTGCATCCAAGTGTTTGAATAGAATTAAGTTACATTTACAAAACTGCTATTACTGTCAGGTGAAATAAGCACTGCTGGCAGTCAAGAGACCTTTTAGAATGATAATAACTCACTTTTTATTTGACATGGAGAGAGACTTCTCAAGTAACTCTCAGTTTTCCGTACTTGATGCTTTTGTACTCGCTGCTGAAAATTCACCCTTTACTGTTCTGGGAAATGGTTCTAAAAAATGACCTTTTTTCCTACAAACTTCCCAACTGAAGTATTTATAAATTACCATGCATTACAACATTCTAGTAATGTTGTACACAAATAGTGAAATAAAACAAATCCCTTCTCTGCTCCAAGCAAAAAAAAAAAAATTCTGATCAACCCCTAAAGGTCATTATCTTAATAACGTCACCAGCGCAGCAGTTCAGTTTACAGTCATGGCAAAGAGGCCTGGTTACAAAAGCTGTGGTTGTTCTGTGGATGAGCTGCACTCAGCTGTGGGATTATTGCTAATAACCTCCTGCCCAGCAGTCTGTYCTTGAAAGAGGATCATGACCTGATCTGAAAACCACACCAAGCAGGCAGGCAGGGAGGAGGCTCCGTGCAAGCTCCATGTGGTGTTGCCAAAACAAACGTGATTGCTGCAGGGTTTTCTGCCAAAAAACAAGGCTAGGACTCACCTGGGGGCAAAGGGGAGGGGACAGAGAAAAAAATGACAGTGTGGCACCTGAGCTGAGAAGGGACAGAGCGTGGTGTCACCAGGGTACGGCTCTTCCAACCAGGGGTCATTACAGGAGCACTTTCCCTCAACTCAAGCAGGAGGCACCTTGGCATCCTCAAGGATGGAGACACAGAGGCTTTGTTGCTCTGGCAGGTTCCTCTGGCTCCAGCAAGTGCCTCAGAAAAACCTGCATCCACCCATAAACATTTCTACATCTAATCTTCAGCCACGGGGTGTTCAAACAGCGCTCAAGGTGAAATATCTGTCACTCAGCAGCCTGCTCATGGATGGGAGTCTGGACCCTGATTTTTCTATATGGAAATCTGTTGCCAAGCAGATGCCAAGCAATATTCATTTCTCCTCTTTCCCCTCTTCTTTTCAGGAGTTCGATTTGATGATCCTCGTGTGTCCCTTCCAGCCTGAGGTGTTCTAGGATTCCATGATTCCATGGCCTATTTTGCTTCACGATTTAGGTGACTTGAACTTTCACCGTTACCACCTGAGCTTTTCTGGAGCTCTGCTGATTCCCTTTGATTTGCCTGCTCCTCCATATGTGACAACAGTCTGTGAAACAGGTGAGATTACAGCAGTCAAAGTGAGAGCTGGGAAAGGAAGCAAACKCCACAAAAGCTTTTGGCATAGAGAAAGAAGAATTATCTGAAGGCACCTTCAGCCACCACCTGTTCTGCTGGTAGCTACCATTCACAAAGGGGAGGCTGGAAGCAGTGAGTGAAATGTAACATATAAATATATATAAATAACATTTTCACTCTTCCTGAGGCCATGATCAGCACGATCACCATGATCAGCCCATGATCCGCTGGTTATGGCACGTGGAAGCAGAGAGCACAATTTCTCAACAATTTCTCTGTGCTCTGCAGCACTGCAGCAGGTTAGTGCTGGGAAGGGTCACACTGCCTCTCAAYAGGGCTGAGCTCAATGAAGGAGGAGAGGCAAGATCTGAACAGAGAGTTGGGATATTTGATCCTAGATTGAGACATTTTCAGCTAAGGGATGTGCTTCTGTAAGCCAGGGACAAGAATGCTGGAGGGGTTCTAGGCAGAGCACAGTGCTGCACATCACTGCATTTTGAATATGGCATCTTCATCATGAGGCAAGGCACATCTGGAAAACCTTCCTCTGGTCCAGCCTCAAGTATCCTGCCCATGGATTTGCAGGACTTGTCATCCAGCAAATCRTGACATTGTAAAATAGAAGCAAATCCAAATCTTGCAGACTGTCAGCACAATCTTCCCAGCACAAGTGATACCAGACTGAAGGAAGAATGTAATACAGGAGGGGGTTGATGCAAGCARGCAGAGAGCAGTGGAAAAGCAGCAAGCACTTTCCTGATAAGCTCTCAGGGAACATCCATACTGCAGGCAAAAACAAGAGAGCTGGCAGCAGTGCRTGATGGATGCTGCAGAAAATGTGGTTAACACATATCTGTACACAGGCCAGGAGCCAGGGTCCTAGCACTAAAGATATGGGAATTTTGACAAGGAAAACACAAGCCACAAATAGAAAGATCATAGGTTGGTAGAGAAGATTCAGTGGTTTTTTTCTTCAGGTCACCTTTGCAGAAGCAGCACAAACACACTGGAAGCCTAGCAGAACAAAAATAATAATGAGCAGCTCCTTGGTTCCCCTGATGTTTTCTGATCCTGTAACTTCCAGATGGCCAGAGTGTGGGGAAGAAGATGGGGCACTTCCACACCTCTCACTTTCTTATCTTCTTCCCCTCAGTCTTTTCTACCTTTTCCTTCCTACCTTTTTGAAAAGGTAGCCTTCCTACCTTTCCAATSCCATCCCTGCCAGCTCAGCCTGCTGCATGTCAGCAGTGGCAGCAGCAATTACAGAAGTTCTGGCATTCTTGCAGTCCCTTGATACCCCTCACATGGGTGCAGGGTGTGYAGATCTTTCTTCCTCTGCCCTGGGGGAAGCAGCAGCACTTCACTGCCCAGGAGAGATCTGACCCAGGCTGCAAGAAACACTTTGGATTCTCCTTGCTGGCAGGAGCAGTGCGAGCTCTGTCTGGATGAGGTTCAAGAAGTGCTTGAAACGCTGTCAGCCTGCCATTGAGGCAGGGGGATGCATTTCCCTGCAGTCAGGCTCCAGCAGACAACAGAAATCAGCCTGGAAGCACAAGCCATGGCCCCAGAGCAGTAGCCAGCACTTATTAGGATCTCAGGGAAAATGAAGCTGGCAGGCTCAGGGAAACACACTGCCAAAAATACATTTGGCAGGTGAGAGGAGAGAAGAGAGGCAGAAACCAGCGCCACTCGGAGCTCTTTGGCCACACACCCCAAAAAGAGCAGGAGGCCCCACAGCAGCTGTTCCCTGAACATCATCCTCACTGGGACCCTGCAGGAAATCTGTACCAGGGAGGCCACACCTCGAACCCTCTGTCCAGTTCTGGCCCTCTCACTGCAAGGAAGGCACTGAGGTGCTGGAGCATGYCCAGAGAAGGGCAGTGGAGCTGGGGAAGGGTYTGGGGCACAAGTCTGAGGAGGAGCAGCTGAGGGAGCTGGGGGTGTTTGTTCTGGAGTAAAGGAGGCTTGGGGTGACCTTATCACTCTCTACAACCCCCTGAAAGGAGGTTTAAACCAGATGGKTGCTCTTTTCTTTCAAGTAACAAGTCACAGGAGGAGAGGAAACAGCCTCAAGTTGTGCTAGGGAAGGTTTAGGWTGGRTATYRGGRCAGATTTACTCACCAAAAGGGTTGTAAAATATTGGAACAGACTACTCACAGAAGTGGTTGAGTCACCATCCCTGGAAGTCTGTGCAGCACTTAGGACATGGTTTAGTGATGGCCTTGGCACTGCTCAGTTAGTGTTGGCCTCAAAGATCTCATAGGTCTTTCCCAGCCTGCACAATYCTGTGCTCCTGCTGCATCTCACCTGCCAGCTAAATCCTGGTCAAGGAGTGTGGGGAAGGCATCAGGTAATTAGGTAACAAGCTGCAATTGCATTTTAACTGTCAAAGTTATCTCTCCAAACTTCCTAAAAGGTATAATTTTGTCATCATAACCTTCTGTTTCATTGTGAGGGCATCGAAGCAGGTCAGTCTTTGGGTTTTATAAGGAAAGTTTAAAAAAATCCTCGTCAATAGGAGAGCTAGAAAGGAAGAGAGCTCAGGGTAGGAGAGCAGATATGGAGGAGGAGATGAGGGGGAGGTGATTTTTATTTACTGTCAGGGGTGATATTGTCTCCTAGAAGAGGAAAAGTGGGCAACTCTTGCAGGGCTTCTGCTGCTCCAAGTATTTTTACTCTTTATAAAATATGAGGCATACYTACAAAAATAAAAAACTGAATGGGCTAAATTGTGCTGCTTCTCCAGATGCCATACACCAATCCCAACCTTGRATAAACTTTTTGACAGGAAGGTACAGGTTGTATTTGTACTCTTACTGCAAGTATTTGTGCTCTTACTGCTTGATGTGTGTCACCCATGCAGCRTGGTGAAACACTGGACCTCCTTTTGAGATTCCCTTCTAGGGAATACCACCCAGGGGCAATTGGAGAGTGGCTGKGAGACAGATCAGCCTTTCTTGCAAAGACTTTTAATAAATCATTGCACCTCCTTGTCAGATTTTTGCATCCTGGRTGCTTCTGTGAGGGCAGAGTTCCTACACAGCTTTGGGGAAGATAAATCACTCCATCCCAGTGGCAATAATGCTCACAGAAGAATTTCTCTTCCTTTCTAAAGCATCACTCTCAGTGCCTAACTAGCTGCCTTCTGACTCTTCAGAGGGCAGGCCTGGTAAAGCAGACCAGATTAGGAGTATCTTATTTCTCCTGGTTATTTTAAGTCCTTCACCTTTCAGGCCTCTGCCTTGGTCTGGTAACCAGAGTGGGAAGGAAAGGGAGAACTGCTTCTGGCAGCAGAATGGGAGGAGAGCACCTGCTGTCCCCTGCCTTGCAAAGTGCAACAGCCTTTCTGGTATGAGTGTCCACAAGTGACTGCTGCTGATGGTCTCTGTTGGAGTTAAAAACATTCTTCAATTTATGAAAAATACCAAAGTGGCAATCCTGAATGAGTCCCACACAATCYTCTGGGATAAGGCTGTGTAGTTTGTGCTATTCACAAATACAAGTGGCCAGAAAAAAAAAATGTGCAGGGATGCAGCCCTCTTCATGTGACTCAGAGCTTTAAATCTGTGCTCTTTTTTAATCCAAGAGCTGTGATTGCAGCACAACACTTTGCTGGCAAAGCACAGTTCTGCTAAAAGCAAGCTGCTTCCTATGTGCAGAGAAAGTCTCCTTGGAGAGCTGCTGAAAAGGTTAGTAAAAGTGATCCCCCACTAACTTCTGCTTCACAATATAAACCTCTGTTACCTGCTATCCAAATGGCTCCTGCCAGGCAATGGTTCACTTCAGCAAAATTTAAGAGCAAATGGTAGCAAGCTGAAGTTATTACATTAAATTGCATCTGAAAAACAAGTTCTTCTATTTGACCAATTCTTGGTCCAAAAAATTATGACTGGTCAAAGTCTAGATTTTCTGGCATTGATTCAAAACCAATCTGTACCTTTGTGTGTCAAGAGGTTGATACAAGGTTGGGATTGGGATGTGGCATCTGCAGAAGCAGCACAATTTGGCCCATTCAGCTATTTCTTTTTGTAATTATGCCTCATATTTTATAAAATGTTTTCATTGTAGTCATTGTGACRCCACAGCTGTAAAAACTCAACAAACTGCCTGGAATGTTGGAATCAGACTGAGAAAGCCTCAAGACTTCAGCTGATWTTTTTTCTCTCTTCTGTAAGGTACTGTAGCCATGTCCTATCCCATACACTCCTTGCTGCTTTTCATCACATATGGTAAAAATGTGCAAAATCCCAATAGTATATTAATTCAATTTTTCTCACTGTTTAAAAACTCTGAAGAGTCTACTTCAAAACGTTCTGTATTTTGCCTGTGATAGTTTCCAGCCCTTGCTACAGGATGCTGATGTCCCCAGTCTGAAACGAGGAGAAGTAACCCTGCAAACAGGAGTGCTGCAGTTCCCTGCCTGTCCTTGGTACCTGTCAACACTTCACTGAACTGTCCAGAGCCTGCAAGCATAAGACAAATGGACTTGATTCTGCAAAACAAGCAGGAGCAAAATTAATAATTTTTCATCCTCTGTGTTTTGTGGATTAATTTGACTGACATTCAACTGATTGGGGTAAGAATCCAAAAGGACAAGAAAGGCAGCAGTTTAAAATATCATACCTATTCCTACAGCTGGAAGTCAGGTGCTTGTGAGCCATTAGGTTTGGAAAGACTGAGAGATTGATGTTTCCTGGCATGGGCTGTGAGACAGCCCCCTCCAGACACCCTGGGAAAATCAGAAGCTATCATGAGGTCCATTAGCTGCAAACTGCGGTCTATAAGGTCAGGGCTGAGGGACAACAGATACAAGAGCACATGAGACACTTAAATTGGTGCTGCATCCCTTGTGTACACAAAAATCTTTAGTTTCTGGTGGTGTTTCTCTTGCTGACAGCCATTCTGTATCCCTGAGCATTCATGATTTTTAAATGTAAATGTTTGGAGCTGCTGAATTGCAGTGGAGCATTAYCTGTGAGCAGAGAGATCAAGGCACTCTACAGGAACCCACTGACCTCAGAGCTGAGGAGAGAATAAAGGCAAGAGAAAGAGAGTAGCAAAAGAAGCACACATGTGAACATAATTTTGAAAGTGTAAAGCTAAAATAATATTTTGTAACAATTCATTTATTGCTGACATTGAAGATACTTTTATCTGGTTAAGAAGCAAAGGCAAATTATGTATAGGGACTGAGCCTATTTTTAGTCTAGAGGAGGAAGAGAATCTAGCAAAGAGGATAGAAACATGGTAAAGGGATGCCAGATAAAAGTGTGAGTGAACATAGAAGAGAAAAAGGATAATTATCATCCTGCAGCAGAAAACGAACCTTTGGGATGACAGGGGTTACTGTGCAGGATGGCTCAAGCCTCTTTATGCTGTCCAAATTCATGAGTGACCAAAACCACAACTTGTTTGAAGTCATCTGATGTTCTCAAAAGAAATCTAAAGTGCTATTTCATTAAAACTCTTGGCCAGTTTTTAATTGGCTGAAAGGTGACCTGTTTTTCCATGTCTACMTGATGAAACCTCTTTTTTCTCCTTATCACCCTCTTAGACCAACTGGTGCCTCAAAACACCGGGTGATGAAAAAACCTGAAATAATCAGAGTGAAAAATACAAGAACGCTGAAAATCAGGGGGGCAAATGTAGCTTAACTCTGTGACAGTTTATGGGAAAAGTCTTTAGGAAAAGTTAAACCAGATTTCCCTGAAAATCACGGATTTATTGCAAGAAGACAAAAACTGTTTAGAAGAAGGGTAAGAAGGGCACAGCCTGTGAGATCCCAAAGAGAGGCAGAACTCTTTGGCCCAGCCATGTCCCACCTCCACCCCAGGGCACAGCTTGGGTATCCTCCATCCCACCGAGAGCAGAAAGCTGGGTGAAGGGGTGGGATTTGCAGAGCTAAGAAGTTTTGCTGTCTTGTGAAAGAATAAAATATTTTTATTTTATGTGCCATGTCCACAGGGCTTTGCACCATCTCATACTGCATTTCAAGATCCATCTTCTGCTCTGCTTGCAGAGGTTGCAGCTTTAACACTGAAAATGTTATAAACAAAGGCTGAGGGAGCAGACTCATGGCTCTAACTCCCTGCTCAGTTTTTATAACATGGACCTTGCTACCTGAGAAAATGGGAGCTTTTTCCCCAGTGCCTCTGGAATTAATTTTTTTCCCGAACCACAAAAACCTCCTGATTCTTCTTGGGGAAAAAAAATAATTCTTTCCAGAATCTCAGTCTACTTACAGACTGGAAGAAGACCCAGTTGGGCAAGACAAACAATTTTAGCACCAATAGTCACAAAATTACAGCAGGTATTCATGACCATCACAGAGGTTTCTAAGAGGGAAAAGCTTTCTACTGCTAGAAATTACCTACCAGAATACTTTTATAAGTTTTGACGCTTTTGACAAGCATGAAACTAACTCTAATAAATTACTTATGAACTCAGACCTATCAGAACTTCTGCAGCAGCTGTCTGAGAATCTGAGAAGGGATAGTGAGCTCCTGAACAACTGATTTAATTGAATGCAATTAAGGACTAAGAGGTATCAGATGCATGCAATCATATTCTCTCAATCTACAGATTCATATTAGCATCTCTCAGGGAGCATTTTCAAATTTGCTATTTGCTGGTGCTTAATTTTTTTTTTGTGTGTGAGATTTATTCCCAGGATGCATCTCATTGTATTTAACTAGCAAATTCTGTTTTACTGGGTTGTTATTTATTAAATTGTCCTCATGGAACACAAGCCAGGCCTAGCAAATCTGAAGAGCAAGGGATTCTCTCTGTCCAGTGGAAGCTACCTGAAAAATAAAAAATACTTGCTCCAARAATTTCCTGTGAGTATAAAATGCAACCCTTAAAAAACACATTCGGACTCACTGGGTAAGTAATTTTCATGTATTAAGTACATTTATTTACTTTGTCTGACACATAGATTGTTACCAGCTCTATCTCAAAATTATTTTGACACAAGTTGTGCAGCATCCTTACAGAAAACATACTTTGAACCATATTATGAACTAAAATGTTGGAAGATCTAAAAAGTAATTCCTTCTTAGCAAATAACAAAATAGAAATAAGCATCAGATATTTGCTGTAGAGGAATATTATTGTTTCAAAACTTATTCTATAGAAGTAAAATATAAAGAGAATTAGACCTGTTTGGCAAAATATTGAATCAAACTACTTTTCCCATCTAGGAAAAGTATTTCTTTTTTTAGGTAATGAAGAGTCTACCTTGTGTTTGACATWTTACCCCTTACAATTTCTTTAACCCACATCCTGGAAATAATTAAATTGAAATTACTCYGTGCAATGCAGAGTCAAATAAAGATAATAGTTTAAGAATCTGAATATCAGTTTTGGCAAAGTCAAGCTGTCAGCACTCATCAAGAGCAGGCTGGAATCTGAAAGAACTAAAGAGTTTCTAAATAGAAAAAAACCMAAAAACTGAGTGCTTCCTTGATGGGGGACAGCATCTGTCAGCATCACACCAAGACAAAGGAGAGGGAAAATTGTATTCCTGGAAACCTTTCATCTCTTGCTTCACTGAACATGCCAGGCAGCTTGAACCTCTGGGTGTGCCCAGCACAGCATCCAGGCATCCCAAGTTTCCTTAGGAATATTGCAGAGGAAGGCTTGGCCTCTCTAGCATGGTGTGGCTCTCCTTTTACCCTCAGTGCTGTCACAGAGCRTGACAGGACAAAGCCACCCAGGACCCCCAAGAAATGTCCCCGGTGAAGATGGGACATTCCCATGGCTGCCCCTCTGGGGCTCCTTGAAAYGCCTCAGGAGCATCTGAGCTGGCACAGTGGGATGCACACAGGAGACACTGCCCGGTTTTTTGCAGCCCCTGCACTGTTTAAATGACTTACAGTCCTGCTAGCTCTTGCACTGGTAGAGCTGTTCTGCGGGGACTTTCAGGGAATGCTGCAAATCCTCCAGTAATTTTATGGTCAAGGCTGTACAATGCAGCTATTTTGGGCTCCAGCTCACAGTGCCATACAATTACATCAGGTTCTGCATTTTCATGAAAAAGAAATGCCAAGTTTCTTGCCCTTACAGAAAGCTTTAAGCTTTAAAATATGAAATTGATGCAATGTTATCTGCCTGAGGGCCTGAAACAAGAGCTCCAGAGAAACTGATGMAATGTGATATGCTTGAGAGCCTGAAATGTGCTCCAAGGAGTGTGAACTCCTGTATGCAACTTCATTTCATATTTATTCCTGAACCCATGGTCCCAGCAAAGCTAGAGACAACCAGCCCTGCAAAGAGCAGTGAAAAGGTAGGAACAGATAATTGTGGCGAGCCCTGCCTACTCACTAAATCACTGTGCCCTGCAAATCAGTGTAGGAATTACAGGTTACCCTGCTGCTCTTCCTTCTTCTCTTGCAAGAAAAGAAGAGCTTTTTGTTTTCCACTGCTGCTTGCACTGATTAAGCACAACCAGGAGCAGAAGGCTCCTGAGTAGAGTCATGGAAGGCTTGTTGGCAATACTTATGGGCTCTGGATTATTTTATTCCAGCCACCACATATTGGGAATGTCATTTACTAAAAGGGTTTAATGAAAAGTAATGTTGAAAGTTCATGAATGTTGCATAGCTTGGTAAACTGTTATTTTTTCTGTGTAAAGAGCCCTGGAAGTCCACATGGGGATAAGGGAAAGCTGAATCTGTCAGGAAACCGTGTTGAACAATTAGGCACTTAAGGCTAGCAGCAGAAAAAAGCCAGGACTCTGCAGAAAAGTAGAATTGATGAAAGCCATTCTTCCCTTTGAGCCATAGTGTTATCAGCCTGCTTTACTCCTACTTTATAGAATTGGCTCCTCTCCATTTTTTAAACTCAATTATGTGATATAACCGAAAGCATCATCTGGTCTTTTTGGTACTTGTTACTATTTTCATCTGTTAAATCACTGAATAATTTTGTAATTAATAAAGGCTTTTAAGTGGGTTTTAAGGCTAGGGTGGGGGGCCATTTTTGGGCAAAGTTGTTGTAATTGCTCGTGTTCTAATCAGCTAACAGTAGTTGGTTTGGATATTTGTGATCTGACAGTGTAATCTCAAGGGACTGAAAACATGCTTATTTCTGATTTACTAGAAGAAACCATGACATTTAACTGAGGTCTCTATCCCACCATGAACTCAATATAACCTTTGGTATACTACTGGCTTGTAGAATAACAAAAACCTTAACAGGGAGTTAAAAGGAAATAGAACTGAAGGAGGGAGTCATAGTAAAACATCTGGAGTACAAATAGAAACAGAAATATAACTATTAATGTAACTAGATGTGAATGCATTTCTACTTCTCCCTCCTTCTCTCTCAGTAGCCCCATTTATCTGGCTACATTCCTAGGGGAAAGAAGCTGAAATGAAGAGATGTTCAGGCTTTATTTTCTTTAGGAAATAAGGGAAATAAACTGACAAACAATAGAAGCAGAGAGAATGGAGACAGCAGCGTAGGCTTCAGCCAGATTTACTGCTGTGACTTCAGTTAGGTAAGAGGTTACTGCTGGAACTCTGCTCAGCACCTCCCCCTCAGTGTTACTGCCTCTCCAAGATCTGCAGGCGTCTCTGAACATGCAGATTTGAGTTTTGTTCTCTGACTTTAGGGAGTCACTGAGTGTGCAACCCTGCCAGCAGCTCCAAAGGCTGCACTGCTGCAGRGGCAGGAGCACCCGCCCAAGGATCCACCCTTGGGGTGCTGGTGACCCCAAAAACCCAGCTCAGCTGCCAGGACGGTGCTTCTGACCAGCTACACTGGTGTCATGCCAAGCCCACCAGGTTTTTACCACTGCAATAAGAGCAGAATGTGACACATGAAAGCTGCAAACAGAACGGGAGCGAAAGTGCATCAGTTTGGAGGAATAGGAAATGAAGGAGAAAAAGTTAAGAGAAAAAAAATTGAAATGAGACAGAATCTGGCTCAGATGTACAAACCATCTGTAGTGTGTATCAGTGTAGCAACAAAGATCACAGAAGCACAGAATCACAGAATATGCTGAGTTGGAAGGGRCCCACCAGGACCATTGAGTCCASCTTCTGGCCCTGCACAGCTTTGTCCAAATGTTTCTTGGACTCTGCCAGGCTTGGKGCTGTGAGCACTGCCCTGGGGAGCCTGTCCAGTGCCCAGCCACCCTCTGGGTGAAAAACTTTTCCTGATATCCAACCTCAACCTCCCCTGACACAACTTCATCCTCAGGTTCTGTCACTGGTCACCAAAGAGGGGAGACCTATAGCAGTACAAGCTTCAAGGCCACATGGAAGATGAAGAGACTAAAAAATGCAGTGGTTTGTTTATAACCAAGACCTGCTCCAGGGGTTCAAAAGGTTTCAGGCTCCCAGAGGAGTCTTTGGCMGTGCTCTGTGCAGGTTGCCAGTGAGTCTCTACATGCAACTCAGGTTTGGAGGCTTTTTTTGACCTTTAAAGCTATAAGAAACACTACTGTTGCCAGATAAATATTTCCTCTCTTAGATGCAGCACAATTCTGCAAGGCAATCCTGGCTTTTTTTTCTGCCTGAGTGTGGATCTCACAATTTTGTCAATAAACCATGAAATCCCTCAGTTCACCCAGCACAGAGGAGTGTGAATGGAGGTGCTGGGGTGAGACACTGAGACACCACTCGAGCATGAAGCCCTCCAGTTGTGATGCTCTCAGGATCCCTGCTTAGTGGGAAAAACAACTGCTGAGAGTTCTCCCAAGAGCCAGTTGAAATGTGGGAGGGTGCTCAGCATYGAGCCAGCCCTCAGCACAGCAATCCTATAAATCCAAATAAGTTAAGGGAATAAAGAGCTGTTTTTCATGACTTGAGAGCCCCCTGTGGCTGCAGATTTGGCAGCAGCATCTGACTTCATGTTCCAGAAATCTCACAAAAAAATCTTTATGGTGGAAAAGCGAGGCACATTAGATCCCTAAGCCTTTATCACGTATTTCTCACCATAAACCCTAGGGGGTTTTGTCCTTTTTTGCAGGTTGTGGATTAGTTTTGAATGTCTTACATAAAGACTGTAGCTTAGTCCTCCATATTATTGTGCCCTCAATGCATACTTGCTTTTTATCTCCTACAGACAGTATTGGCACGCCATAGGCAGTCAAAGGATTTGACATTGTGGGTTGACTTTTACTCTAAGAGGGAAGGAGTCTTGTGCCAGCCCAGCTCCTTTCTGCTGGAGTTACTCCTTGTCATTTGTTAAGAATAAGTACTTTTCAAATTGGCTTCCACAGTAATGAGCCTTTCCAGCACAACACAGCTTTGAGATGTCATTTGGACTGGGCTGGTGACTCAGACAGAAGTGTGTCTTTGCTAATTCACAGTTTATTCTGTATTTTAAAAAGCTCCACAGAAGGGGCTGTCACTGTCTGTGAGAAGAGACTTCTGAGAAGTGACTACTCACTGTCATTTCATGACTTTCACACACAAGTAAAAAGCGTGTTCTCACCTCCATAAAATAAAGGTAACATGAGGAAACTTTAGACTGTGCCCAGGAAACCTGTGAAGATGAGCCACCACAATTCTCCCCRCTTTAAAAACCCCTTAGTCTGGTACTGAGCCCACCTGCCCTGGGGTGACAGCTCTAATGAGCTACTTCTAATACTGCAGGGCTTGACCAGCCCAGGCTTCACTGAAAATGTGGAATACAAGAACAGAAGAACATCCTGCTGGGTCCAGCTGCTGGGACCATCCAGACCAAGTGCTGTGTCTCCAGCAGTGGCAACAGGAGAGACCCTGAGAGGAAAGTACCTGAGCTTGGGCACTTTTTGCAGCACATTCCCTCAGCTGGACTGGGGGCTGTCCTGGTGTCAGTGAGGATAGAATTAACTTCTTCTCAATGACTGGTGCAGGGCAGTGTTTTGGATTCAGAAGGAGAATAATGATGATAACACACTGATGTTTTGGTTTTTGCTTAGTCATGTTTATCCTAAGTCAAGGACTTTTTTTTTTTTCCATGCTCTGCCAGGGAGGAGGGATGGAAAAGACAACAGCTGTGAGGGGGCATAGCTGGGATAGGAGATCCAGACTGGCCAAAGGGATATTCCACACCAAACATCATGCCCAGAATATAAACCAGGGGAGTTACCCAGAAAAGGGAATGATCTGAGTTCAGGAATGGGATTTGGCATCAGGAAGTGAGTGGTGAGCAATTTTATTGTGCATCACTTGTTTCTTTTTTTTTTCAATTTTTAAATCATTATTATTTACTATTTTTATTATATTTTATTTTGTTTTCAATTATTAAACTGTTCTTATGTCAACCTAGAAGTTTTACTTTTGAGTTCAGACCTTGCTATGGAGAGCAGTACGTCCTTCATCTCCTTTAAACCCATTTCTTATTATTTTCAATTAGTGTCCCTCAGCCCCCAACTTGCTGAGTGACAGCTCCCCATCCAGCTTGGAGTGATCTTGTAAACCTCAGCTACATCCCACTCCTCCTTCTCCTTTCCACACCAAACAAAGGGGTGTGGAAAGGAGATAAATATGGGGCCATGGGCCCCCCAAATGGGGCCATTTTGTCCTTTCCATGCAAGGCAGTGGCTCCACCCTTTGAAAATCTCGTTGCTGTGTCTGCTGTCTCCCTGCCCACGCTGAAGCGCTGGGACCAGACCCACCAGCAGGCAGAGCACAAGCTGCTCCTTTGTGAAGGCACCCAGGTGCCATCAGTTCTGCTTCCAGGACCCTTTCTGATGGTGTTTTGTGGCTTTTCTGGCTGTTGCTGTGTTCTGAGCCAAGGATTTCATGACCTGCCAGTGCTGGCTGCAGGAGCCTTTCCCAAGGACAAAATACACTTTTATCTGCACTGGACCATATCTGCCACCTTTTTAACCTTCAGGGCCTCGTTTGACTGCTAGTCTCCATAAACATGGGGATATTCATCCCACCAGCCTCCCCAGGGTGAGATGTTGAATAAAGCCTGCCTCACATCCAGTTTCTGAGAGAACTGGCGTTGATCTTTCTCTGTCCTGAAAATGACAGTTTTGCCTTTCCTTTTTCCTTCCTACCCCATTATCAGACTTCAAACCATAAAAGCACCTCTCCTCCAATCCCATGGAAACCTAATTTTTTTAATACATTTTCACAAGGAGCCTTGTCAAAGGGTTTTTGAAAACCCAAGCATATAATGTCTACTAACAATCTTTCCTGTAATTCACAAAATCCTCCTTGTCCTTGTAAGTCATCAACACACAGGGTTACCACAGGAGAACTAAGTCCAGTTGGCTTCAGAATTACAGAATTACAATACAAGCTAATTACAATTAAGATGTATGTTTTAATTTCTCTGTTCAGCTGTGCAAGGAATAGTCCAGGTTCCCCTCCCACATGATGCACCTGCAACCAGAAGGTGAGCGACAGAGCCTCATTTGTATATTGGCAGCTCAGAGATTTTCTAAAATGAGACCTAAAGAGGCAAATACATTATTTAAATAAATAAGTGGAACAAATTTATATATATATATATATATATATATAAATTAATTAATTAATTAATATGGGATTTAAGGGGTGATTATTTAAAGTCTAGTCAAAAGAAAAGTCTGGGGTTTCATCCCGATCAAAAGAGAAAGTAACGATGATTTGAGGTCAAACAAAATTGTTTTGAAATCAAATACTATTATTTTGTTAGATTTTAATATATTTTCATGACATCTTAAATAGTTAACTTCAAGGCTAAGCATTATTTTAAAATGAAAAATCACACACCTYGTTAAAATATATTGTATTAAAATAAACTTTTACAAATTTTAGGATGCTTTCTGTATTTGTTGATGAAGCTTATTGGCCAAATTCTGGTCTGGATTTACAAATAATTCCAGTTTATCCAAAAGTGCATTATCAGTAAATGAATTTTTTGTATGAAAAATTTCAGTAAACTTTATATACAGATCTCCCCATTTGTAATCACAAACAAAATCCTGTGTACCACAGTACCATGTGTTCTGACTGAATATCAAACCACAGTGCTGCAATTCAAGCACAGAGAAGCCCAGTTTGAAAGCAATTCACTGTTCTTCCTCTCCAAACTGCATGAAGGCAGACTTCCAAAGTGCTCCTCTCACCCCCTCACTGACCCCTTGCTGATGCTGCTCCGTGGCACAAAGCTGAGCCAAGGTGGAGATTTGGGGGCTGATTTGATGCTCAGGGGGCTGGAGCTCCTCTCCTGTGGAGATGGACTGACAGAGCTGCGCTTGTTCAGCCTGCAGAAGAGAAGCTCTGGGGGGACCTCAGAGCACCTTGCAGTACCTAAAGAGGGCCACAAGAGAGCTGGAGAGGGACTTCTCTCAAGGACATGGGTGACAGGACAAGGGGAATGGCTTCAAAGTGAAAGAGAGGAGGTTTGGGTTAGACATGAGGAGAAATTCTTTACTTTCAGGGTGGTGAGGCACTGGCACARGTTGCCCAGRGAAGCTGTGGATCACCACCTGTGGATTCTCCTTCCCTGGAAGGGTTCAGGGCCAGGTTGGAGGGGGCTCTGAGCAACCTGGTGGAAGGTGCCCCTGTCCATGGCAGGAAGGTTGGAACTGGGTGATCTCTAAGGTTCCTTCCAACCCAAACCACTCAATCATTCTATGGATTTGCAGTAATTCGTTTTTAGATGTCAATCCTCCAAAAAGCCAGACCTCTTTTGTGCCATAACTGTTTTCCTGTCCTTCAATCTGAAAATCCCTGGAGTGTCACCTCTGAATACAGCTACCTCATGCTACATCTAAATTTTGAAATTTTTTACATACAACATCTTAGAAATCCAAGTTCCAAGAGGTTGCCATTGATACTCAAATCAAAAAGTCAATCAGAAAGAGGGATTTGCACAGGGTGTAAGTGTGGTATGAAATCCCAATCAACTATGTATGAATCACTCTTTCAGAAGACAAATGCAGGTACTTAGTGATCTAACCACATGCCTAAGGGAAATTTACATGCCAGTGATGTACTCTCCAGAATTTAATAACCCATATGCATCATTAATGTGCTACTTAGCAAACCTAGGGGATATGATTTCTCAGTCAGGCAGAATTTTTCTTAGCTTAATTTTTTCCTATTACCTCGCACTACAATCCAAAAAGAACAATCATCTAACATTTTTACTTAATAAAATTTCATTTAAAATCACTTTTAGTGTTGGTAGGGGAGCTCTTGTTTATCACACAGCAATTTGGGAATATAGTGAGCAGTACAGATATTAACTGGCTTACCTTTTAACAAGAGCAAAACGACTGGGGAAAGTGGGGACAAAAAGTTAAGGGTGTCAAAATGTGTAAGCAGGGGGAAAAAGACCATTTCAGCATAGAAAAACTGAAAGACACTTAGAAGAACCCACTACTGACTGTGTTTTCTGGCAGGATTTGAAAACACCACAAGCAGGATGCTCCCCCTGTGAACCTCTTTACAGTACTATGTAAACTTGGAATTTTCCTAAAAAAGATTACAAAAATCTACAATATTACTGGTTTGGTTTGACTCATGAAATCCTCCTTTATTAACAAAACTCTGGAAGAGGGAGAATATTGAGCAGTCAGGCTAACCAGTAGTTTCAATGTGTTATACAGGGATATGAGAAAACACAGTTTATAATATTGTGTAAAGGATGAAAAAAATTTTATACATTTTTTCCAAATGGTTCCAATTTTTTTCTATTGCTTTGATTCTTAAATGTCTTTAGATGTCCAGCTCTTGGGCAATAATAATAAAAATAATAAAAAATATTACTGAAAAACTTAGAGGATCAGTTAGGGATGGTGATGGTGTGGCTCCCTCTGCTGCAGTATCCTGGATGGTGTTGCTGGTCCCTGGCTTGGCTGTGAGAGAACAGAARCAATCCTTCTAAATAAAAACAAATCGACCAAAGACTACACCAACAGACTTTTSCTCTCTCAGAAATAGCTTTATGGTTCTCTGGAGCAAGTCACAAAGACTYATTTCATGCAGGAAGACACAGACACTCTGCTTGAAAGAGATTCAGGTGCAGCTGGAGCCTTGCAGCTCCTTTTGAGGCAGGGAAGTACCTTAAGGAGAGAGGGGGTATTCCTCCAGAATCATATCTTAAAATTCCTTCCCCTTCTGCTTCCAGTGATTACTCTTCTCTTTGTTCAGCTACTTTTCTGCTTCTCTCATATGTCTGGATTCTTCTGAAAAATCAGGACATATGTTGTGTGTGTTGGGGTTTTTTTTTTCCCCCTTGCTTTATTATTTTGGGTTTATTCTTTTTGATCTTTTTACCTCACCACTTCTTTATATGGCAAAACGCTTGGGAAGGAGTTGTTGTTTTTTTCTGACAATAGCATAGACCATTGCCACAAAATCCTTAAAGTGGAGAAAAATGCACTGGCAGCCCAAAAAGAAACAGGTTCAGCATCCTGATGCTGCATTGTTACAGCACACCAACACCATGAAAATTAAGCATTAACCACCTTCTTCCACCCACACAAGCACAGGAGGAAGGATGCTGGGGCAGAKCTGTGCTTCTACACGTGCCCCATCTCAGTGTGGTGTGACAGCAGTTGACCTGGTGTCACATCCCTGTCCTGCACAAAGCTGGGCTGCTCTCAGTCAGTCAGGTGGAGGCAGGAGACTGAGGACTGTGGGCTGCATTTAGAACTGTGTAGGGAATGGATGAATGGCAATGGGCACTCATTTTAGGCAGACCTGCTCGAAATGAAGCAGTAAATTCAGATCTGCTTTGCAGGCCCCTGGAGTGACTGCAGTGCTTGCACAGGAGGTCAGTGCTTGGTCTCTCTGCTGCAGCAGTGATGCTGTGCAAGTGCTGCTGCTGCTGCTCTGATCCTGGCACTATCAGTGAACACCTGTGATTTGAGCTGGCAGCTGCCTGTGGGGTGGAAATAGCTGGCAAGGGAGCTGCTCACCTCCATGAGAAGCAGGTGCAGGAGGTAACAACCACCCAGCTGGTGGATGACTGTGAGCACTGGGCTCTTGTGCCCTTCCCAGCCCCTCCTTGCAGGCCCATTGGAAGATGCACAGCTGYCCCCTGAGGCTCTCCCTGCCCACAGGTACTTGCCACGGATCAGAGGAGAGTTAATGGAAACAGGCTCTCCTTTGTGTGCTCCTGGAAAGTTGATCCCTATTTGGGAAAGAGAACTTTCTGAATTTACCAGCACGTGTCTGTGTGTACAGACACTAATCCATACCCCAGGAGGGTGCAGGACTGTCCTGTTGTGCACTGCCAGCTGCACAGTTGCAAGTCTCAGTTTGTTTGGTTTTTTTTTTTCATTTTACAATTCACAACATATGACACCTTCTGTGAAACCTTGGTTTTAAAATCCCCAGGATTACGTGAGAATTTATTTGAAAGGGAGGCAAGTTCTTGGCTTTCATCCTTCCAGGGAAATATTTGAAAATTAGACCACTCAGCCCCTTGGATTGAAAAATCACCAGGCAAATTTAAAAGTTCATTGTATTTTAAAGACTTGTTATTTTTTAATGCCCAGAGTTGGCAATGTAGCATAAGTCTGTTGTCAGCTCACAGATTTTACCTAAATTAGATACTAAAGGACTTCAGCAGTCCTTACAAAAAAAAATATGGGGCCATCTGTTACCAAAGAGTTTCTTCTAAAATTACAAATTCCATTGCAAGTGCTGCCCAGCTGTAATTGGCTGTGAGGCAAGTAAGCCACCACCTGAGGGCAGAGAAATAGACAGTGAACAAAAACTTCACCCAGAAAATGATCAGATTTTACTGCATCTATTTAGCCATTTTTCCAACATAATATGCTTCAAACGAATGAAATGCATTTTCCATGCACAGGAAATAGACATGTAAAAATACATGCATTAAAAAGTACCAATTCAATGWGCTCATTTAAGTGTGAAGCAGGATTTTCTCTAAGAGACCCTGCATTAAGATTTAAGGAAGAATGTAGGAGGAGACAGCAGATGCTCAGAGACAAGTGAAAATGATTTAGGTGTACTTCTATTAATACAAAACCTGCACTGAATTATTACTATGAACACAGGATGTTCAAGCCACGTGGTAACAGACAAGTCAAGCAGTGATGTGGGATTCTTCCGGCTGAAGCTGCCTTCCTGAAACCAGGAATAAAAGAGAATGTGTCAAACAGAGGACTATTAAATATGAAGCTGAAAAAAATTAGTAATGAAAAGGAAGTGTGTAAAAATGAGGCCTTGTTTCCTGGTAACCCTGTGGAAAAGTCAAATTTAGTGATGGAGATTGTACATTAAATTATGCATGAATTAATGTCACAGCTATGAGCTTTAACTGCTGAAGTTCAGGCAGCACTGACAGCAGCAGACTTGCCATGCAARTAGTGTAACCTCAAATTTGTGAAAAGGAGAAATACAGATATTTGCTGTCTGGCAGACACCTTCTGATGAAAATCACAGTTCACAGGTTATGGAGTCCCATAGACAAGATAACTTGTCATTCATGGCTGCAGCAGCTCTGCTCACAGGGAGATAATTATCCCACTACAATTCAGCAAAAATATCCAAAACCCTGCAATGTTTTTTTCAGAACTATATAGTCTGTACATTTTTGTGCCTGTGTTATACATGCAGTGAACAGAGGCAGTGCCCATCATGTCTTAACACCCAGCAAGGCTGTGCCCCCAGGGTTGGCTGGAGTGGGTTCTGCAGAGCAGTGCAGGAAGCCCGTAGGAGCTATGGGGRCTGCTCCTTGATGAGGAAGAGGGCCAGCAGGATCATCCATGCAGTGTTTGAGGGGCTGAGCAGCCTGCGTGGGGTCTGGATCACCCCCAGGGGCTGCCTGAGTGCCAGCCTCAAGGGGAGCACGTGAGGACTGGCTGCACATCCTTCCCGAGGTTTCACACAGCAGCATCCCTGCTCTGTCCTGGCAAAAAGCCTGACACGTGTCTCTTCCAAATCCTCCACAGGAAACCAGACAAGAAATTACTCCAGTGATCCTAAAAATGAAGCTTCAAATAACCTTTTTGCTCAGTGCAGACCACCAGGGCTGCACCTGTCAGTGCAGAGTTCCATGGTAATGCAGATGCCACTGGATCATGACTGGATTGTTGGCTTTAGCAAGCAGTCAAAGGAAGGGGTGGAGGAGGACGCCTTTTCATATTAGCTTATTTTAAATATCAATCAATCTTAGAGGTTTTAATTAAAACAGAAACTTGCTTGGGAAAGAAAATATTTTTTAGAGCTGACCTATAGAAAGGATTAGTGTATTTGGCACTGTCCTTAATTTGTCCTTAAGTGAAATGAATTCAGTTTTAAATTCTCTGCCTCTCCAAGGTGTGGATGCCAGCTGCACAAATAGATCCAGAAATTCTGTGCTGTAAGCAAATTGTCCCCATGTCACTCCTTGCCTCACTGCTTCCCCAGCCTGCTTAATTGCCATATCATGAAACAGCTGCCATGCAGGTACACCTCATGCAATTTTGTTTTCTTTTTACCACTACAATAGGAGATTACAAAACTGATTGCAGGTTGTAATAGAACTTRCTATGTACCAAAACAATTATACCAGCAACTGTTTTCAATAACAATTATTAGGGACCCACTAGAAGTGTCAGCTTTAGTATTTGATGCCGTGATATTTTTCCAAATATTAAAGCAGTATTAAAAAATAATGAGCTGGACCTTAAAGTCAAATGTGGTGGTATTTGTCTGCAGGGTTTGCTGCTGTTTCTGTTCAGTTACAGTGGTCAAAACTTTGTGAAAAGTATGAGGGGAATGAGGACAGATTGACAACCACCTACAGATCTACACCTTACAGCATAACATTGTCCTCATGTCTGTGAACAGCAGCCTGGTGGAGAATATAATATTAGCACCCTGCATGGCTTCCTTCTCAATGAGAATGAAAATAAAAGCAGCTCCAAGTGGAGCTCCTGGCAGGGACTGGAGAAGCCTGTAGAGAAAAGAAAGAGCTACAGGAAAAATTAAATKATGGGAAACCTTGTGTCTGTAGCATGTGAAGAGAGATATGGTGTATGCAGCAACAAAAAAGGGGCAACCACAGAGAGAATCCTGCACTTGTGAGGGGTGGCAAAACTGGTATRGACAGGAGCAAGTGAAGTGACACACAGAGCACTGCCATGTGCAGGAGGGAGAGCAGATTTACCCTCATGGGCATGAGCAGGAGGAAAGCCCTGGTGATTTCATGGTGAGCTCCCAGCCTCCACCTTTCCCCTGGTTTATATCCTACCACACACACCCGGGAAGGATCCCTGCTCTGCCTTGGGCCAAGCACGACTTGTTTCAAGGACAGGCCACCAGTGCCACCTCAGAGATCTCAAGCCCTGTCTCCCTGGAAGATTTGTGTTGTGTGGCTCCTGAGCCCATCTGCTGAAAGGTAACGTGATGGTGAGCACCAAGCTGCACTAAAATAGCAGGGTTATACCACTGAGGCATCTCACAGAGTGAACTGCAGGTTAGAGAAATGAGTATTGAACCAGCTCCCCAGTGCACCTGTAAGCACAGTGCATTTCATGAAAACAAACTCCTATTAAGCATTTGAAACCATGTTTGAGCACCTCTGCCCTTCTGCCCTCTGTGCTGCTTTACTAACCTGGACATTGTGGGGAAAATTCATTTCTAGATTCACTTCAGTCAGTGAGCCCTTGACTGTCACAAGCTCAGTGAATGTATGCTTAAAAATGAAGTTACATAAATACAAAGCTGCAAAAAAACCCAGAAACTTCAGGAAAGAGACCTCTCAGAGCATCTGCACAAAGAAGTCAGCAACAAAGGGCTCACAGTAGTAGTTCTAATGAGCTATTCATTTCCAGTAGGATGACTGGTTACCATTTCCTTCTAAAAGCATACTCATTCAGAAAGGCTCAGAGTTAAACTCTCTTGCTAGGAAAACCAGTTATCACCTGAGGTCTGAGTCAGGATGGATCTCGTGTGGACAGGGCTCACTGGGCACAGCACTGCTCCAGTGTGAAACTCAGAGCATCAAGTGCCAGCAGAACAGGCCACCTCTCCCCATGTCACCTCACCCTTGTCCCAGCCTGCACCCACATCAGAAAAACAACTTTTGGAAGAGATTTCTCCAGATCTAGTGCCAAAGTCACTTGGCAATAGATCAGCTCCACATAAGGAACAAAGTTATAGATTTAAAAAGGAAATAAAGAAGCCTCTTCTTGTTTTTTTGCCACGTTTTAATTAGTGGGAACCAGTCTCYCTTCGGCTCTCTGAGCAGGATCTGGCAGGGATGCAGGAGTGAAGCATTTAATGTGAGCATTCTGGTTCCCCATCACCAGGCTGCTCCCCAGTTGCCTCTCTCATGCATCACTGATGCTGACAGGTGACAACTCTGAAGCAAGAGGACATCAGGAATGCAAAATACAAATAATTCCTTTTTGCAACACTGATTTACTGATTCAGTGCTGGGAAAAAGCTTGGAACTAGTTTAACCCTATGCATCCWGCTCAAATTTATGTCCCTTGCCCTGACAGCTGCAAATATCTCATGGTACATTATTAACAGACCACTGCCATTACCAGCCTTTGCAAACGTTTAAATCAAAACTCTTTGTTTCCCACAAGAGATCAACTGATTTAAACAGGGGTTGACTCAGGGAAATTCAGCGCCAGGTGCTATACAGGTCAGACTGATTACAGCTGGTTTTTCTCTGGATTTGCAAGCTATTTTTTCTTTGCAAATTGAAATTATCAAACTGCATCMGTGAAAAATCCACAAGTGTTCATGCTGTTAATAGAAGCACAATAAAACAGAAGGCAGGAAACAGGATAACTGTGGGTGGCTACTACACTTTGAAATAGCAGGAGCATCTTGAACCCAACAAAATCAGCAGATGAATGTTCCTGTTCTGTGGGAGCAGCACGGAATCATGGAGAAGAGCTTGATCATCTTCAGCCCTAGCCCATTTTTATTTTGATTCCTGCCTTTTTTTTTTTCCCTTTCTAATTTTTTTAGGACGTTCTATTCTTATGCACAGATCTATACCATACCACATGAAAAACATCCGAATTGGAGAGGCAGTCTGTCTGCAGTTCTGGTTGAGAATTATTTTCACAGGTTATGTTTAGACTCTTCTTGAATTTTGAACTCCTGATTCTGGTAGTTCTGCTGCATGCTGTTCCCACAGCTCTCATCTCACTTCAGATCTGCATCTCTGAGAAGGCACAATATAAGCAAAGCATCCTAAAATGTCATTTATTCTGAAATCTTACAGTTCCATCTCTTCTTTTTGATGCTTTGTCATGTAAAAAAAAAAAAAACATTTGAAAAGTTTTAGTCATACAGTGACATTAAAGGGACCCTAAATAAACATGCAGTTCTTGCTCCATTTCTCACTGCTGTACAAGCTCTTCTTAAACTAGTACAAGGAATCTGCCTGTCTGCAGATATGTAAAAAAGCAAGCAAAGAGGAAATTAATCATCTCTGCTACTAAAATAAAGCTGGTTTCTCAGCCCAATTACAGGACAATGAGTTACTGCATGAACAGTTTCTGATTTTCACATGCTGGATGCTGACAAGTGGTAAACTTAGTGCTGGGGAAAAAATGCCCTTTAAAACACCCTACATTTTTCCAGGCCTATACAAAATGAATGTATTAGAATATATGATTTTTAGCAGCCTACCAGACTGATTATATTTAGGTCAGAATGACCTCAGTACTCAGAAACATTTTGTCACGGCTGTACTTTTCTAAAACKGAACATTTTCACTGATTGCCTTATTTACAGTGTTCACCTCATGCTTAAATTCTCCTTTGGGGCAACTTCTGAGGAAGGTCAGCGTTGCCTTCAGACCTGTCTGTATCAGCATGATGAAACTGTCCCTGTGAATTGTTCCACCTCACAGCCTAAGCCTCTGTCACCGAGGTAAGCCCTGCAAAGTGCTTAGGTTACCTCTGACCACCTCACCTCTGTGGACACCAAAGCAGCTCAAGTCAGCCTCAGAGAAAGGACACACATTAATCAAATGAATCAGTAGACACACATTAATCAAATTAAGCAGTGGACTCCTCTTCCCACTCCCTAGAAGCTACTTGTAGGCCAGAGTTATTTCTTTCTTTTTTTTTTTTAATAGTTACTAGGWGTTTGCAGTTAAATCCCATGATCTTTGTCCACAGCCATTTCTTGTGCCAAAATGAAAACAAAAGATACACAAAATTTTTGAGAAAATGTGTTTAAAACAAGAGAGAAAAGTGAAAATTGTTACATTTGTCACAGTGGGACAACTGCAAAATATTGGGATAATAAAATCTTAACAGTTTAGTTCAAAATGAGAAAATTCTACACATAATAGCTAGGCCTTTGGGATTTTTTCCCCTCCCTTTAAGAGCTTTCTGTTAGCTCTGCAAGCAAATTTGTCACTCAGCTCAGCAGRCACATAAAGAGGGGTAGTGCACATAGCTGGTGCTTCAAACCCCTGCCAAAGTAGAATTTCCTAGACTGYTCTTGACATTAACTCTCACAGATAACACTCTCTTAGCAAATTTCATCTGAAGAGCTTTCAAAAGTTTGATATCRCCGTTTTTTGTTTGCCTTGAGGACCCAGCCCCTGCCTGAGCGATGCTCCCTGCAGCAGTGCCTGCCTGCAGCCCTTCCCCCTGGATTCACCCTGGATCTGAACCCCCGGATTGACCCTGGAYCTGATCCACGCCCTCCCTGTCCTAATAAAACACAAAATGAATGATACTCACACTCTGAGATGTCTAAGGCAAAAATGGATGTTTATTTCCTGACTTTGATATTTATAGAATTCTAAAAAKTGACCACGGATTGGAGGATGAAAWTGCTGCCTCTCCARCCACACTGGTCAAACCAACAGTCTATCAATTTTCTCTTCTTCCAGATAGGACTGCAAAACAATCATTATYTACAAGAAAAGTGGGTGAGAAACTCCATTACAAAAATGTAAACAYCAGAAGGCTTAGAAGAACTTWAGAAGCACAGGGCACCACTCCCCTTGTCTGGGGCTGCTGTGGTGACCAGCACCCTGCACTGCCCACGCAGCCCAGTGTCCCTGTGGGAGCCAGGAGTGGCTGGTGTCCCCCAGACTGCCACCAGCAGCATTTAATGCCTTCACAGTGACATGGACAGTGAGAGCAAGTGCAGCAGCAGCAAATTTGCAGGTGACACTGAGCCAGGCRGTGCAGCTGATGTGCCTGAGGGACTGGGTGACATCCAGGGGGGCCTGGACAGGCTTGAGGCCCATGAGGGTCACGTGAAGTTCCACAAGACCAAGTGCAAGGTCCTGCACAGGGGCCAGGGCAAACTCAACAGACTCACAGAACCACAGACTCACAGAATCACACAGAATCACAGAATAATGAGGTGGGAAGAGACCTCTAAGATCATTGAGTCCAACTTATGCCCTAACATCTCAACTAAACCATAGCACCAAGTGCCATGTCCAGTCTTTTTTTAAACACATCCAGAGATGGTGATTCTACCACCTTCCTGGGAAGAGCATTCCAGTACTTTATTATTTTTTTGGTGAAAAACTTTCCCCTAATATCCAACCTCTACCTTCCCTGACGTAGCTTGAGGCTGTGTCCTCTGGTTCCGTCAGTGCTGCACAGAGAAAGAGACCAACACCCATCTGTCTACAACCTCCCTTCAGGAAGGTGTAGAGAGCAATAAGGTCACCTCTAAGCCTCCTCTTCTCCAGGCTAAGCAACCCCAGTTCCTTCAARTGTTCCTCACAGGGCTTGTGTTCCAAGCCTCGTTGCCTCCTCTGGACGCACTCAACACAGGCTGGGGAATGAAGGGGTTGAGAGCAGCCCTGCCATGAAGGACCTGGGGATTCTGGTGGATGAAAAATTGAATATTGTCCCTTCCAGCCCAGGCCATTCTGAGATCCTGATGCTGGGGTTCTGCATCAGTTGGGTGAGCAAAGGCTCTGCCTCTGTCAGGAGCAGCCTTGCTCCTGCTGCTCCCTCAGCCTCACATATGTGCTCTTGACTGCACCTGGCAACTTCAAGAGCAAGACCCCTTACCCAAGGAATGACCTTTCCTTCCTGTTMAATGTATCTTCCAAAGAATACTGAGAGGTAGCAAACAGTACAGAAGATAGCCAGGCACCTGGCTTCAGGGGCACTTTGCTTTTCTGTTGTAGTTATTGTTTTAAGTATCCTTCTTGATATACATGACTTYATTTTTTTCCAGAAAGACCTCAAAATTACCTTGTAGCCTTTTCCTTATTCCAGCAACTAACAATATAGAAATAAATTATTCTAAATTCTGGACGAAGGCCTACGTATAGCAGAGGGTCATTGCATAACCTAGAAAAGCTAGGTATAGGCAAAGTTGTTTAATTTCAAAATTTTTGAGCTATTATCTTGAAAAAAGACAAATCCTTGCTATTTCCACTGTCTCTGGAATGGAAAATGTTCAGAACCACTTCAGGAACTAAAAAGCTTGGTTGAGGGCTGTGTGGGAGTATATGTGTATGCATTGTCAAGGGGAGAGAGAGGAAAAGAATTATGATAAATACAGCATTTTTTGGTGTTCAGAGGAGTTTTGTGTGAAGTCTGCACTACAGYGACTTTACAATTCCCGATGGCTTTCTCTTCAAAAATAGGAAATTTTTAAAAAGGGAGGAGGAGGACAGAGTAGTTTGTAGAGTTTTCAGTAATAACACCTTCTGTAACCTCCTATCAAACAACTTCAGACTTTCATGTTTTAATTATTCTAGAACCTACCCTGTTGAGATTGGCAAAAAGAACCCAAGTAGAATTATGAATTTCACTAGGGATAAGATGAAGTCTCTGTCCTAAAAAACCCCTCAGCTTGAGTTAGTGTGAATGGCTCYACCAGGCACGAGTGTGGATGGAGAAACTGGCACCAGGAACAAGCAGGCTGAAGAGAGGGGACGTGCRTGCCAAGCAGTAGCATCCGAGAGTCTGCCAAGAACTGATAAGCTCCAGAGACTTCACAGTCCTGCTGAATCTGCAAAATCTGATAAACTGAGCACAGACACTCTGCCAAATYTGTCCAAATCCACTGGCATCAGCCATGGGTGTTGCACAACGCAGGCAACATCCATGAAGGCTGCTGTATGCAAAACTACAGGATTGTCTATCTGTCTATCTGTGGATATGAATATATAACACACATACACACATATAAATGATGAAACAAAATGATTTGGAGGGACTTCCTGAACATCTTGACACACCAACACACACCTCTGCTTTTAAGTAACCAGCTGGGGCTGGTCTCCCAGCTCCTGCTCCACTCGTCAGTGCAGATGTTTGTGAACTGCATGRGGGAATAAATGAATGCAGCGTGTAATGAGTCCCTTGCTATTAATAACAGCATGACAAAAGGTATTTAWTAAATGCTTCCCCCAGCCTGGTCCCAGACAAAAGGAGATTTACAACAACCCATTACTGCAAATTTAAATTTCTGTTTTTGTGGATATCACCTTAGCAAGGGTGTCTGATGCTGGATCCAGACTCTCTAAACGACAAACGTAGGTATGTTTCCAGTGTGACATTTTTCAAGTGGCTGTCACCATAAATGGAGGCATGCCCAGACGCAGACACAGGGACACCCCAGACCTGGAGAACTGGTATCCTGGAATGGGACAAATTACAAAGTTGCCAGGCTCCTCACCCAAGCYTTTGGACCCTGTGGTCTGTGAAGTCTATGGATCACAGCCTCTTCTTGAGACATTCACGGTGCTGCCAAACCAGTAACCTGTCCCTCTCCTAGCAGAGTCACCAGGACTGACCCACACTCCTCCCAGCCTGAAGAAACCCCAGGGCCACCAAACTCAACCCCAACAATAAAATGACTTCTGTGCTACTCATACCACCTTGGCTCCAGAGGCCACCAAATTCAGATGGCCCTTCATGTTCTCCTGTCATCTCCATTGCTCATATGATCAGACAAGAGTCATCTCCAGGGGGAACCTATCAGGAGTCTGCTCAAAACAGCCTTTATTTTCAAAAATGGGCCTGTTTTCAGCATTTACCCAAGTTTTCCCTCTCCCTGCCTCATCCCATCTCCCTGCTTCTACCTGCCAGATGAATGATCACTGTCATTTTCCAGAAAAATTTAAATTGTTTTKCCTTTTTATAAGCAAAAAATCGACAAAAATGAGCCACCCAAACACTTGTGCAGGTACTGGTCCTGGTGAGTGTTTTTGATAGGACCAGCAACACCTGCTGAGGGGGTTATCCTGCAGTGTGTTCCACTTCCAAGCACGCCACACGCAGCAGAATTTGCTGCACTGCTCTCAGGAAAATAAATGCCTTTGCTTTTGTGCTTCAGTTTGAGGCAGAGAYCACAGCAGATTGTTCCTGAACGCAACAGAGGACACGTTAAATGGAAGTTATGCTTTGATGCTAAAAGGAAGTAGTTCTTTTGGAAGGAACAGGCTTTCAAAATCCTTCCACATCGGCCGGATTTGCAGGACCTCTTGTGGTCAAAGCCCGGCCTTGCAGTTCCACGTTTTTGCTGGTGGTGGGAGCGCACCTGAGGCTTTTTCTCCGACAGCTGTGCMGAGGGGAAGGAGAGGCTTTGGCTTGAAATGTCAAGCAGCAATGTTAGTGAAAGGAAAAATGGTGCTAGCTGGCATCTGGTGACAAATAATAATAATTTGCAAAATAATAAKAAGCAAAAAATAATAACTTTTACAATAATATTTGCAAATATTATTTGGGGGTAGCACAATTTTTATAATAATATTTGCAAAATAATAATAAGCAAATAATTTTCCTGTGGATTTAAGCTTATAAAAATAAGTTGTTTTGCTGTATCTCAAGCATACCAGTCAAGAACCATGAAATGGAATTGTCTTAAGTCACAGAACACAGAATACTCCAAGCTGGAAAGGACTCACATGGATCATCGAATTCCAGCTCCTGGCTCAGCACAGGACAGCCCCAAGAGTCCCACCAAGTGCACCATGTGYTATAATGCATCAGAAAATTGCTTTTAAAGGACACAGCCTCACCAATTAATATGAAAAAAAAACCAAACCCAAAACCTTGGGAAGAGATCCTGTTATTTTAGCTGCCACTTCTTAGCTCTGCCAGTGAAACCAGCTGAGAAGTGGGGCTGGCACTGTCCCAGCTTCTCCTCCAGCCATGTCCCAGCTTCTCCTGTGCAGGGCAGGAAGGAGGCTGTCCAACGCCAGTGCCACAACTTCTCCCTCCCTGAGGGTGTTTCTGTGGGAAGGCTCCAGCTCATGCCATCACACCATTGACCATAACAAGCACTGTGGCCCCATGGCAGGCAGGGAATGGGGCTTGGAGGTGTGAAAARTGCRTGTTTTATGATTGGCTTTTCRCAAATATTGAAATGAATATTACATGTGTTGTGTTAGAAAATTACGCTGTATTAATTCTGTTAAGTAGTGTGGTAAATACAGTTTTAGGTTATAGCAAAATGTTAAAATAGAAACTATGCTATGTAGGATACTTTTTTTTAAAGAAAGGACTCGCACTGAGATAGCAGCCACAGGACACCTAAATCTTTCAGAGAAAGGGAATTTATTGCTTTCTTATCAGGAGAAACAAACTTCCTCCTGCCTTGCACAGCCAGGATGATGCCGTTAGGCTTATGAGGAAGAAGTTGACACTGATCAGACAGAATCCTTTGTTTGAATGGAATTTATGCATCATGTATGAGATGTATGAATATGCAACAGGCTGTTGCTTTTAAGGGTTAATCCTCTGTTAACGTGGGTCCTTTCTCGGGCTTATGCTGCCCAGAAAGAGGTACTCGGACGTGTAACTCTCTGTTTCTATTGTCTCATATTGTCCTAATTCAAATTGTCCAAAATTTTTATTACTGTAATTATATTGCTATTTTCATAACCATTTTATTACTATTAAACTTTTAAAATTTTAAACCCAAGGGATTGGCGTTTTTCACAGAGGGCAGTAGCTGTTGTCCCAAAATGGGTTCTTTGACTTGGCACACGAGAGGCCAATCCACACACAGAGCTGAGATACTTGATTTATTCAGTTCTGCACAGAAAAGGGGGCTGAGTGGCAAAGCCATAATGSCAGCACGACAACTACCAAAACCTTWAAATATTTCTACATTTTAGTAAACAAAGGCATTAATGTTCACTGGCTACAAGTTACATAGTTCTCTTATTAATTAKTATTCTGTCTTCTGCTTATTAATGATTCTCTTGCTTCTCCTGCTAATTAGTCCCATATTCAGTCTCTCCCTTCTTTTTGCTCAGTGGGTTTCTCGGGTCCGTGAGTTGGTGAGTCGGTGGTCACCATCTCCCCCTGCCAGAATTACATTTTACCCAATTGGAGCTGGTTCAGCACAGTTGCTGAGCTGTCTTTATTTGTTTCTTCCTTATCTTTGGGGTCCTGCCAAATGTCCTTGTGGCCCATAAGTTCTGCATTCTYTGYRTCCACTATCAGCTGCACATCCTTTTCCCCGGGCTTTGTTAACCTCCCCGAGGTGGGAGATCACCTCGAGCCCTAAACCTTTACAAGGTAACTTAAGCCACAAGTAATTTGTCTTTTTAACACCCGGATGTCACTCAGGGATTGCCCGTCAGCCACTGTTTCAGGGGTTAAATCCCCTTTCCTGTTGACTAGGGTTGGAAGCACGCGAAGATCAGACATCACCCCCCGTCCTTTCTCAC
>JACDOX010000089.1:2685757-2753709 GCA_014549065.1 Cardinalis cardinalis | reverse complement strand
CTCGGGGGAGCGGAACGGCCTGCAGGCCGCCGGCAGCCCCCCGGGCGGGGCAGGCCGAGCGGCGGCGCGGCGCGGCGAGAACGGCGAGAAGGGCGCGGGGGGCGGCGCGGCCGCCAAGGCCCCCAAGGCCGCCAGGTACCGGCGGGGACGCGGGAGGGCAGGGCGAGAAGGGGAGGCGGGACGGAGCTGCAGCGGCCGGCGGTGGGAGCGGGATCCTCAGGGTGTCCGTGAGTCGCTGTCGCCCCGTGGCTGGCGCAGTCCCCGCCATTCCCTGGATGCGGTGCCCGGCCGGGCCCGCGGGCCGGCCCGCAGCGGCCTGGGCTCCCGGCGGGACAGTGGGACACCTGCGGGGACGGGCTGTGCTGGTTGGAAGTAGCGCTGCACTCGTGTTTTAAATTTGCTTTCCRTGCTGTACCACAGAGTGACACGGTGGGTCTGGCTGGAGGGGAGCACGGTGGGGCATCTGGCCCAACCTCGCTGCTCGAGCAGGGACGTCCCGCTCGAATAGGGTTATCCCGGAGCACATGGCACAGGGCTGTGTTCAGTTTTGAGCACCTCCGGGGAGGGCGGCTCCACCTCTCTGGCCAATCAGTTCCAGTGCGCGGTCACACACGCAGTCGAGAAGTTCTTCCTTGTGGTCTGGTGGAACTTTGTGCCCTTTGTCTCCTGTCCTAAAGCTTGGTACCACCGAGGAAAGCCTGGCTCCATCTTCTCGGCAACCCCTCATTTAGGTATTTATACATATTGATGAAGWCCCCCTCTGTCATCTCTCCTCAGGGCCGAACAGGCCCAGCTCCCTCAGCCTTTCCTCTTAGGAGAGATGCTCCTTTCCCATGATCATCGTTGTTGCCCTCTGCTGGAGCCGCTCCAGGAGCTCCATGTCTCTCTTGTGCWGAACATCACGATGGCAAGTGTCCCACCTGTCAGCACACTGAGTGTCACTGGTGGTTGGGCCACAGCCTGCAGGAGAGTCCAAGCCATAATCTATGGAAATGTGGCAGGGACTGGGGTGAAATCTGTGGGGAGGAGGAGAGAGCAAATAAAATCTGCACCAGSTGCTTTGCAGTGCAGGTAGAGTTTTTTATTTATTCATTTCTTGTAGCCTGAGGGAGTTTTCAGTCTTACTCTTTTCTTTAGGTGCCTGGTTGAAAATTAGTTTCTACAGGAAAAGGGCATGTAGTGACAGGGCAAGAGAGAATGGCTTCAAACTGAAAGAGAATAGGTCTAATTAGATTAAAGGAAGAAATTCTTCACTGTGAGGGTGGTGAGCCACTGGCACAGGTTGGATGTGGATGCTCCACCCCTRGAAGTGTTCAAGGCCAGGCTGGATGGGGCTCTGAGCAACCTGCTCTAGTGGGAGGTGTCCCTGTGCATGGCAGGGGGCTGGGACCAGGTGGTCTTTAGGGTCCCTTTGAACCCAAACCATTCTGTGATAAAGCTCTGTCTCTGTGGGAATCCAGCAGAACTTGGAGGAGCAAACCAATAAGGTTTAGGAGAAGTGTTGGTGGTGGTATGGAAGAACTGTGTAATCCAGGTTGGAGGGCAAAATGCTCAGCAGCAGTGTGTGGTGACGTCTATGAAGAGAGCTGTTCCAGACGTTTGTGTTCCTTAAATGACACATTTGTTGTCTCTGCAGTGTCTCCTGTGAGTATTCTCCTGGGGACCTGGTGTGGGCCAAGATGGAAGGCTATCCCTGGTGGCCATGTCTCATTTACAACCACCCCACAGAAAGGACAATAGTCAGAGGAAAGGGAAAATCCACTCGTGTCCACGTGCAGTTCTTTGATGACAGCCCTACGAGGGGTTGGATCAGTGTTAAGTACCTGAAGCCATATAAAGGTAAGARATAGAAACAAAACTGTTTGAAATGGAAACATGCCACTTGTTTTGGAATTACAGGCTTGAAATATAGGATATATTATTCTCCATAGAGAAGGAGCAGCAAAACTAAGAGTAGAATTGAGCATGTTTTTTGCTTTGTAAGTGACAGGTTTTTGAGGGTTATGGGTACATTTGTGTTTATGTAGTTCTTGAAACATAAAACACTAACCCCTTTTGTTTATTGGATTAGAACAACTAATTAAACAAACTTAAAGCTTGCWAATGTTTGGAGATATTTCCTTTACTTCAGTCCAAAAATGATGTAAAGGTAAACCCAGTATTTCCACTTTTAGCCCTGAAATCCCTAAGTAATAAGAGTGTCAAACCCAGTTTTTAAGCAGCTGTTTAGGAACTGTAGTATGTCCAGAATTAAAAGGCTAGGCCCAGGATATTGGGTAAATAAAATTAATTCTGCTGCAGTGTTTGTTCTTAGCAGTGCAGCAGTTTTGTAAATAAAATACATAACTTGAGGATTGAGTGTTGGTGAGGGCAGTGCTTGTAGTTACAGATCAGAGTTGGTGTTTGTGATGCTGAAAAATGGCATGGCTAACTAGTGAAAATCAAATGTAATCATGAGTTAAAATTTTGCATAATAAATCTTACCGTTTTAATAAACATAATCTGTTTTCCCCTTTTTTCATAGTTTTACTTTTGCTGAAAATAAAATCATTGGCTGTAAACTGTCTTATTAGTCAAATAGTTCATATGTAATACAGTATTTCTGATGCCCTGTAGAATTTGCTTGTGTCACTGAAAAAAACCTGTCARTGAATTTAAATAGTTTCTCCCTTTTTACAGTCAGAGTTCCATCTCATGATCATGTAGCCACATTTTTGTCTCCTCTATACTTCAGTGTGCTGCACTTCAGGCATAGTTTTAAATTAAAATGGTAATGTTATTGCTGTGAGTGTTAGTGTAATTTATTGCAAGTAAATTGGTCCATGGTAATRTTTGTCTTTCCCCAAAGTATTTGAAAACAATCAAAATATTCTGAGAGCTTGTAGCTGTACTTAGAAGCAAATGCAGGTAAGGGGAATTAATCTGTTTACCAGAACAAAATTGCCAAAACGAAGTTTAAGCACAGATACACAGTTCTCTCACAGGAGAAGCGTTGAATGCAGAACAGATTAAAAACATTCAAAATACCTATTTGCTTTAAATTCAAACAAAAAGCATTTTTATATAYAAAGGACAAGTGTTAGAGTCTTTGGGTAAGGAAATGGATAAGTTTCTTGGGTTGTGTTATTTTTTTGTAGCTGAGTAAGTGCAGACAGCACCGGGCCAGACCTGTAACAGGTGGGCAGGAAGAAGTGGAGGTGCACAGCAGTTGCTTAAGTGAATGTGCAGGTGTTACACCCTTAAATGTGCAGCTCAATTATATGAGAAGATTTTTCTTCTGACATTGTTCAGTCACATTTAATATTARTGCAGAATATTTTTAGACTGCCTCATTGCATTTGGAAAACCAAAAGGGAGATCTGGGTTGTTAATGTGTTGCCTTTGTGCTGTAGAAGCAGCTACTTGTAACTCCCTGCTTTGCTGCTGCAAACTGGGAGTTGATTGTGGGGTCAGAATTTTGTTCGAGTTCTTTCTGGGGTGTTTGGCCTCCTCCCAGTCCATTGCCTTTGTGTGCCACTGGTTTAGAGCTGAAGCTGCAGTCAGTAGTGGTGAATGGTGGGGTTCACAAGAGTGGGGAAAAGGACCTGAAATCAGTCTGTAGAGGGATTGGCTTTGGATTTGTGTGTGTGCAGGTGGTGGCAGGAGGAGGAGGGAATGCAGCAGTTATTAATGGCAGGCTTTGTTCACTGCCCTGCAGTGGCAGCCTGGGTGCCCAGTGTGATTGGCCATCAGCTAATCTGGCTAATGGGCTGGGCTGGCTGGCTGCACTCAGAGCAGCRCTTTGGAGGCCAGCAGAGCTTTCARGTCTGTGCCATAGGTGGCTTTTGCCTAGAAAGTGAAGATAGCTCTTAGCTGTCACTGCTAAAACAGCCCTGTGGTCTCAGTCAGGCCTGTCTGCTGCTCTGCCAGAGTTAAATTCAGTGCTAACTACAKTGGGTGTGAGTCAGAGCTCAGCCCAGGAGTGCTCACATGTGCTAATGAGTTACAGAAATAGAAGCAATTCTTCAAGTGTTCATGGAGGTAGGCATTTCGTTTGTGAGTGTGTGTACTTTCCCCAGGGGTAGTTCATCAGGGTGAAGGAGTGATAGATTGCTGTGTTTAAGATGCAGTGGGAATGAGTGGTGGCAGCACAAGAGTTTAGTTATCTGAATATGAATGCTAGTTGTTTGAATACATTTAAAAGTGAACTCCAACACTGGCTAAATGCTAGACTTAACAAATTTAAAGTCTAGCATTTAGCATTTGTTCTTAACAAATCTGTGTTTTTTACAGGTTCATCAGACAAGGAGACGATGAAGGGAGGTATGTTTTACAGCACAAAGCCTGAAATTAAAAGAGCCATGGTGCTGGCAGATGATGCCATGAGCAAAGATAAAACCAAGAGGCTTGAGCTGGCAGTATGCAATGAGCCTTCAGACACAGAGGAGGAAGAGGAAGAAATGGAGGTAAAATGTTTCTTAATTGCTGTAATTTACAGAAATATTGCTAGAACTTAGAAGCTGTGACTTGGAGCTGAGCATGGACTATCCTGCAGTTCTCTGGTACAGTAATCACAGCTTATCTCCTCGTTAATCTTGCACACACATGTATCCATTTGTCTTTTTTTTTGTACTGCTTCTGTGTTGTCAGGTCATATGCTGGTCTCTCATCTTTTCTAGTTGGAAAGACAAGTCTCTTTGGTGTTCTGTATGGTAAGGACTGACCTCAGAATCTGCTCAACTTCGCTGACTCTCTTCACTCATCACTCCCTGGTGACCTACTTTTTCACCCAGAAATGCTTTTTTCTGATGCATCATTTTATCTTCTCTATCTGCTATTCATAGTCCAAGTTGCCCTAAGTTTGATCTGGAGTTTTAGTGTGTCTTAATATATTGAATTTATAGCTTTTTGACTGTTCACCTAAGGCATTAAATTGGATTTTTGGAGCCCACCCTCATCTTGTGGAGTAGCACTAAAATACCAGTTCTTGCACTGCTAACAGCAGTCTTGGTGGAGTAACTAAAAAGTGATGTTTTATTGTGTTGTATTCATGTTGTGTGGATTCAGCTATTATTTCAGTGGCACCATATGCCTTGGAATAGATTTCTTTGGAGAGGAATGGTATGAGGACGCTGTCAGTGGGATGGTGGTTTCCCTTAGCTCATCTACTCAGTCTCCAGTGTGACAGTGCCCTGAGGGACAGGTGCCACTCCAGGCGTTGTGTTATGTGCAGTGGCGCTTTGTACTCACTGCAGTCCCTCCACTGCTGGTTTTCTATTAAAGTTTGAGGCTGAAAAGGCAAATAATGGAGTTGTTTTTCTTTCTCCTACATGTGCCATATTCTTTTTTGTGTAGTTCAAATGCTTTGTTCATCAGCATCACATATGCACAGTAATGAATGAGTCTCTAAAGAACAGGAATAAGAGTGATTATGCCACTGGCCAGTAGCAGTTACTTATCCAGAAAAACCCTGGGTTCTGTTAAGGTACTTGGAATTGGCTGTGGCTCTGCTGTCTCTTGCTTGCAGCATCATAGGTACTGCGTTATTGCACATTTTTGYRCTTCTTTATGCAACACTACCTTTTYAGCCAGAATTATCTACAGACCAAATAATTTATTTTTCCAGGAGATGAGTGAAAATGCATCAGGCAACAGTGAAGACTGCAATAGTGAGGAGGATGTGAAAAGCAATAAGCGAGTGATGAGCAGGGAAAGAGCTGTGAAAGCCAAGAGAAGGAGAGTGTTGGATTCTGACAGTGACCACGATGGCTCTGACGTGGAGTTCAAGCCTGATGGGAAAGAAGCAGCCAGCAGTGAGGAAGCCAGTAGTGGGGTGGATGAAAATGAGTCTTCTGACACAGAGACAGAGGCAGAGAGTGTTGCAGAGAGCCCTGTAAAAGTCCCTTCTAAACGAAAGAGAAGGGAGGTGAAAAAGCCTGCTAAAAGAAGTAGCCTGGGAAATGACTGTTCTGAAACMCCCAAAAGAGCCGCAGCAGCAGTCTCTTCAGAAGCCAAGTCTAAGCTGACATCCTTCGCAGCACCTGAAAGTTTTGAATCTCAAGCAAATGCTTGCAGTGGAGGCACTGGTGGCTTCTCGGTGTGGGAGCACGAAAAGCTGGACTGGCTGCAGGAAGGGAAGAGGAGGGATGCGCACAGAAGGCGTCAGGGTGACCCTGGCTACGACCCCTGCACTCTGTACGTGCCCGAGGATTACCTCAACAAGTGCACGCCGGGCGTGCGGAGGTGGTGGCAGCTCAAAAGCCAGAACTTCGACGCCGTGATTTGCTACAAGGTGGGAAAGTTCTACGAGCTGTATCACATGGACGCAGTCACCGGCGTCAATGAGCTGGGCCTGATCTTCATGAAGGGCACCTGGGCCCACTCGGGCTTTCCAGAGACCGCGTTCGGCCGCTTCTCCGACGTCCTGGTGCAGAAGGGCTACAAGGTGGCGCGCGTGGAGCAGACGGAAACGCCGGAAATGATGGAAGCGCGCTGCAGGTCCGCGGGCCACTCCAGCAGGTTTGACAAGGTGGTGCGGCGGGAGATCTGCAGGATCATCACCAAGGGAACGCAGACCTACAGCGTCATGGACTGCGACCCCTCCGAGAACCACAGCAGGTTCCTGCTGAGCGTGAAGGAGAATGAGGACGCGGCCGGGACGCGCCTCTACGGCGTCTGCTTCGTCGACACCTCCATGGGGAAGTTCCACGTCGGGCAGTTCCCGGAYGACCGCCACTGCTCCAGGTTCAGGACTTTGGTCGCTCACTACACCCCTGTGCAGGTGCTGTTTGAGAAGGGGAACCTGTCTGTGGACACACAGAAGATACTGAAGGGCTCGCTGGTTTCTTGCATTCAGGAAGGGCTGACCTCGGGTTCCCAGTTCTGGAATGCGTCTAAAACACTAAAAGTCCTTCTTGAGGAAGGATATTTCAAGGAGAAGCAGAATTCTGAAAATGGATGTTCTCTGCCCTCTGTAATCAAGTCTCTGACTTCAGAGAGTGACTCCCTGGGATTAACTCCTGGTGAAAACAGTGAGTTAGCTTTGTCAGCTCTTGGGGGATGTGTCTTCTATCTCAAAAAATGTCTGATCGATCAGGAGCTGTTATCACAGGCAAACTTTGAGGAATATGTCCCTGTGGATATTGCTACTGCAAAAACCATGAGTTCAAGTAGTTTGTTTGGCAGAACTGGCCAGCGGATGGTGCTGGATGGAGTCACCCTGATGAACTTGGAAGTCCTGCAGAATGGAACCAATGGAAGCACTGAAGGTACTTTGTTGGAAAGGATTGATTCTTGCTGTACACCATTTGGGAAGCGACTCCTGAAACAGTGGCTCTGCGCTCCACTTTGTAATYCTAAATCCATCAATGATCGTTTGGATGCTGTCGAGGACCTCCTGGCAGTGCCAGATAAAATGTCTGAAGTCACGGAGTACCTCAAGAAGCTGCCTGACCTTGAGAGACTGCTCAGCAAAATTCACAGCATTGGGTCCCCACTCAAAAGTCAGAACCATCCTGACAGCAGGGCMATCTTCTATGAAGAACTCAAATACAGCAAGAAAAAAATTGCTGACTTTCTGTCTACCCTGGAGGGATTCAAGATAATGAATGAAATTGTCGAATTCATGGAGGAGTTTGCCAGTGACTTCAAATCCAGAGTCCTCAGGCAGCTGGTCACCCGCAAAGCCACAAATCCCGATGGCCGCTTCCCAGACCTGAGTGCAGAGCTCACCAGGTGGGACACTGCCTTTGATCACAACCTGGCTCGGAAGACAGGAGTGATTACCCCCAAGCTGGGCTTTGACCCTGATTATGATGGAGCACTGGAGGATATCAGAGCTCTCGAGGAGGACCTTCGGAAGTACCTGGAGAAGCAGCGCAAGCTGCTTGGGTCCAAATCTGTGCAGTACTGGGGGACAGGCAAGAACCGGTACCAGATGGAGATCCCAGAAAGTCTCATCTCCCGTAACCTGCCCGAGGAGTACGAGCTGAGGTCCAGCAGGAAGGGCTACAAGCGCTACTGGACCAAGGAGATTGAGAAGATGCTGGCTGCCATGGTGAACGCCGAGGAGCGCCGCGATGCCGCCCTCAAGGACTGCATGAGGCGCCTCTTCTACAACTTCGACAAGAACAGCAAGGACTGGCAGACAGCTGTGGAGTGCATTGCTGTGCTGGGTAAGAGCTTTGCCTCCTTCTGACACAGTAAAACTACCCCTGTGCTGGTAAAATCTGATCTGGGCAAGCTCGTTGCCAGCTCTTGACTTGTGTTTGAAAAGCTCCTGATTGTGGTAAAGGCTTTGATAATTAGCAGTGATTCCCTGTTTCATTCCTGTTCYGTGGTTGTAGATGTGCAGCCAAGGGTTTCTCCCAGTTCAGTGTAGCCTGGTGGGCCTCACTGCTTCCAGAGCCTTGTGTGTGGATTAGTAGCTTCTTATTAAACAGAGCTATAAAAATCTAAGCTGCTGGTAAGCTTTTTTTCTATCTGAGCAGGATGCTTTCTGGCCATCCTTTAAAAATAAAAATGCTCAGTGTTGAGCCTTGAAGAAGGTAGTCTACTAAGAAGGTTTCCCCAAATCCTCCTTAAATTTCTGGGATAGAACAATCTCCTATATTCCCTTCTCAGGACTGGCATACTTCTGTCATGTGGATTTTCTGCTAGGATGAGGCACTCTGGGATGTCTTTGTTCCAGGGAAAAATGAAAGCAGTCTCTGAATGCCACTAGAGCAGAAAAGGGAGGGCAGGCAAGCAGGGAGTGTTGGCTGGGAATGGATTTGCTGGGAGAGCTGGGAAGCAGTCACATCAGCCACACCACAGCTCAGGGCAAGTGCTGAATTGGTTCCCAGCAGAGAGGAAAGCAGTGTCCAGGCTCAGCTGTAATGTGTGTACATAAAGCCTCTAAAATCATGAACAGTCTCATTGTGTAGGTCATCAGCTTTTAGAACCTCGGGGCTCAGCTAACTGAGAGGTCTTGTGCTGCTGCTTCCTGCTGAACACACAGAGTTTTAATATTTACACAGTTTTYCTCTGGCAACTTTCAAGCAGAATTAGGATTCTTCACAAAGTAATACCCTATCACAGAAGCTGATTTCCTCCTTACTTGTTCTAAATGAAAAGCCAATGTAATAAAGTATTATTTTATACATGAACTTTTGAAATGAAATGATGTGGATTTTAAAGACTTTTGAACTAAAATAACTATAGGGGAGCGTTTTTATCATGACATCTGTAGAAATCTGGAAGGAATGAGGGAAGACACTGTAAATATTCCCACCTTTTACTTGTTCTGGAGTCCTTCGTGGGTGTTTCCCTTATCAGGAAAATGGAATAAAATAGAAAAGTGTTTCTACAAAATTGTTGYTCAATGAGTAAATGAATTCCAGTGTATGAAGAAATTTGGAAGTGTGACTGACTGGAATTTCTCTTCATTTTCTAGATGTCTTGATGTCCCTTGCTCACTACAGTCAAGGTGGTGATGGACCTCTGTGCCGACCTGTAATCCTGCTGCCTACRGATAATACTCCTCCCTTCCTGGAACTTAGAAATTCCCGCCATCCATGCATCACAAAAACTTTCTTTGGGGATGATTTTATTCCCAATGACATTGTGATAGGCATCAAGGATGAAGGCAGCAGCAGTGAGGCCTCCTGTGTGCTGGTAACTGGCCCCAACATGGGTGGCAAATCTACGCTCATGAGACAGGTGATTGTYGTGTGTCCCAGGGTACCTCTGGGGTTTGGGTGAGGGAATTACAGGGCCTGGCTGTCATGGGTGTCACGGGAGGTCCCAGAAAGTGCTCATGTTCAGAGAGATTTTCTGCTTTAGGGAGAGATAAGTTTTATTTGTCTTAGGAGAGTTGGTTGGGAAGAAGTGATAGAGTACTGTTTATCTTTTTCAAGTGACTTACCCAGGACTTGGCATCAGCTGGCAAAAGATGCTTCTGCAGGTTGAACAAGCTGAAACTAGAGATCAGCAGGGAGGTTGCTTTATAAACACTGCTTGCTGTGATAATTTGTGTTTTGAAGGCTTTCAGAGTAGTTCAGTCCTGCCAGAGCTGATGCTGCTGCAGCCTGGAGCTGTTAAAGCAGCGGGAAGCTTTATGTACTCCAGTCCCTGTTTTAGGGGAAACACAGCTTCGTGCCCTTGCTGTGTGTGTGGAACTGAAGCTGCAAACCCCATTGCAAAYGTGTCTGTCCCTGTTTGCTGTGCAGGCTGGTCTCCTGGTGGTCATGGCCCAGCTGGGGTGCTACGTGCCCGCGGAGTCCTGCAGGCTCACGCCCATCGACCGCGTGTTCACGCGGCTCGGCGCCTCCGACAGGATCATGGCCGGTGAGTGCCTGACRCACAGCTGGCTGCACAGGGGGCACCAACTTTCTGCTCCTGCTTCCAGTGGCAAGCTGGAAAGGGAACAGTATTTTGCAGGGAGAGCTGTGCACTCTTTTCTTTGGTTCAGAGTGGAGACAGGATTGTACTTAGGCTTAATTTTTTCTTGTGTGCTTCCGTTCGATTATTGACAGACTTACAGGATCACATCCTAATGAGTTTTAATATTAAAAGCCTAACTCCCAGCTGGATGCAAGTCTGAGGAATATCTTTTTTTTAGAATTGATTATATTCAACTCTTACTTATACCTTTTTGTAAGTGTTCTGAAATAGGACAGTGATGTTGGGGCAGCTGTTGCACAGGAGTTTTTTGTACCTTCCTGCAAGGACTATAGACGTTCTTTGTTTCAATGAGAATGCCTTATGTTTGAAATCTGATTTCTTCTGATGAGGAAGAGAGGCAGATATCCTTCTTGGAAGCAGTAGTTGACAGTTCTTGGAGTATTGTGTTCCTTTAATGGAGAGGAAGACACAAGTGGTGGATTACACAAGTGGAATGGTAAAGTCTGCCAGTGGTGATGGGCAAAGTGCCACTGGGCTAGAAAAATAAAATGGTTGTTTTGGTAAGAGTAGTATCACTGCTCATTAATGAGGGCACAGGTTTTCTGTGATCTCTCTGCTGAAAAATGTGGGTCAGTGAATATGAAAGGAGTTAAGCCCACTGAACTTGTTGCACAGAAGGAATTTGGAAATGAATCATTCCAAGTTCTTAATTAAAAAAAATATTTACACTTCCCCAAATCAAGGCTGTTCTTCTCAACTAGAGAATGTTATTAAAGCTTTCTTTGCCCAGCTCATCTCCATTTTGTTTAATTTCAGTACAAGAAGGAATCAAAAGTGTGAAAGAATACTTAAATGTTTATGATAAGAGATGAGAAGGGCCCTTCCTTCATGAGAGATGGCCTAGCAAAATGTAGCATTTTCAATTTTTTTTCAGTTAACTGAGGATTTTACTTCTSATTTGACATTTCAATCGTGAGGGTAAGCACTGCAAAGAACGAGCTGTGAAATCTGTTCTTGATGCATTTGTTGCACACTGTGTAGACAGGAAAGCACAGAAAAAGTTGTTCCAYGGCAGTCACTTTGTAATGGATGTCAGCAGGACTTTTATGGAGTTAATTTTTTCAGTAATAAAATTTTAGGGCTTTACTTTCTGAAGAGAATAAATGATTATTCTTAAATATTGTTGAAACCATTAAATCCTGGTGATTTCTTTAAATAAATGCAGAAAATCCGGATTGGTGGACACTGCTTAATAATTCATGTTAGAAAACTTATGTTAGAGCAAAGCAGTGCTCATGCAGCATGAGTACAGGAAATAAATGCTTGCCTTTAATGGAATAAATTGCATTAATTGCTGCTACTTGTGATTATTTGTAATGATCTCCACAAAGAACAAGTAAATCCTGACTTTGTAAATGTGGATTTATCATGTGGAAGGATGTGAATAATTGTGTACTTCTGCTCATAATCTGCTAAAACCAATTTCAGGTGTAAATTTCAGGCTTTGTATTATCTGGGTTGCTGAAACTCCCATGAGATGCTTGAGCCTTAGCAGCAGAATATTGCTTTTGTCATACTTCATTCGAGGAGAGAACGTACAAATAAAGCCTTTATTATCCAAACAGTTCCCTCCTGACATCACAACCAAACCAGTAATTCCAGTCTCTCAGTCTTTGATTTTCTGCTTGTTTTTTTTGCTGGAAAGCCACACACACCTTCAGCCTATCCTGTGCATACAGAGCAAGAAAGGAACAAAAATTCTCCCCATTGTGGCCTTTGTGCCCCTCTTTTTGTCCAGCTGTTACTTTTAACTGGTGCTATTAACAGTAAGCAGGTGTGTTGGCCTGAAAACTTAATTAGTTGTGCTTGTGCTTATTCCTGTATTCTAAAGGAACCCAAACTTGTTTTTTTCTGGCAAATGGGAACCTGCTGTTTTCACACTGGAAAAAAAGTGTCATGTTTTTGTTCATCTTCAGTTAGCTACTGAGTTTCACGTTAGCTTAACCAAGATTCTAGTGCAGATTAAATGAGGTTTTAGTTGTGGTTCTCTGATCTTTGACTTACTTTGTGGCTTTTTTTTTTGTCATTCCTTTTAAAGGTGAAAGTACCTTCTTTGTTGAATTGAGTGAGACTTCCAGCATTCTCCAGCATGCAACAGAGCATTCCCTTGTTCTCGTGGATGAACTGGGTAATTAGACTATTTTGGAATAGGTGGRAGCTAAATCTATGGGATGAAAGACTGGCTGCAAGGTTTTTGGGCTGTCTGAATGGCAGCCAAATACACAGGGCCAGTTTCACCATAATGATGCTGGTGTTTAACTGGTGCCTCAGCCTCTAGCATGAACACATCTCGGGTRCCCTGGGAACTCATCACCACCTCCCACCCCCAGTCATTATTACCCTATTTCCAGSTGTGGTTTCCTGCTTTTGCTTTGCATAATTACTTGCAGCAAACCTCAGGAGAGCACAARTATCTTTTTTCTGATTGCTGTGGGGCCAACACCCAGGTCCCCTTCCCCTGGTGCTGGTGGCTGTCACCCTTCACTGCTCTTTGTTTGTCTTGTACACAGCGGGGAGGGGAACAAACAAACACTACAAATGCCTTGCTGCATTGTCTGTAGGGTGTCTGTCTGTCCAGCAGCACGTGAGCTGTGGATTGACTTCACTGTGCCCCTCGTGCTGCCGAGCGTGCCACAGCTGTCCCGTTGTGTCCCCAGGCAGAGGCACGGCCACGTTTGACGGCACAGCCATAGCGAGCGCGGTGGTGGAGGAGCTGGCGCAGAGGATCCGCTGCCGGACGCTGTTCTCCACTCACTACCACTCCCTGGTGGAGGACCATTCCCACAGCAGGGCCGTGCGCCTGGGACACATGGTATGCCTGGGAGGATGGGCTTCTCCCTGCTGGGACTTCTCCTGCTTTTCTGTGCWCTTCTGCCCTGAGAAACGGCTGGTTTGGGAACAGGACGTGATGTCCCATGTGTTTCTTAGGCTGCAGGTCAATATTGCAAACTCTTAACTTGTGACTTGCTCTTCCCAGGCATGCATGGTTGAAAATGAGAGTGAGGATCCAAGCCAGGAAACAATTACGTTCCTGTACAAGTTCATTGAAGGAGCCTGCCCAAAGAGCTATGGATTCAACGCAGCAAGACTTGCAGATATTCCAGAGGAAGTCATTCAGAAGGGGCACAGAAAAGCCAAAGAGTTTGAAAAAACGACCATCTCACTGAGAATATTTAGGCAAGGCCCTGGGTTTCTGTATCTAAGTTGCAAATGGCTTACAGGAACCCATTTTAATATTTGGGCAGTGGCTTTTGCACAGTCACAGCACGAGGGGCAGTTACAACTACTTTTGTGAACATCAGATGTTCACAGGGAGGAGGGAGGTACTATGAGAGGGCAGAGATGATGAGCAGTATTTTAAGCCTTGGGTCACTGTGCCAGTCTGAATTTGCAGAGGTGCTGGGGGTGGGGGGTGTGCTGGCAGTCTTTACACCAGGCCCAGCATCCACATCTCCTAAAGCTGTTGCAGAAGTGGCAATCTCAAGCTCTCCCTCAGTGTCCCTGTCAGTAAAGGTGGTTGTTTCCCCCAGGTACCTGTGCCAGGTGGTGGATGGAGCAACCTGTGACGCAAACGCGGTTCAGAAACTCATGGCGATGATCGACCGGCTTTAGGAACTCGCATGGGTTTCTCAAGAAGGTGGGAGCAGACAACATTATGATCTAATAAACTTTATTTTTTAAAAATGACCATTTTTCCATTGTCTTTCCTAGGAAATTAAACCCTTTAATTCATACCTACCCTCTACATAATGGTTATTGAGTACTCCACAATATATTAAGTCTAGATGTTATGGTACATGCATACACTTTCAGGCTGTTGATTACCCACTGTCACCAATACACATAAATGGAAAAAAGCTATGAAACTGTATAGGGCTGTATATATACTTGTCTCAGCTTCATTAGAGCAGGAAATTGCTGTGATTTCCAGCAGGTTATGTAAGTAATGTCCAGACTGTTCAAAAAAAACTATGAACAGAGTAAAAGTACAAGACTGTTTTGAGGAGACTTTCTACTGTGTACTTTAAAACATAGTAAAATTTCTTTCACAAAACTTAGTTACATGGGTACTTTGTTTTATAGTGCATTATAGTCTAGGAAGTCTCATTAAAACACTCGCTTTTCTTTCTTTTGTTAGGGTGGTTTGAGTACAGACTATTGCTGGGGCAGGGGAGGAGATTATTCTAACTTCAGAGGACACCAGAAAAATTGCTGGATATAATTTAAGATTAGTGTTTTCTCTTTCATAGAAAGAACGTACATACTGGGACATGAGTACAGTTACAGCAAGTCTAGGTGTGCTAACAAAACAGGACACATTCAAGTACAATAAGATTTTTTGCTTGAAATTAGAAACAAACTACATGAGATTAAAGCATTAAAATCATATTTCTCAATCTGAATAAATGTTAAAAAATCAAAAGAAATGCAGAAGTGCTAGCTCACATTTTTACCATGTTACAAAAGCGATTGGTACCCATGTCCATAAAGGCAGCAACAAAGAATGCTGCTTGTCTACAGAATAGTACTACTGCAAATTGGACTGCGTTTCAATGCTACTTGTAAAAACACCAGCTCTCAGAAGTTGGTATCTGTACAAAATTGCAGCTTATTTTTCTTCACTTCTGTCCCTTCAAAGTCTTTGTTTACACAGTAATGCTAAAACGCCCAGTTCTGTTATCCTGAGTCAACATATTGCCACTTTCTTTTTTGGTAGGTTGAGCTCCATAGTGTCAACACCTCACACATCCGCTTTAATACAGTCTCTTTCTGCAGAAATGGGCAAGTGTAACTTCCTCCAAAAAAAAAGTTTTAATAGTTATGATAATTGAATGGCAGGACTTTCTTTCTGAAAAGGAATTCAGTTGTGCTGCAATGTATTAGATTCTATAGGTGGAGCAGAGTCATATAGTGTATCTGTATCGTGTGTAGGCTCTCCGGCGAGCGTACAGGGATTGGACAGTGTTCCAGCACCACAGTCACAGAAAAACCTACAACACAGAGAGACAGCTCTTAGTGGCCATGCCCTCCTGCTCTGCTCTGGGAGCAGCCCCACACCCTGGCTGGGAACGTACCTATCATGTCTAATGAATTCTACGTCGTGTCCTTGATGGCACTTCTTGATGCAGTTCACACAGATGGCGTTACGGTCTGTGGTGTTGCAGGTGTGACATCTGGAGGGAAAAGYAGCACGTTAGGCAGGAACCAAAACCTGACCAGCTCTCAAGGGAGGGCTCCAGGAGCCTGGAGGGCCAGAAATGCACTGAAGGAAAGAGGGTGCACAGGACTTGGAAGTTTGAGAATTTTACACRAACTTGGCTTTCACGGCACTCTTTTTGTTACTTGTTTCACAAACAGTCATGCTGTGCAACACCCTGGGCTCAGGTTCACAGAAACAATCTGTTTTCCTCAAGCCCAAAGTCAATTCCAGAAAATGGGGACTTGTTAAATCCTCTTCTGTTGCAGCTGAGGAAGAGCACACATTTGTGTGTTCACCCACACCCAGCAACTGTTCTAGGGACCTTGCAGGAAGAGAAAGGGGGTTCACTGGAAACACGTTACCTGTAGAAGTCATGCATCGGGTAGCTGGTGTAGCTTGAGATCTTGTATAAACACTGGCCTCTACTGACAGCTTTCTCTATGGCATCTTGATTGTTCATTATTTTGTTATCTGTTGGGGGAAAAACCAGGACTAAGCACATCTGCATCAATGACTTTTTTTTTTTCTTGACACATTGAAGCAAAGGGCCCATTAGGAACAATTAGTCCTATACCTGCTTTTCAGCTCTGGCATTTAAGAATATAAAATCCTCAATGCCCACATGCCCAGAGTCTGTGCCATGCACTCCTCAAGCAAGTAACACTGTTCCTCTTTGCAGATGTGGCACAAAATGCCTGATAGCCTCCTTTTAAATACTCCTTTTGAACTTGGTTGTTAAATGCTTAGAGACACACAAGCCTTCCTAGCAGGTGTAAGTTTTCTGCTAAGGAGCCTGAAACCCAACGTTTGAAAGCATCTCATTTACCATAAGGCCTTTTACACATCCCTTAGAAAGAGGAAAAAGACAGCTCTTTCCCAGGAAAATTTAGGAAAAAAGTACTTTTCAACACAATGGAGGTGGAAATTAAATCTGACCGGCTCCAGTAYTTCAAAGATATGTCCAAGGCACAGCAAATTTGATAATCCCCTCTTACTCAACTACCTGATCTTCTGTCTAGTCCCAAAGTGCACCTCAAAAAGTTTTGCCCACTCCCAGGAGCATCAGAGCACTGAGTGATGTCATTGGGAAGCAGGGAGCTAGAGCCTGTGTTTTAAGAGGCACAAATCTTCCACAGGAAAGGATTTATTAACAGCTTTATGTACAGCAAGTACATAAAACTCCTGCAAAATGAACCTTTTTCTTCTTGAATAACCTTGAGTTGTCTGGCATTCAAACCATCATTCCCATCTCATCCAAGAGGATCCTGTTGTCATGCACACTTCCCCACTATACAAGGGAATTTTATGTTTGTGAACTGTTCATATTTTCTGAAAACATATGTTTGGGATTGAAAATGTTCATGCTTTTAGATCCTAAAAGCCAAGTGAGGTGTGTTTCTTTACTGGACACTTGTTTTTGGATATGTGAGAAAAATACTTTCCATTGTACTAAATCAGAACTGGAGTCTGAGATGGGCCAGAGATCAGGAACTAGTTCAAGAAGTGACTTTGAGACAGAAGAGCTGATCACAGTTTTAAGGTAACAGCAAAACCTTAAGTTACCTTTGGACCCATCTGTTTGTCTAAAAATCTTAACACAGCTTAATGTGGCTCATAACCTTCAGCTAAAACTTAGTCACAACTCTGCTTTAGGTGGTACCAGCTGTGAGCCACAAAGGGTACATAAACCCAAGAGCCAGCAGCACCAAACAAGTGACCAAACACAAGCCAGGAGGACTCGGGCTCACCTTTCATCGTGACATTGACACCAGATGCTAGAAATAAACCTCCAAAGCGGTTGTTGAAAATCTGATTGCCTTCTAATGTTGCAGTCGCGTGATTTGTTATTTCAATACCTTGAGTGGGTCAGGGGAACAAAGGAGAGAAAAGAGAGTGGCAAAGTTAAATCCCTGGTGGTTGTGCATTTGTACCTCTCTTGTCATCTACAGCTTGGTTGGTTGGTTTTTTTTTAAGCCATCATAAACTCAAGGGGAAAAAAGGAAAATGATATAGCTACAAAACTGCACTGTAACTTGTTATAAAACTGTTCAAATGCTGTTGTTGAATCCTTTCAAAGAGCTACAGCTGGCATGCATGGTCTCTGGGAGGAACAACACACTACWTGTTTATCTGATAATAAAATGGTACTATGATCATGTTTATTTTCAAAGGGGATATGATTTTTGGGCGCTTAGAGCTGTCATCTTCATGTACATTTGAAAGTTCTTATGCACATACCTTACCCTTTTTAAAATATCTTTTTAAAAAAGTTCTCAAGATGGGCACCTAAAATTCATTTCTTTAATTCTCAGCTTTTATCAGTAACCCGTGTCTTCCAAGTCATTTGTCCAGGACTGCTCTTGACAGCAACCTATCCTTCCCCCCCACCACACTGAAACAACACCTTTAGAGGCTCTTCTCAGAAAACTTGCTTCTTCTGAAAGAAAGATGGGAGAAAACTCAAGAATGCAATTTTAGTTGAAATGGAATGGAATGCAAGACGGATGAAACTGTGATGATTAAACAGCAAAATTGCAAAAAATCACTGTTAAACATTCTTCATCTTTTTTGGAGAAAGAAACGCTCATTTTTACAATTTTTCAACTTTGAGGAGTGAGAAACTTGAACTTGAGATGCAATTCAAATCTCTTTAAAATGTGTATTTGCTCAGTTTCCTAGGTTTTAAAGCAGTGATAAGATATTCATACCAGCATCCAGCACATCAACTATGAATATATCCTAGACAACTTTACCAATTGCTTCTAAAATAAAATAATGGAAAGTATTTCACAAAAAATGACAAGACAGAATATGTGTCATTTCCCAACATAATGTAAAATATACCTTGACTACAATTCTGAATTCTCAAATGATTTTTAGAATACACTGAAGGATATCCCAAACTCTTTTAAAACATCTAAATACCACAGGGTAAAGAAACTCTGAGTAAGCTTTGTGAAGAGCTCACTCCAAGTTTCCAAATTTGATTTAAACAGCACAAACCTGCAGCAAAACCATCGAATATTCGGTTTTTCCTTAGCACAGGGTGGCTATTGGTGCTGATAAGAACACCAGCTTGAGCATTCCTGAAGATATCATTCTCTTCCAGAAGACCTATGACAGACCAACAGATGTTACATTTGAGCTTGGGAGCATTTCCTGACCTTTAACCTTTCTGTGAAATATTTTTAAAGGATCTTATGTGTCACAATCCTGTTAATAACTCCTTTCATTTGGAGAATACGCACCAGTAGCACTGACATCAGTGATACCAGTTTAAAATAGTTCTCAGTGTATAATTTTGGAAGTGTATTTTTTCAGTACACAGCATGGAATTTGCRATCACAGGCACCACTGCAGAAAACTAAGTCTTTCTGCTTTCCAAATTTTTCTTTAATTTTTCTAACACCTCTCTCTTCTTGTCTTCTAAAATGAACAGACTGCCAAAAGCCAAGCATTATTTTGTTATAGGACAGGATTACTTTAAAATGCTGGGTTAAAATTAAAGCTCAYTTAGAGCAAGTGATTATCTACAGAATATCAGAAGCTGGTATCAGGACAAACAACAGTCAGGGGGTTTCAGACAGGGACCACTTCTGAATTTACAAGTGTACAAAAGCTTCCTTAAAGACCTATGGGGTTTTTTCCCCTGAATCTTGGACACTGTGGCAGAACCTAAACTGCTCAGGTGCATGATTTTGGCTACGTGACTTGAATCCAACACTGTGTTTCGTCAAATGGCAAAGCTTAGAAAAGCAATTGGGATAAAAGGACTGTCYTTAAGCAGCAATCTAACAGTTATCTTAGATGAGATTAATTACCTCTCTGCCTCCCACAGATTTCAGTATTACTAATGTAATTAAGGCTAAAAAGCATTAGGGTATGTTCACTATAACTATTTTATCACTCCAGAAGACAAGAGCTGTGTTTCTAAAGAGCACTTTAAAAARAACACTGCTTAAACTGAAATTTAACTCTCATCCAGAACATTCAGTGAAAAACAGGGAAAAAGTTACCTCTTCCCCCATTAAATATACAGATGCCTCCATCTCTTCCATCATGGATTTTATTTCTCCTTAGTGTAGGATTACTGTCTGTTTTAATCCATACACCAGCCATTGCATTATCAAAAATTTCATTGTCTTCTATAAATCCAAGCCCTAAAATTGAAGGAAGGATAGAAAAAAAAATAAAATCAAAACATYTAATAAATGAGAAGATAATGTAACACCACAGAACACAGTTCTGGATAAACACGAAAAACAAACCTACCAGAATTATAGACAAGAATACCACCATTCTGACCACCCCAGATCTTGTTGCGTCTGATTTTGGGGTTGCTTCCAGTTCTAGAGTGAAAYGTAAGCAAAGAAGTAATTTAAAAGTCATTAAAAATAAGTCATTTATAGTCATTTACTATATCCCAAGGCCAAACATCTGAAATATTTCTAAAGAAGTGCCCCATGGATCTCACTGCTTAACAATCTTAGTAAAATATAGTTCTTTCCAAACATGCAAACATCATTTATCTTTACAGACTTCAAGGGCCACACATTCCAGTCAATACCCAGGCTGTATTTTTGGTAACTTTCTTTTAGGTTAAAGCAGAGGGTATTCAGACATACTGGATTTCAAAAAAGTTATTTTTATAAACAAAATGACAAGAACAGCTAAAAAGACACAATAGAGCACATAACAAGCTACGTCTGTTTTGGCAGAAAATCAGAATAAATGTTACCTTATCTGAACCCCTGAGTACATGTGATTATAGATGTCATTGTCTTCTAACACGCCATGTCCATTGTCATAAAAATAAACTCCAACCTAACACATCAAGAATTATATTATTAGTTCCAAATTAATGAGGCATAAAACCACAGGRCTTCCTTTTCTGTGGCCCCCTTGTAACCACAGAGCAAAACTCACTTGTTTCCCACTGTGTATTCTGTTTCTCCTCAAGACTGGAGTGCTCCCTGTTGTCACCCAGACTCCAGCCAATGTATTGCTGTAAACTTCATTTTCCTCAATCACACCTTGTCCTTTTTCATGCTAAATACAAGATGGTTTAAGAGTTAAGAAAACCTGCTCAACACCAATACTGTTTTTCCTGCTCTACCCATCCATCCCTCCCACCCCTGGCTTCTTTACTGCAGCAAAGTAATTCCTTTCCATTTGAGTAAGCTTTATCAACATTAAAAAAAATAACAGCATATCATGATTTTGAATATTTGCCATGAAACAAAGAACACCCTGCATGTAAATAATTCTGTTTCAAGGCTCTGCAGTGGTATTTGTAAATGTCTGCTGGCTGTTGGTAGGAGAGGTGCCTCCCCAGTGCTGTGCACTCACAYGAAAGCCCTGGCTCATGGTTCTTAAACCTACACCCAGCTCTGTCCCCAAGAYGGACAACAAGCTGGCATGGCTCTGAAGGTCACCACATGTCTGGGCTCAGAGGTCAAACAACAGTTTTCTCAGTCAGGGCAAGAAGCTGTTCTGGTTAAATTTACTCAATGAAGAGAAGAAGCCGCACACTTGCAGCGTTAGCTGGACCTTAGGTAACCTTTGGCAGAAAGACAGACACATATTTCTGAAAATCTGGTATTGCTTAAGGRAACTTGACAGCTCTTTCAGTTCAGTTAGCAGAGCCCTTGCACACATTGGGAATTGGGCTTTATTTCCCACTTTTTCAATACAACAATTCCAATTTTTACTATCCTGAAGGCAGTAAAATAAAAAAAAATCTTCTCTGAGGTTAGTGGTAAACACATTACACTCCAAAAGAGCTGAACAGACTTTTTTTTTAAATTATGATATACTGCTATAAAACCTAAATCTTTTCAAAAAGCTTTCAACTGTGTAACGATAAAATTCTGTAATCTATCCCATTTTAATTATTTTACTCTGTAATAMGAAAAATTTAGTGGCATTTATAAAAACCTTAGTCTTTTAAATAGCAGCACCAGCTTCAGTCGCTTACCATGAACCTGGTTTTTAACATAAGAAGCTCAAGCATTGTGAGCACAAACATTCACATAAGATAATTTTCCCCTTTACATTTCTAAAACAGAACACAAGTCTGTGCCTGTCCTAGGCTGCACTTACTACATAAATGCCTCCATGTTGACCATCATGAATCTTGTTGTGTCGAACGATGGGACAGCTGTTTGTTCGAATCTGTATTCCTGCTAATGCATTACCTGCCAACAAAGGTGGTATTCAATACAACTTACACATTCATTTTTCTCAGAAATCAATATGCAGCAAGCAAATCAGCTTACCATAAATGTCATTTCCTTCAATAAGGCCTCTTCCATCACCAAAGATATAAACACCACCTTGATTACCATTAAAAATTGCATTCCCCCTAAGAAAAAAATCAACATTATGAAGTTATTCTTATACATTGTACAATACTACATCTGTATGGAGTGGCCAGGACTGTACCCCGTTCAGATTTAAAACAAAGAAGTTATGTTCTGTTGCTTTGAGAAAGATCTACCTCTAAGTGCACACATAAATTAAACATGCAGTTCAACTGAACACAGACAGAAATTTCATTTCTACAGATACAGGAGTATTTAAAGCTCATCATAATTAAATAACAAATTTAAAGTGCATTATCCCATCCCCATCAAATCTCTTCTTCTATGTAGTGAAATAATAATGAGGAAAACAATACCTTATTGTTGGGTCACTGTTTGAGGTAATCCAAACACCTGCAAAATTGTTTGCATAGATTTTGTTCTCTATGAATTGTCCTCTTCCTTTTTCATGCACATAGATTCCTCCAGTCTGGCCATGATGGATTTCACACCGCACCACTGTTGGGTTGGCATATGCCTTCACTTCAAAGCCTGCTATCCTGTTTCTATGGATGTTGCAGCTTTCAAAATAACCCTTAAGACACAAAACATGCAGTTTCCTGTAAAAGTCCTTTTTAAAATGAAGGTTATTCCCTTCACTTTAAATTCAATCCTCATTTAAAAGGAAACAGTACCAAAATTGACAACATGTAGGTACTTATATAGCTAATTAAAACAACTACTGACACTATATAATTTCATTTTTCCAAAAATAAAATACTGTTTCAAAGACACTGTGTTTGCACTGCTATTTATGACTACTCATGGAATACCAAGAAAAAATGGCAACTCTAGATATAGCACATTGAATAGGACTCAGTATCAGGTTTCCTCAGCAGCTACAAGGATCAGACTCCTTTCAAAGGCCAGAAAGCCCATAGGTCCACAGAAAGGACAGTGCTATGGAGAAAACTATCCACTTGTTTTCAGGCCCGGAACTATAGACATTTGGCAAAAATATGGTTCCTTTAGGAAGAAGTGTGCTAACTTTCTTTGAAACAACTAATCAAAATAAATAAGAATGTGGGAATTCAGTAATTTTTCCAGGGTTGGATTGGTCTCAGTGGCCAAGTGGTACTATTTTTTCCTTTTTCCCTTTTTTTAAATGGTGTACACTGAGACACTGACAGTAGCAGCAGACCTACAACACAATTGTATTTAAACAAAAGCATTATAAACACTATTGCTGTGGGCAGGGAAAAAAAATGCCACTGCACAAAGCCATGCCAGGCATGCTCCCTCCATGCCAACCACAGAGCAGCACCATGAACTGGCCCACCTGAGAATTCATCTGGCAAAATAATTGTTTCTTGCCTGATGATTTCTCCAATTCTAYTTCCAGGGCCTTGCTAAGTAACTGTGTCAGCCCTTTCACAGCATTTTCCTGACATGGTCCTGGAACATTTTAATATTCAAGTTCAACCTATTCTTAAGGTGAACTTCAATGGTAGTTCATGCCCATTCTGCCCAAGCAGAAGAACAGAAACTGAAAGACAGGAAGCACTTCTTATTGGAGATGGTAGACAACCACCAAGTGATGTGCTGTAATTTGTGGATGGCTTAGATGCAAGTTCTTGAAAGCTCTAACCCAAGCCTGTCTCCAGCAGCACCATTTTTCCTGTAGCCACCTAAGTTAGTTTTTAGACCTGCTCAGCATGAGACTTGTTACACTTATGCACTAAAAAAACCCCTAAACAACAAACAAATCCCAAAACCAAACCCATAAAAAAAAACCAAAACCAAAACAAACAACCCCCCCGAAATTCCTGCTACTGCTCAGAGTAACTGGATTCCATGCTCACATGATCTACTACCAGGAATGCCTCAGGCCTGGAGTTGCTACTACCTATCACGTGGAAATTACTCAATCTACCGCCAGCCTAGGCAGTCAGCACCCTGTTTCACTGTGCTGTGAACTGCTGTGGGACTCCATCAAACACTGACTACAAAAAAATCAGAAATACATTCAGCTTAACAAGGAAATCAAGGCAGGATGCTCTTCTCCCTGCTCTGAGGATTGCAGTCAGGAAAGGCAGTGCATGGATTAAAGATTCTCCAAAAGAGTGCTAGCCATGTGTACAGCCTGGCTACTCAGACTCCTCTGGGTAAAAAATGAAGTCAAATGGAAGATGCTTACACATTCTGTAGATATTCAAAGCAAAGTTATGGTTTTTTCAAAGCTTACTGCCAGCTCCAGCTACAACCAGATACCACCATCAGACACAGCTGCTCCTCTCAGCACACTCCAGCTGCCCAACCCTTATGCTCTGTCCAGTTGTTGGGCAGCTCAAGCCCAGATCCTTTGGGAGATTCTGCCAGGCAGCTACTGAGGTCAGGAAGTCTGCACAGAGGGACTACAAGCCTTGTATTGCCTCCACTTCCTTCAAAGAATGGTTTTCAAGTGTGCTGGGTGTTTGACTTGGGCTTTGTGGGCGTTTCTGGTAATAATGCAGCAGCTAATGGAAGAAGAACCTGGAGGGGACAGCACTGGACAGTGCCAGGATTGCTAAGGAAAAGAGGCCCCAATGATTAATAAGAAGGAACAGAGGATGCATGTGGAAAAAGTATTGCAATCTTACAAAAAACTACCAAGTAGCTTTCTGCTTGAAAATCCTCAACATTAAAAAGCAGCTCTGTACATCAAATTTGTTTACAATCCCAGGCAGATCATTAGCTGTGGACACAAAATGACAGCTACACTGACAACATGTGTGGGCAAGAACAATGCTGCAGCCTGGTAAGCTCTGAGCAGGTGAAGGAATCAGAAACAAACACCACGGCAGTGATAATGCTGATAATCCCACCTGGCACACACTGCACAGAAAAGATGTGATCACAAAGATGYGATCCTGCACAGCTGAAAAAATTCAGAAGACTTTTTACATCAAGACTAATTTAGTGATTGAACTTGAATGCTTTTTTCTTTCTGCATGTTGTCCAGTCTAACAAACATGGCTCTGAAATGCTTTAGAATAAAAACTTTTAACTGATGAGATTTTGTTGCTGCTTTTCTTCTCAGAGGATATCTCCCTCCTTTATTTCTAAAAGGACTTTTTTTTTCTTTCTCTGACTTGAAGATTACAACATTATGGAAACAGAGGCATTTAGTATTACTGTTTGAACAACACATGTACTCCAAGAAAAGAGATATAATTGTGTAAGATTTAACATTTCCTAAATATTTATTGACTCAAGTATTCTCAATAGGGTAGGAAAAAGAAAAAGACAACAGGAAACCAATAATGAAAAAGAGTAACTGCCTATGCTTATAAAATTTGCCTTCCAAACCCTGGAAGGGTCCTTATCCGAGAGTTAGTGCATTTTATGAAAATTCAAATGCAACATACAGAAAATCACATCCAAGATGCAAAACAAACCCTTTATTTTTATGCACAGCAAAAGGCAGTTAAGTTTTTAATGTAGTCTGTATAGAATCTGGGATATGCCTAATTTTTTTTTTTTACTTTATACACACATTTCTTTAAAGTGATCTGATTTGTAGTATTTAGAAGACAGAGAAGTAAACTAGGCATGATCATCCAACTTAGACACATGCTGCTACACTTTTATTTCATCAGAAAAAAAAACCCAAGCTTCTCATTTAGGAGCAATGAAAAAGAAAACTGTTTTGCCTAGAGCTCAGCTTTAAACTGTAAAATTAGGCTTATTCTTACATTAAATTGGAACTTCTCCATTGTTTGCATACAACTACAAAATACAATTTATGACAGATGCCTGGTAACTAATCTCAGGTACCTGAGAGGTCAGGGTAAGACACCCAGAGCTGCCAATGTCACACTGCATTTTTAATGCCAGCTTGTTACATATTTGTCACAGCACTAAGGCAAATATCAGAATATTGCCAGTTTAGAAATAAGAGGTTAAGTTTCTACAAGTATCAAAACACAAAGAACAGTTTGAAAACATGAAACTGAAAAACAAAGCATTCTCGAACCTTTTGGAGACAGCACTCCAGCACAGAAACCCACAGGAAAAGAATGTGTAGGGTAGGAATTCAGCACTGGAATGCACTTATCCCACTTCACAGGCACAAGCGAAAAAAAACAACTTATAGAAAGTAACAGAAATGAGAGAAGCAAAAATACAAAATCCATTAATTTGTTTAGGAATACAGGATTTGTATCTGAAGGATTCCAYGTCACTTTGTCACTTTAGGAGCATATAAACATTGCCAATGATGTAATTTCACTGACTATCACTAGACATGATGCAAAAGCAGAAGATGCTGCCAAAGCAGACTTTGAGACGGGGGGAGGGGGGGGACGACTAAATCTTTCAAAGGAGTTTATGACTATGAAATATTTCAATAATATTTGTAGCTCAGATAAATACTATTCACACATTCTCTTTAATGTGCTACTGTTTCCCTTAAACAAAAGGGAAACATTTATTTCTATTCCATTTTGCCTGTGATATCACACTGATTACAGCTCTGAAACAGACATTTCATTGGTAAGAATAAAGATCAAATGCACTTTTATTTAAAATTAATCAAGCGAATTCAGTTTGGCTTTTAATTTTTTTAATATTTCAGTACTCATATATTTAATATTTATACTTCAGTACTTAAACAAGAAGCAGCTCCTACCCAGACTTTCCAATTAACCCTCAAGCCTACACACAGACACCTCCCCTGCAGGAGTTGCTGAAGCGCTTTCCTTTACCAGCTTTCCTATAGCTGAAAATCACTTCATTCCATGTTTCCAAGCCTGTTTAAGTCTTGAAGGGATGGATGTACCCACTGAAGTGGATCAGAAGTGCTTGTACAGTATGTTAAACACAGCTTAAAGCAGTCCAAACAATGAGATAATATAAACCAAAGACATCTGCCACCACTCTTTGCAAACCAGCCAAGCAACATCATCTCTAGAGGACAGAAAATGATGTAAAGCCATCCATCAGAAGAGGGCTGCCAGCAGGGCATTCTCAGCTGCTGCAATCTTGCCCAAAACAGAACAAGTACAGTCCTTAGGATGTAACCATCACAGTGGAGAAGAGGCACCTACCAGCAGAATCCCACCATGTGGGGTGTTCGGCCTCCACTGGCAAGATTCTATGCTGGCAACAAAAGCAGCAGCCCTGTGACCTGTTTGCCTTCTACTGAAACCAGAGAACCACAAATCCAACAGTTACAACTAGCACTGCCTCAATCCTTTATCTCTGCCCCTCAGCAACCTGGGCAAAGAGGAGACAGGCCTCACTGGATTGTACCCCTAGTGCATTTCCTGTCAATGCTATTTACAGTCTGCCAACTCTCACCAAAAACCTGAGTAGGTCTGGATTAGAACTTGCACTTTACCCCACTGTCTGTATCACTGATGAATGGTACTGGTCCCAGTACAGACCACTGAGGAACATGATTTAGCCACTGGCATCTACCCTCTGGATGCAACTATCCAAACAATTCCTCATCCACTAAACAGTCTATCCACCAAATCCACATCTTTACCACTTAGGGAGAAGGATGTTGTAGGGGAATGCCTGGGGAGCTGGTGGAGTCACAATCCCTGGATGTGTTAAAAAAAAAGACTGGATGTGGCACTGGGTGCCATGGTTTAGTTGAGGTATTAGAGCATGGGCTGGAATCAATGATCTTTAAGGTCTCTTCCAACCTGGTCATTCTGTGAATTCTGTGAACATGTCAAGGCCTTACAGGAGTCCACATAAATGACATCCACAGCCCTTCCTTTCTCCACTGAGGCTGGTCAGGCAGGACTTGTCCTTGGTGAAGCTGTTCCATGATCTTCCCAGGCACAGAGGTGAGGCTGACAGGTCAGTCCCTGCCAGGGTCCTCCTTTCTGCCCTTTACTGGAAACGGGTGCAGTGTTTCCCTTTTCCCAGTCACCAGGGACTTCACCTGACTGCCATGGCTTTTCCAGTGTCATGGAGAGTGGCTTGGACCCTACATCAGCCAATTCCCTCAGAACTCTGGGATGCATCTCACTGGGTTCCATAGGCTTCTGTACATTCAGGTTCCTCAGGCAGTCACAAATGTGATCTTCTCTTACAGTGGGAGTGACTTTGCTCCCACTCTCCCTGCCTTGAGGTCCACCCAATAAAGAGGTGTGGGAAGACTGCCAGTAAAACCTGAGGGAAAATGTTGAGTACCTCAGCCTTCTCCTCATCTCTTGTCACTGCTGTTATTCATGAAGAGGGTGGGGTGATGTGCTTTTTTTCTGCTATTCCTTTTCTGAAAGATACCTGTGGAAGACTTCCCTGTCACTCCTTGCATGCCTTGCCAGGTCCAGCTCCATCCATGCCCTGGCCTTCCTGACCCCATCCCTACACAACTGGACAGTGTCTCTGGACCCTTCCCAGGTCACCTGGCCCTGCTTCCACTGCCTGTGCATTTCCATCCTGCCCTTTAGTCTCAACCCAGCAGGTCTCTTGCCTTCCTTTCCCGATTCCTTACACCTGGGGATCAAAAGCTTTTGCACCCTATGGAAAGCATCCTTAGAGATCTGCCAATTTAAGAGTGACTAAAAGAAAACTGCCTGTTTTGCCAGCTGGGCGTGGGGAATTGGGACTTTGTCATTCAAGCAGGAAAAACAATGATTTGGCACTCTTTGGAAGACATGCAGAATATTTTCCTAAAACAAGTCAGCAATCATCTTTTATTTTAGAGACAAAAGTCTCTTCTATTTCAAGGGCTATGAATGCCATTTCTCACTACTGTGCATGTACTTGGAAGTGACGAGCTTCACCCCACACAAATAAACATCTATGAAAGAAGGCCTGAACTCTGATATGAAATTCTGTGTTAAAATTCCACAACTAATTCCCTGCTACAAAAGCCATCTTCCCAGAGAAGGTGTACATACCCTATTTCGGAGTTTTAACATTAAAATAAGACTAAGTCTTCACAAAGCATTTTTTTTCATTTCTAAATCATACAGCACCTTATTTTTGTTCTTTTTCAAAGGGAAAAGAATGAAGTATAAATGTAAGCCTACAGTTTACATCCTGTTTCAAGAGGTATTTTGTCACTGCAACATAATACAATGTAACAGGCTGCCAATCAACTGCAAAAGCTCGCTTAAACCTCTTTCAGCTAAAATTGTCTTTATATTGAAGTCTCCCACTTAAGGGCAAGAGAACAACAGCAGGCATATTTTAAACTATCTGCTCATGACTAAATGCACTTTAAAAAAARTAATTCTCCAATAACAGGAAAAATTGGAAGATTTCAGTTCTACAACATGTGTATTTTTTTTCTTCAAAAGAAAACATATAGGTTACCATTCCATGGTCAAAAGTGAAAACGCCAACGTCGCGTCCGTGGTGAATGTGATTCCGTCTGATAATGGGATTCCCGTGGTTTTTAACCCAAATCCCTGCTAATGCATTATTGGAGATCTCATTGTCCTCATATATTCCCTGGGAAAGAAAAATGTAGATTAAGACAGGAATCCAGAACAGTAAACAGTTTATCAAAGTAAAGAAATGAGTGTGGAAAATTACCTGTGCGTGGTCTGTAATATAAAGTCCAACATTTTCACAGTCGCTGATGTTACAGTGTTTAATAGTAGGACAAGCTCCCTGGCCACTAACACATACTGCAGAGCCAACTGGAAGAAAACAGTACAGTTACCATAGCTTCAAAGCATAGTGTATTTATAAATAGTCTTGGCAGAGCAAGAAAAGTTAGTGTGAACTGGTATTTTAAAAAGATTTGGTGTTCACAGAGCCAAAGCATTGCAAGCCACTGGCAGAAAAACACCAATGTCATCATTTTGCAGATGCAAAAAACCACGGTAGGAGTCACTTTAAAATCATCCTGCCAAGGTTAAACAGCTACCAGGACAATGGTTTATATAATAATTCATGCTTATGAAAGTCCTCACTCATTTACTTGCCTGTGTTAGGCCCACTGTATACTGACTGTTCACAGCAGAGCACAACAGAAATCTAACAAAATTCTCTGCTAATTACTGCTTTGTTGCGCTTCCCTTGAAATTTTCACAACTCAGTACATCAAAGAGGCCAAACAATTAATTTTGTAGCTTACAAAGACACACTGTCTACCCAATACTGAGCAGGACACAGACRTACAATCTCGAGTACAGAATAAACATCAGAAACCAACAGGTCTCTCCCCAGCTGAATTACAAAACTCCTTGAATGATTTCAGCTACCATACCATAACCCACAAAATAAATATTTTCCAGGAAACTAGGACTCAAACTGTTCAGGACTTCAGCATACCAACTCAATTCCCTGAACTCCATGAAGTGTGACTACATAAAATTCTGCAGGCACTAAAATCAACAGTGATTTCTGAAAAGTAAGAGCTCATCTCAGGGAACCTGACCTACGTAACACACATTCCCCGTAATTAAACACCACTACATAAGCAAGCCAGTACCTGCTCTATTAGTCAGTTTTCATATATCCTTCTAGCAAAGCACCACAAAGAATATGCTTAAATAATTCACAGACTCATTTACAGAGAGCTTATTCTTTTTTAATTCCTAAAGAAATTATTTTGATTGTCTAGTCTGACCTTATGAATAATACAGGCTATACTAATTCCCTGAATTAAGTCCTGCTTCAATTCTAGCAGCAGGAACTTCAGCACATATCTTGTAGAAACATATTTAAATTTTGATAACTTTGACTTCCAGCAACTGAGAAACTATCATAAAGCTTGTTAGCTGGCCAGGGGGCTGTTGTCCTTTTAATTTACACTTTAATTGCTCATCTGAATTCCTCCAGCTTTGGCATCCAGTTCTCTTTATACCAGTGTATGCTGCACCCAATGCACACACACACACATTCAGTGCAAGCAATCTGCTCCTTCAGCCTTCTCCTTGATAAAGTGACAAATTACAGTCACTACAACCAAAGTTTTCTGCTTTACCTTACATGACTTTTCATTGAACAGTTTCTAAATTTTCCAACATGTTGCTATGGACACCAGAAAAGAGCACTTTGAAGCAGGACTAAGCAGAGGCATTAACAGAGTCTCTCTACTTCTACCTGGTGTTCCCACTGGTGTAACTAAGGATCACATCAGTTCTTTTGGCCACTAGACTACATGAGGGCTCACATTCAGCAGTTTATCCACAGTGACTCTTCAAGCTTTGCCCAGCATTCCAGGAGAGGGGTTTAGCACTTAGAAATAGGAACAAAAGCAAGTTGTGTGTGTGTGTAACTCTGCASTTCGTGAGATTACTGTAAGTGGTGTTTGACAGTCCACCTACCAGGAAGGTCACAGCAACCTATCCTCCTGGATATTTTTAAGACTGTAGTTATATTACATTCCTATTGTATCTATAACACTCTATAGTAAAGTCTACAGGTCTCATTTCTTCTCTTCAGGTCAAGAAGTCATCTTTGAGATAACGACCAAAAAAAAAGCCATTACAGTTACCCTGAAGGTTATTTTTCATYTATTTGGTGTAGACTCTGGGCATTCTGTAGAACTCTTAATATTTTAAGGCACTATGTGTTGATGTCAAACATCTTTCAAGGATCTGKGTAATTATAGTGGGACTGCTGCCTTCTTTTCGTCAAAGAAAGTAATCAAAAATTCCAACAGTGTAATGCAACCATTATAACTTTCTGTATATACACTAAATGGATTAATCAGAAATTTTATATTCTTGATTGACCAAACCCCAGCATTTATGCCTCATCATTTCACCCAGGATCAACAGGCAGTACTCCTGCCACACCTGACCCTGGGTAGTCTCTCCCCTCCCATCTCCCCCAGGGACAAAGACAATCTCATAGAGGTTTCAAGTTACCATTGATACACAATAGGAAGCCAGAGAATTTCTTGGCCAGTTCTTTCTAAACTCCAGCATGATTTTAGAATGTCTATTTTCMCAGCTGTTTAACCTCATCCACAGTTACTGTCAAGAGTGGAACGTGTTTCATTATCCCTCTAGGGGATGAGGGCATTTATCATTCCTTCCTATTSTCATTAAATATGGAACAAAAATTACACAACACTCTGCCATTCAAATTTTTCCATTCTATGATGGATCAGCATCACTGCTAAAACTCCCTTTGTTCACCAAATTAAGACACAAGCACTGTCTCTTCTAGACAGATGCTGCATCTTGTCTTGTTTATCAAGTTCTTTGTRGCAGTAAAGTGGTGTGTTTTTATTTTAGAGGGAGATCCCCACAGCTTCCTTCAATTGCTAATTTCCTATTTGTATTAACTCTTAATTTATTCTTTCTTGCATTTCATAACTGCTTTCACTCCCCTTCCTCTATCTCTTTCTGAGACTGAGGAGCTATGGATTTTTGGAACCTGGTGTGATGTTCTAAAAGCATACCTCTATCACATTTTGCTTATTTAAGTGAAAGCAATCTTTATTCTGACTCTCTTCACTGGACTTGAGCGTTGATTGTGTGAAATTGGTCCTTTTGGAGTACAAAGCACATGTAGTACTGGTTTAAGCTTTATTTTGTTTACTCAAAATAAATGACTRCACACACTTCAGCAATATTAAAATTTTTGAAAAAAGGAACATTGCCATCCACTACTACTTTTATCCATCGAGGTGAGGGCTAACACAGATTTTTTCCACAACGGATGCAACAGAACCTCTAGACTCAGGATCTTGCCACTTAAACTTTATTTGAAAATATTTCAAAAGATGCTTGGGACTGGYAGCAGGAACCTTCAGCTTAATGCATTTGCACTTACATAGCTCCCATCTTTACATATGACATACATTAAGAACTTTACATATGACATAATGTGGAAATATGCTTTAATGCAACTTGGAGATCTACAGAAAGGATATCAAGCATGTGCTAGGAAAGAGGTTTTGAATGCCTATGGATCAATACTTCAGAGATGTCAATTATCTGGAAACAGTAAATGCCTTTTCTGGCAGATGGCCATTCCTCCTCCCTTTTTATACAAACTTAGTACTTCCTGAATAGGTAATAGCAAGTTTTGGTAGGATTAAAAAGCCAGTAAAACTTGATAATTGGTAAGTGATGATAGTATAGCCTACATACAGCCTCCAAAACTGAACAGAATTTCAGAGAGAAGAATTTAATTTTGGAGAAGAGAATCAACAATTCAATACAGTAAAGATTCAGAAATCCAGAGTTTTGGAGGGAGTAAAACTTCAAAATTCCCAGAAATGGAAAGTGGTCAGGAAAACAATAATCTAAACTTAATTTTCATAAACAACTTTCACAAAAATATCAGGATCTAGTAGCTTATCTATAAGCATGTATCCATCTGAAATCATGCAGCTCTTCAAACTACTTTAATATTCAGGCTGAATGTGGTCTTATCTAATTCCACTCACTGGTTGTCAGGGTTCCCAGTATTGGTATATGGTAAGCTTCAGAATATCTTTTCTCTGTATATTTCAATTTCCTAGYGTCAGCATTAACACTGAGATAACTGGGATACTGGGAGCAGCTCACTACCCTTTGCTCCTCTTCTGTCATTTTTAACACCTCCAAGCATTCACTGATGTGTCTCCAATAAAAGAGATGGTGATGCAAAGCAGAGAACTGCCTTGACGAAGTGCAGTGTTTATAGCCCAAGACCTTCAAGAAAGCTCATCTTCCTCTAGAAGGCACACACCAGGAATCCTTCCACCGTTCTCATTATGGTTCTCTGCAGTATTCTTCAGAGACAGTACCAGAAAAATGTAGTTTTTCTATCTAGTTGGAAGAATTCTTTTCTTTTTCCTTGCCTTTATGTTGAGCTGAGCAACTTCCATGCACAGCCTGCTGCACAGATCCATTCCCTCTCCCTAGCTGACCTTGGGGAAGTTCACATGGCCACACGAAGACTCAATGGCTTAATTCTCCTGAACCTCTTCTTTCTAACATTCCAACTCCACTCCATCTAGCTGTGTTCAAAGACGTTCAACTTGCCATTATCTTGTGTCCAGTGATTACAAACTGCCATGTCTTCCTGCCGGTGACTAAACTGCCATCCAGCTCCTCACTTCCAGACACTGACTCCTCCTTTCCTCAACCTAATTTTTCCCAAATCAGGTGGTGTAAATTCCTAATTGTCTCTGACGGCAAAATGAGTCTTTCAACACATCCTCTGAACATGTCAAATCATTCCACTCAGAGTGAGCCGAGCTCAGCAGTTACATCTTGTGACTGTTTAATGCCACCAATCCCAATACTGAACATCAGAACAAACCCATGAACAACTCCCATGTGTAACCCTTTCAAATGCCCCATCCTGCCAGCTACAGCTATACACCAAACCCAGGTATCTTTATTTAACTGTCACTCTCAATTTCAAACCAATGGTCCAACGAGTCCAAACAGATTCAAACAGAAAACCAAGTACACATTATCACAGAGGTTTTGGACACAAAGAAGTCACTCTAATAGTGATGCTCCAAGGCAATTAAGGCTTGCAGACCTGTATTGAATACCTGCATCAAAAAATAAAGATATGCCAATTGTAATCATACTCAATTTGTTGTGTTTCTTCAAACAATAAAAAGCCCACRAACCTGTACAAGTACTTCGGATAATACAGTGATCTATAATTGGACTGCAGTTCACGGTAATCTCTAAGCAGTGGTGTGCATTGTGGTGCTGAGCAGATTTGTCATCAGGGTTGAACTGAAAAGGAAGAAAACAGAAATGTTGTATTTGACTGCTCAGACATTAAAATAATTTTTTTAAAAGATCTGCTTTCAGGTGAGATTCTTACCCTGATTGTCATATATCCAACATAGGCATCTTCAGAACCCTCCATAAAAACGAAGGTGGAATCTCTAGTGTTTTCTATTATAACTTTATCTGCTACTTTTCCAGGTGCTGCAAAGAGAACAATTAAAAAGTCTTGGTTTACGCTGCTGAAAAAAAAATCCTCAAAATACTTAGAGAATTCTGTTTGAAGCAACAAAGGAAGATTAACACTATTGTTGGCACATAGTCCTCCTGTCAAAAGATCTTAAAAAAGGAAGTTTCAAAGACAATGAAGAAACTAGTCTTTAACTAAGACAATGTGGCATCAGTTTAGTAATATCTAGCACTGTGAGAAAAACCTCCTCTGTTACAGAGCTAGTTTTTAACTACTACTTACAATGAACAGCTTAGATATGGGTACCAGGCTAGAGGCAGTTTAACTCTGTTCCAAGTATGATTTCTTCTGGTATTCCAAACCCTTTTATTAATACTAAAAACATACATTCCATCACTGACACGAACCACTATTTACTAATCTACTCAGGACCTACAAGTGATCTCCCCACACTTCTCAAATGTAGGATTCAGAGTTTTGAACTGATATCCTCATTATTCTTTATGAAAAAAAAAACCCAACAACTTATTGAATTAGATTGAACTATACTACTGGCAGCATGTACAAAAGGTTATGAAGTGGTTCACTTGCAAAATGCTATAATGTGTCATTTGATTTCCTGTATTACCAGTGAGGCTCTGCTCAATTCTTTAYCCTTAATCCAAAGGCAGGTGATGTTTACGTGGGGATGGCACAAGCCAGCAGAGGGAGCACCAGTTAACCTCAGCCACTCACTGGAWTAAATTCAATGACGCTCATTCACAAGCAAGATCGTTTGTCTGATTCAAACCTGCACATTAAACATGCAAGTCAGAAGCAGCCCTCCCTCAACACACCAAATATAAAGGTGGAAGATTCACATAGCAGATAACTTATCTGATAGCATTTTAAACCATTCCCAACACAACACAAATGTGATCAGGTATTTATCCTAAATTCTGTATTTTATTGAAAAGCCTATGCACAGGATTCCTCATGAGCAGGTCCTTTTCTGTTTGTTGACATTAGTACAGACAAGCAGTATGTCCTGTTCTTTATCACTCTGGCAGAAAGATGTCAGTGAGAATGAAGCAACATTTACATTATTATCCAGCTTGTTCTCACTATCTGAAAGCTCAATCTCCGCTTTCATTACTGCAGAGCTGCACATATTTTAAGGTAGTCTGGCTCTCCTCTACACCACTATTCACTTAGTACCAGATAACAACTAAAAGAGGCTTTGATGAGGAGTTGTGTCATCATACAAAACCTATTTCTGTGGTTTGGTGACATTTCTATATATTCACCTTGGTGCAAATGCAGTGGCATAAACAAATCTGTGTGTCTCAGCACATGGAAAGGAACAGCACCACAGTACTGCACCTGAAYCAACTCAGGAAATAAACAGAACTCCAAGGAGGATATGAGAGCCATAAGTCAGTATCAGAACTTTCAGGGTGGCCCAGAAAAAGTGCACTTCACATTGGATGCTCTGAAACACTATCAAACAGATTTGTGGAATTGTTTGCAAAGCACTTGGATCATATTCTCTACAGACACCTTCCTCTCATCTCATGAGTTCCTACACAAGCAGTAACTTCTAAGTTGGGAAGGTCCCAGAATGCCCATCACAGAACAGGCCAGTTAGTAAGATCACTGCACTCAGGTCTCCCTAGGAAAATAGTGAAGACTTCCTTAAGCATTATTTTCATTCCAAATGCACCAATGAAATTCTCTGCAACATTCTGCTTAATCTTTGTGAAATCATCATTCAGAGAAATATCTCCATTTCAGCTTTTGGCTTAGACCACTTTAGAATAAAGAAACCAGTGTTAGAATTGGAAACGGAAGAAAAGGACCATTAATTTTGTAATCAAGTAAAACACAGCTCCCAAGAATTCAGTTTGCTGGAACCTAAGGGAGTCATGTTCCCCAGGATCAGAATTCATGCTCAGCTTAAGGACCTTGGATAGACTATTTAGAAATAATGGAAGAGAAAGCCTACAGCAAGGAAGAGTCTAAAGAAATATACATTAACTGGATATTGMCTCAGAATTACTTAATTCATCATAAGGAATAAAACAATTTCCCTTTTCCTTGCATTAGAAGACAAAAAAATCACTACATTCTACAGGAACTRACTGTGACTCTGTCCAACTGTACCAAGCAAAAACCAGAGACTCTACAAGATGTGATCCACAAAGGTCTAAACCAGTTCAAAAGAAAGCTTTCAATTCAATGATGCAGAATGGGTATTTGAAGAACTCAGGCATGTGAAAGTACTCTTGCACTATAAAATAAAACAATATCCAATTATAATTATAGGTTGTCTTACAATTTTAGATTTTTCGACCCTTAAAATGACAATAACCATTCCTATTGGTTTTAGTAATTTTTTTTCTTGACTRAAGGATCTTTTGATAATCTATTTTCATTTACTTGCACATTATTTGAGTTAAATGGAAAATGAAGGGAAAAAAACAAAAGCTGTAGCTCTGAAAATACACATTAAGTGAAGATTCTCAGATCAGGACATGTCTGTACAACTGCTGAAACTCAGCAATTGGGAGATTTTGTGTCTTGAGTGAGATGAGCACTCCATGGAAGGCTCCTACTCCTGCAGCAAACACAATCYCCCTCTCCAACCCTGGAAAATAGAATTCTTTTTAAAAATTCAAAGGTATTTCTGTCTGCTGAACCAGATGCAACAATTTTCCTACAGAACCTCTTCTCTTGCTTCTTTCTTGGCAATTCAGATATGCCAGAGTACTAGTAATATTTCCAAAGCCTTCCTTTTCAATCAACTCCTTCCCTCAGATTTAGGGGAAGAAATAACCCCAAAATTAAACAGAACCAAAAAAAAAAAAAAACAGAAAAAACCCCCCCAAAAAAAACCCACCAAAAAAAACAATGGGCATTATTCTGTAAGCACATTTTGCTTATGTGACCAAGCAGAAGCTTCTTCCAAGCTCAAGGTATATTAAGCTGCCTTTCTAATAATGTTGTGCTTCTTCTGAAGCCAGAAGAATAAACTATTAAAGAAATTTGAGTAGAAATGCAGAGAGACTTGGTGCTGCCTTAATCCCACCATTCTGAAAAGCATGCCAGACTGAACAGAGAAGAGGTAGTTCTTCAAGGCTTAGCGGTTCACTTTAATTTGTTTTCTTTTCCAGTCAAATGAAAATTGACTCTCTCTACAATGTCACTCACCATTCAGAAGAGAAAGTCTGAGGAAGTGAAGTCAGCAATGCCAAAAATTGAAATATAAATACATCTAGCATTGCTGGATTCCTCTTGGAGGTTTTGTTCCCCAAGACAGCTATTCTGTTACAAAAATACACAATACAGATCCCTGGCTCTCAAAGGACTGTACTTAAGACAACTGTTTTTCTGAATAACTTAGGTTAATTCCAAAGGAAGGGAAATCAGATGGCTTTTCAAAACTTAAAAGGAGACAGAGAACAWGCAGAAGTTTACCCAGATATTCAAGATATCATTTCAAGTGTCATGAAGTGACTGGGAAATTTTATATCTTAGGACAGTGCTGATCCAATTTCTCTGGATTTTAAACACTTCATGAATATGACCTGACCTATTTTTACTGTAATCCTCTCTTCTGTGAAACAGAACCCAGGGGTTATTTGCCTGTGGCCACATCTCCATGAGGAAGCACTGCAGCCTAACACAGGAGTGGTACCACAGAGGGAACCAGAGCTGAGGATCAGGCACCCCCAGCACATGCTGCAGGACAGGGAGRGGAGAAGAGAGTGCCTCTGCACTAGTCCTCCCCAGGTCCCTCTGACTGAACACACAGTGGCTACAGAAGGGCAGTAAGAGTATTCCAGGAACATGCCTTGTAAATTAGTCTCATCCAAAAGGAATCCAGTTTGTCCTCCAAAAGCTCTCCACAACACAGACCAAAGCACTGTAAGTGGGCATGTTCAAAATGTTAGCTCCAGAAATGCAGTCACAAACTGACAAACTCACATACTAACACAGCCACATCTTGCAGATCTGTGGGGACAATTTTTCAGAATAACACTGGAACAATCTGCCTGCATTGCTCAAAACCATTCTCCCTGCCAAGGCTGCAAAACCCAGGCAAGAAGTGCCAGAACAGTTTCACTCAAGAACAAAACAGTTGGTATGGAGAACAGTTAAATACCCAAAAAGAGAGACTTTGCAAAACAAAGAACATATCCGTAGGAAATACACCCACCAAAGCAAACAAAAACCCCCACCCTTACAAACAAACAAAAACCCCAAACCCACTGCCCTTAATAAAACACACAACCCATTAAACCCAACTAACCAGAGAGATGGYTTCTCAAAAACACAAAACAGCAGGTAATTCCCTTCTAGATCACCACAGGAGCAAGAGGTCTGAGACCCCTTAACCAAAATCTCTACCAGACAGTAATACAGCCTGAATTCCTACCAGTTACATGCTACTGGGAATTAGCATGCTCCTAGCAGTGACATGAAAAGCAAGCAGCTCCACAAGTATCACAATGTGCAGCCTGGTGTATTATATTAACTTCCTAAACCCTTCCTATTCTCCAAGTCTTATTTCCTTCTCCATAAAGGTTCCTGTTCCGAGGAACAGTTGGCAGAGAACAGAGGAAGAAYCTCCAGTCTCAGAATCTTTCTGCTGGATGCTCTCATTTCCTTCCTCAAGATGGAATTACGATACTGAAGAAAATGGGACAGATACTAATTTGRGCTTGTTGTCACTGCTGGTTTCTACTCTGTAGAGGGGTTTTATATATAAATGAATGTATGTATGAATGTAAAAGTTTCAACTGCAGTCCTATTACTGAATAAGCTTTCTGACAAACTTCATTTTTTTTCTCATAATGAAATAAGATAAATGAAGTTATTCTGAGAGCTAGCAAGCAGACAACAGCACTTCAGCCTGAAGCATCAGCTACTTTTGTGTTAGTGATGCTCGTACAAAAACCACTTATTTGCTAGGCAGATGAAGCTTCGAAGATGGGCATTAATACTGGATATTTAATGTACCTGAGTATCATGGTAATTAACACAAGCTTGAGACAGTGATGCTCCCAGTTTACATACCTGCACCAATCATGGTGATTGGAGATTCTATATATATCCATTCATCAGTATATATACCAGAGTGAACAAAGATAAGTCCATCAAAATGAGCTTCTTGAACTCCACCAAGAGCATCCTCAATGGTGTCATAATACTAGAAGAAAAGGAACAGATTTAGAGTAATGTCCATTTCCATTTATGAAGATATATAAATAGTTTTAAGAACCACTTTATGAACATACCAGCATATTTTCTCTTCCTTTGTATCTTGCAGGATTACTGTAGAAGTGCTCAGCAAAACCTGGCTTTACATGTGCRCCTTTGTACTAAAAGAAGGAAGAGAGTTTGTGAGAAGCTTGCAGACAGGTGGGCCTGAATGCACTGACAGGACATCTACTAATTCCCTAACTAAGAAGCCATTTGCTGATATCAGTTTGTCCCAGGAAGTAAGGATCATATACTGATCTCTCACTCTAGGCATACAATTTGAAATGGCAACACCAAAAAGTGTCTAAGCCTAAGGAAATGATCAACTAAGCCAAGAGTTCAACCACTTACACAGCCATAAACCTCAAAACTGACTGGAAAGCCTCACATACCTGAAGCACTCCACAAGAGCCATCCTTACTTCCATCTCTTGATTCTCTAGCAGCTTGCCAAAAAAACTGCATTTATATGGTGAGGAAAAGAGAATCCCATACCTTCACTAGTGACTGAATACTAAACGAACAAGCCAAGTCAAGCATTTGTCCTAAATGCACTTCAGAAATTCATTAACCAACAACACGTGGCATTGTGTGGTACACTCACATTGATGTTTCTCTCCCTTACTTATGTTTTCCTACTATCATGCCCAGTCATTTGTTCAATACCTTTGAAATTTTGGATTAGAGGTATACAATCAGATTCCTYAAAGGAGATTTGTCTACCTCCAGTCAGGCCAGCTGAAAATCACTACTTAGCCCAAGTGGCATTACCAATATGTGTTTGGTTCACCATACRCATTGGTTTAGTAAGATATACAACAGCATCTTTCACATTGTGAGTCTCAGACAATGACAATCTTGTACACAAAATTTCAGTAATGCAAAGCCCAACACAGCAGAGCTGGATACTCAAGGACTTCACTTTCATGCGGTGTCTCCCTAAAGYGTGCCTCAAAACAGGAAATAACTTCTGAATTCCCCCTACTGCACAATACCACAAGGATTTTAAAGTCTAACCCAAGGTAATTACTGTTTGTCAGCCACATTTCAGAAGTGTTTTTACTTTTATAAATACCCATGAATTTGAATATAAATGAATAAAACTGTTACCAGCTGCTGGAAGCTTTCTTTCCAGGGATTTGGATGTTCATATTCTTCTGGATTAATCTGATAAAATTTACCAGGTTCAGGATGCATCATTGGACGAGTGTACTCAAATACTTCCATATACAATCTTTTCCTGAGCAGAGGAGAAAATTAATTTTAATTTTCCATTTCAACCTCCCATTTTTATATAAAACCAAAGGCTAAAATCTGGGGTTTTTTCAGAAGAATTTGCCAGTGACAGTAAAYAGAATCAAGATCAGCACCTACCACTTAAAACCAATTTTTTTTGCTGTACTGACTTTCGTGTTTTTCTGACTAAAATTTGTATGTGTTTTATAAGCCAAGAGAAAAAGTTTTCAACATGCAATTTTCATAATGAAACTTAAGCAGTTACATACACTATTTGTGAATCAAACTRTACATTAACTACAGCATTAACACTTAAAAAAGCTAGTAGCACAAGTATAACAAAACTTAAGACCAAGCATGCCACCACCTCTTCCTCACCTTGCCAAAAAAAGACTGAGAAATGCATTCAGCGAGAACAAGTGAAGCACTGTATTCCAAAAAGAGTTCATCAGTGAACAAATTACAGTAGTTTAAAAAGAAGAAAACGGCACACAGCAGTTGGATTCTTTTCATTAGTGCCAGAATGCAAATAATTGCAGTGTCTGAGCCTGCTGATATTAAGTCCAGACTTACAGGATGACACTGAACCACAGAAGTTGTAATTCATCTGACAAGGCATCCCCAAAGCTGTCTTTAGGACAGGGAAACAGGGTAGTTCTGTGATCTTATTTTATTATTATTCTTTTAGTCTTAATCTTTACATTTAAAACAAAGCAGCTCAAGAAATAAGTTGGTTTTTTTCCCTTATAAAAACTATAAATTTAGTTCCCAYTTACTAAAACTCTCAATAACTCAGGAGTAGACCAGACTCATGTGAGAAAACAACCCAACTATCCAACCATTAAACAAAAAAAACTCAAACCAAACAAAAACCCCATTTAAGTAACACTAGACAAAGCTCGCATCTAAGCCGAAGAAATGTTTTGTTCCTTCTGTGTGAAGTAACACACAGTAGCCTAAAAAAGGTTAAAGGGGGAAGAAGGAATGGCAACTGAAGGAACTGATTTTTTTTAAACAGGCACTGTTTAACTAGTATCTACACTACTAGAAAATCAAGTTTTACTGTTTAATACATATAATACAAAAATAATGCTTAACTAAATCAGACATAATGAAATACAACTGGTTTTCCTTCAACTAATTGTAACCAGCATTTCAATTTTTCTATTGTACTGGCATCTTCAGCAGCACATCTAGTATTTCTCAAGATAATGAGGAATAGCTTTTCACTTACCACAAAATTGGATCATTAGCCAGCTCACTGAAGCGTTTACACACACAAGCTGCTCTACAGAGATCCTGCTCCAGCAGGTAGGAGAAGATCTTTAGAACCACTTCATCTGGCAACTTCTCCTGAAGATACTGCTCTGCAGGTGCTGCTATTAAACAGTAATCAATACAAGGTTATTGACATATCTAGTGAGTTCAAATTCTGACTGCAAAAGATTACCAACTTGTCACTTGAAAGGTTTCTACTTAAAATGACAATTATCTCAATGCAGCCTTTTTTTAAAGCTTGTTTCTTCTAAAACCAAAGGCAAAAGATCTGTGACTTGAAGTTACAGACTTCAAGTCCTCTTTCCAAACTTCTAATTTCACCTTTTCTATTGGAGGAATCATTCTGCAAAGAAGTGCAGATGTTAAGCAGGCTACTGTGCATGTTCCAGAAATGCTGGCTTCTCACTGCTATTAGCTTCATTGTGGTTCCATTAACCCACATTATCTATACAATAATAACAATGCAATCCCAAAGCCAAAATGTCTGCAAATGTTTTCAAACACAAAAGAATTTAATCAGAAATAGTCACTCTCTGGAAAAACTACTAGGAAGACTTCCTTGTTCTCCCACAATAAATACATTAGGGAAAGAGGACATCTGGGATGTAGGAAATCAACAGCCATCAATAACTCCCAAGTCTCCTCCTTTGCCTTACTCCTCTTTATGCTCTTCCTTTTAAAATGAAAAATCTAAAGCAGAAGAAGTATGAGTCTTGGCAGATGCATTTCTTCAGAGAGGCTGGAGAAAGTTGTATTCCCATGCCATTGTGTGCACTTTGTTAAACCCTGCTATGGACACTCCACAACCAACAGATCCTTTGGGAAAGCCYTGCCTGCAGTTTATGTTCTCACCAGACCCTCCTGGGGCAGGAACCCTCAGAGCAGGTGAGTTCTGCTTGCAAAGGTCACTTCTTTGGCTAATGCCTTCAGGACCCTCTCTATGATCCTAAAGGCACAACCACACAGAGCAGCTGCCGAAGTTTAGAGCACTTGTATGCAAGGCATTCAGAGTCTGTGCCTGCTAAATTCATGGCCCAATTACATCCATGTAATGCCCCCCACATCAGATTCTCTTAGAACACCTGAGCCTAAGGAGCGACAGGACTGTCATTTTGGCTACTACAAGAAGCCTAATAAAGTGACCTTAAGGAAGATGACCTACTAAATATGAGGGAATAACATTCTGAAAAATAGTATCCGTGTGAGATTTCACATATAAACACAACAAAATTCCCCTGGGCAAGACAGCACAAAGAAATGTGTTATTTTCAGCTCTAAGATGGAGAAGACAAAAACTGCAGGCACCAAACTGTGACTTTTTTACCCCACCTTAAACTGGGGTCTGCAGACCATATAACCAGAACCTGCACACTGTGACAGAAGTGATTTTTCAAGAGTGTCATGCTTACACCTCTGAGAAGACCAGGCAGAAGAAATTCTGAAATATTCCTGAGATTGCAGCACCTTCCCTGAAAGTATTCCTTATTGTGCCATCCTATGAATGTCCCCTTAGTGATTCCAGAGTGCCAATTTCATCTCAGATGCCAGAGATGCACTTTAGGAATTGATGTATTTATGCAGCTGACAGCTGCTCACAGCAGTATCACAGTTTACAGCCATGAACTATAGGTACATGTCACTTCAACCCCACAAAAATCTATGCTGTGCCAAAGTGGTAAGTGCCACCACTCCACATGCCCACAGCTATTTGCTCCCACAGTATCCTATCCCTCCTCCAGATTTTTTATGATCAGCTCCTTGCTGTAGYCCATTGCAAGCTACAGTATTGCTAGCATGGGACACAAGGAAAGAAACAGGAATGAATGCCCAGAAGTTGGCCAAGACAGTTCTCTGCAACAGCACTGATGGCAGACTACAAAATTATTTTTATTCAAGAAAAAAACAAAACAAAACAAAGCCTTATGAGCCAGGCTRAATCCAGTAAGTTGGTAAAACTTATGAAATGCAAGTAGTCTGGAAAGGCCTTCTGCTCAAGAGACACATTTGGGGGGGGCTGAAGCCTGAAGACCTTAACAGCAGCCAGTACAGGAACATGGCTGTACACCACCAAAAAATATTATGTGCATTATCAATGCTGGTTAAAAAAAAAAAAAAATTATCAATGGTTTTTAAAAAGGTTTTTTTTCCACTGGAAGTATAAAGGGTCAAACAGGCAGGAGCAGTTTGTTCTACAGTCCTAATTACTCTTGCAATGCATCACAGGATAATTGCACATTGCTTCTGAATTAATATTTTTCTGGTAGCTTTCCAGTTAGATGTAGTCTTCTACTGCCTTACTGAAAGCTGAAATCTTATACTGCAGATGCAAACCAGTAAATCTTCCCAAGTTTTCCACAACCTGTCTTCTTAACACAAATCCCTGAGCATACAATTTAAGCAGTGACTTCCAGAAACAAACTGCAGGTTTTTTTCTTCCTTTATCTATGTTAGGATCTTGAGTAATTTTTTATTGAATGGAGAAGCTCATTAACACAGTGCCTTCCCACTGCTCCAAACTTCATAGTCCTGTTTTCCTCCCTGTGCTCGATTTCAAAATCAAAATTGAAATCCAGATGTGTTTCCTTATTGTAAGGGACAAGGAACAACTTTGAGAAAGTGTCAAAACACTTGAAATAAAAATAATAATAAAATTTCTAAAACCTCAATTAACCTTCTTGTCCCTGCAACTTTTCAAGTTGCATTTACTTGGAAACCTAGGCATTGCATTCAAAATGAAGATGATGATTTTACAGGTGTTTGCTATCCTCACTCAGCTTTATTCAAAATCCTGTAGAAGTGAGCAATTTAATTTAAATTGCCCTTCTGCTCAATTAAGCAGGGGTTGATTTAAGATTTCTCCACTCAAATCACTGATACAGTGATTACCAGGTGAAATTCTCCAGAATAATTTGAAAAAGCTAATTTGCTTCTTAATGTGAAGACTTCTCTGTATCCAGGAGAGACCAACATGCTTTTGTTCTATAAATCCACACCTCACATCTTGGCTATCTTTTAGTAATGTGTCAAAGCAAGGATGTAATCAACGCGTTCTTCCTCTCAGTTTATAAAAATGAGCCAAAACAGTTTTAAAAAGCTTGTCTGGCCACCAGATCAGAAGCATTTAYATGTTCCTACTCCTGACAGTTTCAYGCCTATTGATGAAGTCAAGGTAATGGACAAAATGCATACTCATATTAAAAGAACCCCAACCAGTTTTCCAAATAAGTGTCAAAACCAGGCAAGAATAAAAATGAAAACGAAGTGAGAGAGGTCATCACCAATCTTTATCTTTGCCCTACTGTAAGCTGACAGTTGAACTATTTATAATTTAGTAGTAYTACTATACTGCACACCTGAAAGTTAGAAACACAGCTAGTTATGTCATTCAGTTTCCACAGGATATTCACAAAGCTAATTCAGTTTCAGTTTTGATCATTCAGCTGATAGGGACTAGCAAAGTAATACCAAGACAAAGAGCAGGGAAAGCTGCCTGAAAGTGAATTTCCTTCTTTGTACAAAGACAAAGAATGYCATTCCAAGAATCCAAAATTGTAAATTATGTCTTATATGGTTGCCTTTTTTGTCCATTTTAGTAGAGAAGACGGAGACAAATAGCTTTTGCTCCACAGGGATGTATTTAGTAAAAATCTTTTCTTGTTAAGAAGCAGAAATATGTCAGAAGCATAGCATGTATTGTTCTTGGGAAAGGATCCTAGGAAATCAATAGGAAAAGAAAAAAATCAATTTAAAAAGTCAGTAAGTTCTGTAAACTTATGCATGTTCCTAGTGTACGGAACAATCAGTGAGTGAGGCAGTAACCTCAAGTCTCAGAMTGTACTGCAAATCCATAGTTCAGTGAAAAGAAAAATTTAAAATAGCAACACTCCCAGCAGAACTAACTCTGAAATCTGTATTAAAATACATGTTTTTCTGACTCCTGGCTCCACTCCAGTTGGAAACTCTAGTTGACTGGCATTTCTCCTTTCAACTTCACTGAATTTTTCTCCACTCAGTCTGTACAACAAGGAATGGTTTTCCACCAAGAAATTTTCCTGTATTTCTAGTCCTTTGCCATCATTTCATCTACAGTTCTAAAATAAACACCTGTACAGCCCACATGACAATACAAAGTCACCACTCATGACAATCCAAGAAGTCTCACAACTCGGTTACAACAGCTATCATTACCTATGCCAACGAAAAMCATGAGGTGAAGGGGACTGTGTGTTAAAGTAAATCTCACCAGAATCAACATTTGTACAAATTTAGAGGAATCTCTTAGAAACTCAACAGGGAGAGTACAAAATAACTGTCACCCACACTGGGAAAGAGATTAACAGAAAATGGTTTGAGGAGGATACTCTTACATTGCAACTGGTTTGAACACAGTCTTAAAAGTAAAATTGTAAAAYCACTGTTTACAGTGATTCCTCTGTCAACTCCACGCTGGAGAAGCCTCCACAATCCCCATATGAGCTCAAGAATCTAACAAATGGAATGTGCAGTGAAAGCGTGGAGAATTCCTCAGGAAATCAGTGTCACTCATGTTGGAAAGTTACACACTTTCACTAAAGAAAGGAGGAAGAGTAAAAGCACAATGACTAACACAGCAAAGAGTGAAAGAAATGGAAGAAAAACTAAGAACTGTCAAGAGAAACAGAGTCTGTGACAAGACAATTCTGCACAAGACTCCAGAGAGCCAATCAGGAGATGAACCAATGCAAAATGGCACAGGGTTATGTCCAATTGGTTCTGGCTATTTCAAAAATATAAATCTGAAGTTAAATGGTTCTTAAACAGCTGCTGAAACTAGAGAGTTGATCAAAGAGGGGGAGAATAAAACAAAGGGGGRAAAAGACAAAAAAGACAATGAACTGTGCTATGGAGAAATGAGAAGCCAGAAAGAGCAGACCTCAACAGAAGACATGAAAACAGACCCAAAGTCTTGTGCCAGCTGCTCAGCTTTAATTCACAATATTAAGGGAGACATGGACTAAAAAAAAACAGAAGCAAGAAAAGCAGGAGAAACCACATCGATGGGAGTTGGCAGGCGCTGGTGTTGATTTTCCAGGCAAAAGTGACAGCAGATCTCCTGGAACTGAAGAGTGTGTCAGGAGACAAAAAAGAATAGAAGCAGAGAGATTGAAAAACTACACAGAAAAGCAGAACAAGCAGGGGGTGTGCGCCTGTACACACCTACAAAGTGTGTGCACACAAATAAAATACACACAATGCAGTTACATACACATATATTGGATGTATGTTTATTATACAATGTGCATTTACTGTAGATGTGTGCAAAAATCTACATACATTATATATGCAGATATATCTGGTTTTTATTTACAAATACACCAAGTCCACCCCTCTCTCCACAATGAAGTGTTATGATGACATTTCCAAACTACCCCTAAAAATGCAATGGAACAATGCCATCAATATGAGAAATGGTGATTAAGCATTGCAGTATTACTGCTCCTAACAGCAGCTTAGATACAACTACACAGCGCTCTGAGAATAAAAAAAACAAACCAAAACATACCTGCAGTGAAGCACATAGGAACACAAGATCAGATTAAAAAAATTCTTATTAAAATCATGCTACCAAATTTGAAGATCAGAACAAGCCTGTAGTTTTGTTTTGGTATTTTTTCCCCACTACTGTTTCTTAGTTGGAGAACATACAGAAAAATAGTTTAGGGACAATCTGTGTGGGAGAATGTGTGACATTAAAATGTCTCTAAACTCCTTCTCCCTTGCCCTTTTTTTTGTACAGAAGTTATTACCTGATAAATCCTGGGATTTCCCAGATACTCTAGCACGTTTTGCTCGGTGACCAAAGTTTTCAGTAGCTGAAGTAGAGGCACCCTTTAATGAAATAAACAGGAATTAGTTCAGTCATTAAGATAACTTAAGAAAAATACTAACTAGTTTCATATTCTTGAAACAGTAACATTTCCTTTGCAATTAAACCCAAAGAAGTTACCTCCATACTGCTCTTTGTAGGACAAGCTGTTCTTTTAGGTAGAAGAGTTTTTCTGCGAAGTTGGTACGGGCTGTTTTGTGCACCAGGACCTGATTCTTCTGCAACCATATCTGCAGGTACATCATCATCTGCAAACAAAAAAGAAATTTGATAACTGGAATTGTAGTTTTGCTTTATACCAGGAAAATGCTACAGAAATTTTCAGGTAAGTACATAATCAGAAGGGTGGGGAGGAAGTGCTAGAGAGCAGAGTACTTCTAGTAAAAAAAAAAAAGTCAGAATATCATAGCATACAAATCTAAGCTCCTTCATGTGTACCTTCCCCATACATACACAGCAACTACACCAAAAGCAGCTTAAGAAAAAGCAAACATCGAGGCTTTTGGTTTCTCTGCAAGCATTTAATTCACTATGCTAACTCAATCACCTTGTTACTTCGAATTTTTTACCTAACACAATCAGCAGAATGAGGAACACTGAAGTGTCAATTATTAACTAAATGTTATCAAGAAATCCTTTAGTAAACATAGCACTTAGTACAAAACTCAAGACTGAGTTTTCCTCAAACATTTTGGGAATAGCTTAGGCCAGCACACAAAACCTGCTGTAAAATGGAGGTAGCTTTAAATACACACATTCTCTTCACCTAAATTACACTTGAGAAAGTAAGAGCATATTTTCTCCCTGCCCTTTAAAAAAGATGTGCAGAAAGTGTCATGAGTGTAATTCTAAAGGCTTTGATTCATTAGTTTCAATTTTCCCTGTTCATATATTTATGGAACATACTTGAAACAAGCAAGAAATAATTACTCATCACTGCATGCCCTATAACTAACATTACATTATAAAGCTGCAAGAATTTTAAAAAGGCCAGAATAAAAAGCATCTAGAAAATAAATTAAATGAACTCCACTTAAGAAMAATATATACTTTCTGCAGATGCTTAACTGTGAGAAAACAATTCTTCATCTCCCTTCCATTTTAATTGCCTTTTTCTTCTTAAACTGGGCAAAATGAGATGTGAAAATAATAGCCATAAAAGCAATGCCACAGAGCCAGCAGTTTTCCTAAGTACATTAGGTTGAAGAAACTAATGTAGAAAAAAACAACTAAACAACACAACACAAAAAAAGAACTCAATATGTCACCAATGAAACTCCCAATACTACAGCAGYCTGTTTAAAAAACAAAGCAATGCAATTCTGAAGTGACTCATTCGCATTTCAAGATCTTAATCTCGTGATTTTCCTAAGGGTTTTTGGTTTGGGGTTTTTGATCATAAATTACAAAACATTGTGCTTATATTGGATTATACATACCATGCAGCCTGAGTTGCTACATCAGTGAAAAAAAGTCACCAAAACCCCAAACTATTTTCACCTTCCTTAGCAAGTATTTATAAATGGCAACCTTGCCATGAACCATGAGAGATCACAACACTGCCACAACATCCAAATAGAGGACAGAAGCTGTGCAAAGATGAAGTTCACAGGAGATGTGTACACCTCCACACAGGCTCTCAGAGCAAGAGAGGAGAGCTTCATCAGCTCATTAATCCGCCTGAAAATTAAGCCGCAAGTACCTCCATGATCAGCCTTCAGCCAGCCCAGCAGCTGGTCCAGCTCAGCACAGCCRTAAGACCACATATTTGGGAAGAACCACCAACAGCACAGGTCTTTAAGGACAGAAGTGAACTGTGAAATTTCTATCAAGACCCACCACTTTTTTAAAGACAGCCACCTCCAAAACTTCAGCTGGAAGCTGGCTCACACTCCCTGTCTGCCGCTTCCCAGGCTCACCTCATATCCTTCCTAGGTAGTGAAGTGGTCAGATAAGTATTTATGAATTATGCAAAAAGCCTAAAGGACACTGATAGATGAACTGCAGTGAATTTTCCTGTGAAGGCGTGTCTGGCCCAGCACGGGGATCACTGCCTGTGGGAGGGCAGTGACCTCAGAGCAGACTCAAGGCACACTCATGGCTCAGTCACTTGGTTTTACCCGTTTCTTTGCATCTCTGATGGAAAACACCCTCTCAATTTAACAAGGCAGGCAGAAGACCGAAGCTGCTACAGGAGAGCTCCCAGCCTTCCCTGGCACACCAGGGCAGAGAAGCAGCCGTGGGTGTGAAGCAGGCCCTGCCAGCAGCAACTCGGGCACCACCACCAGCCCCACAGCWAAACACCCAAATGTACTCAGACACGGCAGCAGGGACTGATCCTGCAGCCCTTGTTTCTATTTTAGATGTGATACAGTAACTATGATTACTGGCACTAATATCCCCCAGAAACTACCTGGGGACTTCGAGCATGGTGTCTCAAGCCCCCCCTGCTCCCCTATTTTGCATTGAAGACACAAGATGACTGTCAGAACAGCTGGGATTTTCCCCCAGCTCTGGATGGTCTGTACAATGGTTCAAAATTGCCACAGAAAACACAGCAACAGCATAACAAGCAAAAATAACAGGGGAAAAAAATAGAAAGCAAAGCAGAGAATTTTTATGTCCCAGTAGGTGATGGAAAGGGCACAGATAAAATCCAGTCAGGTCTTCAGAACACCACCCATGGAGGTCACAAAGGACAGAACATATTACTGCTGGAAAGAGACAGCAGAAGCCTGTGGGGTAAAATGGAAGGAAAGGCCAGTTTGGCTGAAACACTGAAGGAGTGGCTAAGCAGAACAGAAATATATTCATTTTCTTGCACTGTGTTGAGGAAAACGGCAGGGGTCCTACTAAAAGACTGCTCTTTTAGCATAGATGACAATAAGGGATAATGCACACACTCATAGCAGCACCAGAAGAATTAAAATCCTCCTTTTTCCATCTGAACACCAAGGAAGACAACGGAAGGGTACTGTGCTATCTCTCAGTTTTTGCCGCACTTCTGAGGGGCTTCTGCACGGATTTCTGACACTTCAGGAATAACAACTGATCCTATTTTTCCAGATGCAGCCTGTGCAGTTACTGCCAAGTGAAACAGTACCACGGAACCTGAAGGACTTGAGTGACCTCTTTGAGCAGTAGCCTTGGTTTTAGCTGTCCAGATGCTCCTTGAAAGCCCTGAGCAGACTAAAGCAGCTACACTGGGAGCCTTCAGAGAGATGCTGCTCACAAARTAACACTTCTTCAACACTGCACACTGCCCTTCCCTGAGCAAAAAAACTCTTAAACCAGACTGCCAGAACTCTATTTTGAAAATCCTTCCCTAAAACACCCTTCAACATACATCTGCTTTAGAGCAGAAATATCCGTTTTAAAATACAGTGCCTCCAAAATATTTTGAAAAACCCTATTTTAAAATGTAACAGTATCAGGCAGTAACACACATAAAAAGCATTATAATCACATTTGTTGATGATAGAAGCATAAAAGTCAATAAACAAATTTGGAAGCGTGTGTGTGTAATATTAATATCATCATACAAACACCTGCTCAAATGACTGCCAGATGCTGTCACAGTTTCAACCAAGTCAGTATGTTTGCAGTTTTTAAGAGATTAAATTAAGCTGAGTCTGCTCCCAAATAAAAATATTTACCCGAATATTTTACACCAATTATACTGTATAGTAAGATGAAATAATTTCAAATAAAATCATGTTTACTGAACTTCGTGACTCTGACAGGTCAAAACCTAAATTTAAATTAAGAATTATCTCATCTGATAGCTCAAAATAACTCATGAACCTGAACTGTAACACTATAAGCTTTAAGACCCACAAAATACCAAAAAGAACAAATACTTCCAGGAGGAAAAGAAGAAAAATCTGCCATTCTAGCAACTACCGTCAAGAGTGCTTTGTATTTCCRCAGATGCTGTGGAAGCGAGTACATTAAAATAGAGAAAAATAAAATAATACAACTGATTTCTTTTGTTTCATGAAGACATAAGTTACAGAGAAGTAACAAAGTATTGTCAAGAACTATTTATTAAAAAATATACACACCTAGGTCACTTCTAGAAAAAAATTTATCATGTTCCAAAACACGCACACATGGTTTCATTTCTACTTTATATGCATTCGGATATTTCCAAAAAACATTGTTAATACAATTGACAACTGTAAGAATGATAAATTCTTTAAAATATAAAGAAAAAAGCTTTAAATTCCCCAAACAGACTCATCACAAAAAAGAATAAAAAGTGGGGAGAGGATCCCAAAAAAGGCAGCTCACAGACTAATCTGTAGGGTTTTGATCACCTCCATTTTCACTCTTCAACATCACATTTTCGTGCTGGTTTTCTCTACCTTCCCCAAATGGGGCAGGAGGAGCAAAACCAACCAACCAAAAAGATTTGTAGTCAAGAGGAGAGTCCTGGGGCTGGCAGGTATTTTCAAACAGACACAGCACTGAAATTGCTCCTGCAGGCTGGGGGAAAATCTGGTGAGAAATCTAACCAACCCGTTTTCAGACAGGAAAATCCGTATCAAATTGAGAGTAGATCTAGAAGAGCAGCTCTGAAAAATGAAGTTAATCCACACTGAACCTATTTGAATGAAGACATGATTCATCTTGCCTATCAAACAAATTTTAACAGAAGAGCTCATTAAACAGCATTTTAAGTAGAACCAGTACAACTTAAGAACGAAATAATAAATTATTAAAACAAAAAAAATCCAAAACTGTCCATCTTCATAACTAGAAAGCACAAACTAAGCAACTAAAATGTTAACTGATACAACTCAATTGCTCTGGATTGAGCTCATCTTGCCATAAATCTGGCAAAATCTGTACCAAGCATCCTGCCAGCCTGTGAGATGACAGCCCAACTACTTGATTGGATCCACTTCTAGATTAGCTCAAAATTCCAACAGAGAAGAGAGGATGACACAAATTTAAAGGTGTAGAGAGGGAGGAAACACCAACAGAGCTAACAATGAAGGCAAATAACTTACAGAGCAGAGATTCAAGGCAGTTCTTTATTTGCACTTACAGCAACATCTCCGCAACAAACTGCTGCCCAAAAAAACCAAGCAAGCACACCCACTCACCATTTTCTTTTAAGGAGCAAGTCTCTGGGAGTGAGCTGTTAAATAAATGCATGTATCAGTAGTGTGACTGACACTCATCCTGTGTCCTTGAAAACATTCCTAACAAGTGGCTGACACCAGAAAGCAGATACAGCACCAAAACATGAAAGATACAGAGTAGTATGTGCAAATTCTATATTCAGTATCTCAGAGCAAAGGTTTCTCACACCAGTGGAGGTTTACACATTGATTCCAGGCAGCATTTAAGGATTAGTTTAAATTATGGATGGCCTAAGGTTGCTTTTGAAATGGAGACCATTTTCTTTCAGAGCTATCTGAGGATCTCTCTGAAGAGAAAAAAAAATACTAGCTAGGAGTACCACAACCAAAAAAGCAAGTGCACTCCCAGAAACCCTCACCCAAAGCTAACAAAAATCCTGCAAAACTGAGAAAGATGACATGCAAAGTTCACAGAGTTCAGATCCAACACATCCTAAAAGGCAGGAGCATTGTGGCGGTCCTTTACAGCCAAATTTCACAGTGGACTTGAAAAAAAAAGCTCCATAAGGAACAGGAGGCATGTATACAGCTACTCCATTTTATGCTGAATGTCAAAAACATGGTATTAAAAAAGCTGCAAACTCATTTGCTGTTATTATCAGAGACTTTAATAAATACTGTGATATATTTTTAATTATTATAGAAAGAAACCCTGCAGCATTTTTCAAGGATTATCTAGAGCAGCTCAGCTCACAGAAAGGTAAAATCTAAAAGGCAGTATTTAGTGTCAGGTTCTGATGGCACTGCTCAAGGAGAAGGATTAACCTCTGACTGCAGACAAAGCTGTTTGGAACTGAAGAGACCATGCAAGAAAAAGATTCTGAGTCAGAACTGCTACTCAGAATAGCAGGCTCTCAGATTTGAAAGGGGACAGACCTAACATTAAAAATGTATGCTTTCTTAAAGACTACAGAAAGATCAGACTTCCTGAACACCATATGGAATAAAGAGATTCTGCCTTCTGGGAAGCAGCAACCAGACACAATAACCATTACTGACTACTAGAATATTTTAAATATACATACAATTTCTTACTGGCAATAAACCAAAGATATACAACAATATACAAAGCACACTGTAGCTTGTAACAGTTTATCAAATAAACAAAAATTGTGTGGAATATTTTGAAATTTTCCTGTGCAAGATTTATTTCTTAAATTTAAAGAGGGGGAAAATTCATGCTTAAACCATAAGCCACAGTACTTGTACAGAGCAAAATTTAAGAAGAACACACATACCATACCACTTTCTACCCAAAGAATCAAACAGTATTTTTTTTGCATTTACATTTTAAGCTTTTAAACATCAATACCTAAAGAAGACATCTTATTACTCTCTCTGGAAATAGGTCGTGCAGTCACGATGGCCTAAAAAGAATAAGAATAGATCAGACACGCAAACCCTATCTGTATTTATCCAGAACCTCATGTTATTTTTACAACATATTTAGAAGTATTTTCTAAAAGAAGAAAAGCAACTACCTCTAGCTACATAGTTTCTTAAAGCTGCCATTATTTCTCAGTGTTATTTTTAGATAAAAGTTAATTTACACGAGATTCCAAGAATCTGATCTTTTCTCCTTCTCAGCACATTGTGAAGCCCACTACAACAATCCTCACACAGGTCACTCAAACCAGACAGAGACATCACCCCCTCAAAGGTCTGCTAGGGCAGCTGGCACCCCCAAAATGCTGCACAGGACAGCACGATTTACACAGCAAGGTAAAAACTTAAGCTCTTAGAGCTGACACAAAACAGACCTATAGAAAAGGAGACAAATGGGAAAGATACACTGGCTACAAGCCCAAAACTTGTCCTCATCTGTATTTCTTAAAAAATTATCAACAGTCACAAATAGCTATTCACATCTTTACACTTCATTCCCTAGGGAGCTCAGTCCAAAAACCACCTAGCACAAAAACCATGTCTTAACACCAGTTTAAAAAAGCTTCCAGCTACTATGAAGAATATATTCCTTTCCAAAAGCCAGAATAAAAAAGTGATAACAAGGATTTCACGAAAAATTTTTTTTCGTTCCACAACCATGCCCCCAAAAGAGAGATTTAACATCAAGTTAAAGACTGAATTTCTAAAATAAAAAAATCATTAACATGCACATTTTTATTAAGACACACAGAATAATTGTGCAAGTACCTGCATACTTGAGCTACTTGTTAAATAACTCATTTTAGAGAGGGAAGAAAAAGACCTTTTTCTTCAAACAAGCAGCTCTAATGAGGAGCACTAGAACGTAGAACTGATAAACTAGTAATCGAAGACAGATTTAATTTTCTGGTATTTTTTTWAAATTACATTGTTTTCCCAGACTGATGATAACTATATTACAGCACCATCTATAACATTTAGCAAAGTAATAAACAACTCTCCAGGTGGCTGCTGTGCAAGTATTAAGGGAACTTCCCTCCCTGCTTAATAGGCAGCTTGACTTCTGCTCTGACAAGCTTTCATTGAGAAGGGACAAGGAACCCTTTTTGGGTGCATTCCTCATTAAGAAAGCAACACTTTCAACGCTGTGGCCTTGCTGCATGGTTCCTTGGTGTTACAGTGAAAAAGCTGACCAAGGAGATTTTAAGGTTCAGAAATACAGTGCTAAGAGCCTTTCACTGTTACATTTCTGAGTGACACTAAATAAAATAGACTATTACTACAAGCTGATTCCTTTCTGTCTATTGTGATGATTATACTCAAGATTCCAAGTATGACCAATTAAAATTTCTACCTGGCCATATCATTTTATTTGTTAGGGCAGTCAGATTACCAGTCTCAAAGGTCATCTCCCTCTCTGGCTGAAATACAGCAACTTTAATCTCATTAGAAAAGCACAGCCAGTGAGAACAATAAAAAACACTGAAATAGRTTGAAGTATTGCCACTTTATTCTGACCAAAAAGATGTTTCTGATCAATCCTCAGGCTTCAACTTCAGGCAGTACTTCAAGGTGCCTGAACAAAGAAGTAAGAATGGAACCCTGTGACCACACCCTTGGAGCCTACAAAAAATTCCAAATTTCCATTTTACCAGGAAGTAAAGTGTCTCTCAGACAGGAAGGAATTCCTGATTCTCCAACAGCAACACCAAAGTCACCAGAACGTGTAAACAGAGGAATTGTGGAATCAGTCATTGGTACTTAAAAAAAAAAAGGCAAATAACCCCCAGAAATCACACAAACCAAATGAACAAATAATAATAAAAAAAAAAAGAATTACCAAACCCAGAGAACTCACTTCCATGAACAATTATGTCAGTCAAATCGCTGGACATTAACAGGATGAAAACCAGCCTCCAAAACTCAGGAGGTAAATGTTCTAATAAGCACACGTAAAATTAATAAGAGAGAGTTATTGGTGAGGACAGATTATTTCTAATAAGCAGAGAACCTAACTATGAAGTAAAAGCCTTAGTCTAATTAAAGAAGGTAAGTCTGGATATTCTTGATACCGATAACTACAGAAAAATAATTAGAAGTTTGTGATTTCCTCTTTGTATTAACTTCTGGCAGCAATTATTTTCAGCYTCACCTCCTTTAACACTGCTGAACTGAAGAAGGAGCAGGACAGTATTCATTTTTTCTCTAGCTGAGTTTCTGATAACTTTGAAAAAATTTGGGGCAAACCCACAGTCTAGGAATGGGTAGWTTCAATGAGAATATAGAGATTTCACTTAAAGCATCCTCAACTTACATTTCAAGTTTTCTACACTCCATAATTGATCCATTCACAGGAATTTTCTGTGATCCATGGGAAACCAAGAGAAACATGGCTTCTCTTGAAAGAGCAATAAAACAATTCACAAGTCTCATTATGAATTAACACTATTGCAGCTATTCAAGCATAACCCCTGTAAAACACCATCTCAGGGCACAATCATTTCACCCAATTTTCAGGAAATGAAAGCCTCCCACAGATTTCGCTGTCATGAGCCACATCTGCAGAACACTGCTGTAACACAGGCAGAAAAAAAATACGTATTTCTTGCTACTAAGTGTAGTAGCAGATTTGGAGATMCTTGCCATGCAAAGCCATCTGCCTCCTGTGGACTCTCCATGAGAAGTGACTGACATCTATCAATACATTGGCCCAGATGAAACCTCATTACGTCAAAGAGCAGTTTTGATGAACCATAGGAAACTCCTGGTTTAGGGCTTCARAATTAAAAGAGCTTCTGAAATGACTAGCATGACAAGGAAAGGCAGTCATGGATCTGTCTTGCAGTGGCAAAAAGCCTAAGGAAAAAACCAACCAAGATGAAAGGCCAGACAGCCCTTTTTGTGTGCTGGGTTCCAAGGGGTATAGTCAGTATCATTTCCTCTAAGAAAGAAACAAAAGGAGGAAAACTATATTAATAATACTTTACAGCTTACTGGGTTTGGCTGTCTTTCTTCCCTTCTGTACCAAGCAAAGTTCCAAGCTGACCACTAGTCTGTGAAGAAGCGGAGAAACAGCAAACAGTCCAGAGGAAAAAATATGGACCCTGTAACCTTGATGGATAGCTGGAAGGAAAACACACCTTGTGCTAACACTCCTCTCAATTTTGGATGTTCAAGAGCATGTCTCTAGAAAAAGACAACTGTGCAAACTGCAAGCAGAAAAAACTATTAATTCTGCTACCTTTGTGGCTATTTCCCCTCACTATTACACTGATATTCAACAAGTACACTGAATTCTCCTGCTGCCCTAGTACTACAATCAACACTTACACAGAATTTCAAATGTTACAGCTGAAATGAAAAAAACAAACAAAACCCAAAAGAAACTCCAGCATATACACCCCCCAAAGAAACTGTGAAATAGCGCTATAAGAACACAGTAACTAACAACAGTATCCTGAAAACATAAATACATTACACTRGAGAGGAGAAAAAAATCGAAAATCATTAGTTCCTGCAAAATTATTGCTCTTCAATTCACCAAAGAGACCCCTTGTCATAAGACATAGTTATTTTTAACCTTTCAAGAAAGGGTATTTAATGAAAATTATATATACATATATATGTGTGTGTGTTATTATGCCAAAAACRTGCACACATAAAAAAAGGAAAGCAAGCATTTCTTATCCTTGAATTAGTCAAAAATATGTTGTATCAAACATATGTCATAGTAAGGCTGAATTTTACAAGCCTAATTGTGGCAAGGTTTTACATGCAGTCACTCATCTGATCCTTACTCTGAAAACTTCTCCATGACTGCTCCTATTATTCTTTTCCTTAAATTACCAACTCTGAGGTGCCTGTCAAGAGCAAGAGGGCATGGTTCTGTTTAGCTTCAGGGAAATGCCTGAGAAAACAAAGTGTGGAACCACAGCAAGTGCCAAGTATCGTCAGGGTGCAGGAGAGAAACACTCATTTGCCAGCATATATGTTATTAAGACGGGTGAAGAAATCTGTCATCAAACTATAAAACGCCACTGCAGTAGTCAACATCTGATTCAAAATTAAATTTGTTAAGAGCTACAGTAAAAATAAGAAACTGCTGACAACACCAAAGCCTGTAGGACTAAAGGCCTACCTAAACCCAAGCTGCTTTGAGAAAAAGTAAATCCTACACAAAGTACAACTATAATTTTTCAAACCTATTCTAGGAGATAGAGGCTAAATAGCTTTTCTACCAAGTTTTACTGTATTAATACATGATTTGAATACAAGTTGGGAGAACAGGATCATCTGTTTTCCACTGCCAACATGTGGTGCAAAACAAACATGAGGAAAGCTGGAAAGAAGGTTTTGTATTATATGTTCAAGGAAATTGCAGCACAGGGAGAACACTCTGTTCTTCCTTGCCCTGTAGACTAAGGATGTCTTGAACACCCCAATCCAGAAATTACTGCTCTTGGATATCTGGAGAGGAAAAAATAATAAAATTATATCCTGATTTTATTAGAAAACCAAATGGCATCATTTTGATACATTAATCAAGTTTTTACCTTTTTTTTTTTTGTTTTCTCTACCTTTAAATAGAACTTTTTAAAAACTAGGTTTATTTTTACAGACATACACTTCTTTTTTCACTGTGTGAATTCTGCACACATTAAGTTGTCCAGCCCAGTTATTCCACAGCACTGCATAAGCAACCACTCCTCAACACTCAGCTTGTTTTAACTTTCCTGTTTTCAACTGCAAGGAAAAACAGGCTGTCAGAGGCTGACTAAAGACGTATCTTTGCCATTAAAAGCAGTATCATACGTGAAATGCTGCATCAATGAACTCYTCAAAGCTTTTTTTAAATAGCTATTAAATTTCCACTAGTATTTTCTATTAACACTGTCATTTCACATCATGAAGAGCTGTTGGATATATATATAGAGATATATCTCTAAAAGCTGTATATATATAATCTATATATTCAAACTTCAGAAACATGTATTTAACGAATAACAACTGATTCTGATACTGATTTTGATTTCTGCTTTTGGTAAAATTTCAGTGACTAAAACACCCACAACTGTCAAGGTGTGTGGGTGGTGGTAGAGGGCAAAAATCTGCATTTGGCTGTTAATTATATCTTTTGGTAATTAATTACACTAATTGCAGATACATTTTTCCTGATAAATTCTAAAGTTAAATGTAATGGCTGCAGAATTTAAGAGTTTCCGGAATGAGAATTTTTGCAGTGAACACTCTCAAGTTTAAAACCACAGATGACGCCCTGTAAGTGATGAACTATTTTCAATTACGGACAATTTCATTTAAAAATAAATCTAGCTCCTTTTCTTAGTATCTCTCAACTGTTTTTCTTATGGTCCCAATTTGACTAAAGATCTGTTACATTAAAGAATATGGAAATGCCCATCTAAAAAAAAAAAAGGCCTTATAGATTCCTCCTTGCCAAAAGTAGATGCTTATTATTTTCATTTCAAAGCAGGTAGAGTAAGCTTAGTCACCTGAGAGCAAGCAYAGGTCACAAAATGGAAAGAAACTACTAATTTTTTGGTTTTGTCAAAATTGTCCAGAAATAGTGACAGTTTTCAATAGGGCTGTTTTTCTTCTTCTACAGTCTTTTTATGTCTGGTCTTTTTGTATACCTACAGCAGAATCCTGAACTTTTAATTTCTTAAACAGGTCCTCCTTCTCACACACCTGAACTCCCATTCTTAGTTTCCCAAATTCCAGATATTCAGTCATTTTAAGACCAGACAGAAGAGGGGTTTTGCCATTTATTTTGTCTTCATTTTGAAGGTCTGAGCCACCACACTTCCTACAAATTTGTTATGCCTCAGTATGGTAAATTTCTATTCAAAAAAGTRTTTTTAAATCACGTGCATAAACTGCAAAACGTGTTAGAACACATGCAGCAAAAAGCAATAGGGAAACATTATGGTTGAAGAGCCCAGTAACATCCAGACTCTCACAGCCCTTCACTACACACAGTAATCCTGTGTTGTGAGCCATTGAAAGACACTGAAACAGCCACCAAAAAATAAACCCTATGCTAAAAGGCCACAAGGACCTAAAGAGGTTTTAAGAGGAATGTTTTTTCTCACTATGCCAAAAAATCAAAGATAATCTAGAAGTTGCACATTAAGATGGTCATTTTTTCACATCTGCACACTTCTGTCATTACCCATTGACCTCAAACGTTTCCTCTCAGATATCTCAACCAAGCAGWGAATTTACAGACCAGAGCACTCTAGAGAGTCAGTGGACAAAACACAGGCAGAAAAAAACTGCATCAATAAATTTCTTTTCTGGTTATTTTACCTACATTTCCCAATTATTTTTTATCCATAGAAAGATTTTTAAAAATTGAAAGACTGATTAGAAAGTATTCAAAGATGTCAAGATGTGGCATGACAGCTGCCCCATGGAGGTTYCCCTTCATGCCTTGACTAGTGCTGACTATCCTGTCACCCTCACATCCCCAGTGAGCCTATGCAGTTTGATCTTGTCCCTTTCAATAATTTTTAGTGTGGATGAGAAGCTAAACATGTACAAAAAAATGTAGCTCTGTGTGTACACAGAGCTGTCAAGGCAATCTTCTGGAGACAAATTTGATATATACACAAAAACACACTGTGAGAGAAGAGTCACAGGTGTGCAGTTCCAAACACACTGATACAGCTCTGAATACACTGATCCACCAGAACAATACACCCTTGTTTAGCCAAACTAATTTTACTTAGTGCATCAACAGACTACATGAGTCACAATACCTTGGTTGAAGAGGGCTGCCATTTCACAGTACTAATTTATTGTGGTTTTTAGGTCATCTGCCTATATCCTTAAAAAGCTGCAGGTATAAAGAGTATTAACATTAAGAAGGAACATCGTATTACAAACCAGACAGATGGCCAACAAACCTTCAGATAAGTTCTGTATGACAAATAATCTTATGGATAATTATCTCTTCTGCAGGACAAACTGCTCAAATATTAAAACTAAAAACAAAGACTTCCTTGGCCCAAAGCACTGAAGAAGTTCACAAAGTTTACAGCTGTACAAAAATAAGGTGAAAAAGCACTAGAAGTACATAAGAAAAAGATTTCCACAATGAGACTTTTATTCTTTTTGACTGTGACGGTGACTAAGCAGCAGCACAGGTTGCCTGGAGTTTGTGGAGTCTCTAAACTCCAAACTATGTAAGCCCTTTCCAAGATGGTCACGGCTTTGTTAATGTGGCAAAGGCAGAAAGCACCATTGGAGAACAATTCAATCAGCACTTGACTCCAGCATTCTCATCAGGTAAATGCTCTCCCATTCCTGCTTAACACCTGAAGTATTTACTCTCCAGATTTCCATTACAAGGCCTTTATCATTGGCCTTCACTGAAGCTCCAATCCAACTGTTTTGCTATAAAATATACGTTTGTAGTATTTCAGCATCTCAAAAACCTCAGCTCATCTTAATTCTGCTGAGTACTCCACACTTCTAAAAATCCCAGACAYGGTGACATTAGGACAGGAAGACAGACCTTAGTATTTTCAACCATACACATGTAGAACTACACTGCTACATGAATGTGGATATTTTCCACACCAGTGTTACTATGTTAAGTTGTCAAATAATCTGTATCAGAATGTATTTTGTCAGCAAATAAATCTATTATGAAGAAATACTATGTTAAATTAAATCAAAGCATCCTCAGCACAGCAATTTAAAGATTTGATTAGAACTGCTAAAATATAACTTGTTAAAGTAAGAGAAACTGTGTCCTTCTCTTAGATTTCCATAATACACACATTACATCATTCCTTCCCAACCGTCAGACTCAGTTTCATTTCATCATCATCCTGGTCCAAAGATTTGAGAGCAGAAAAACACCAGTGCTGTGCATTTTGACCCAGAGTTAGGCTGTAAAACATCCCAGGGCCCTTCTACACACTTGACCGGGCAAGTGGAACATCACCAAGTCTTTATCCATTTGTTCTTAAATAAACAGTGTTTTTGTAAAGGGACAGCAACTGATAGGTATTAGTAACAAAAAGCTATTGTWGAGAAGCAGCAACATTTCTATGAAGTCGAATGCTGATGATTAACTGATAGAAACATCCTTCCTTTTCAATTTCTTTAATTATACGTAGAGAAAAAAACTCTAAGAGGTCAGTCTCAAAGCCAATGTGCAGAAATGTTAAAAATGAGGACTCAAGCTGCTTCTCTCCTCACCYTTCCACATTAAAGACCAAAAGGTAATGAGGTATTAGTGTTTACCTGGAAGACCAGCATGAAGTAAACAAACCCCTGCMTGACTGCCTGATCTTGTTTACACTGCTCAAACGTGGCTATAACCAAAATAAAAGCTTTGATTACAGAGCTACAGGAGAAGATTAATCCCTTACTGCTAGAGCTGAGAAAGAAGGGAAGACAAACTCCAAGACATCCACCAGACCTTTAAGAGAATGAAGATTTCAAAATCTGCACGGCTAGGGTGGTAGCAGAGCAGGGGTAACCCCCAGCTCTGCTCAGAAGTGAAGCCTCCCAGGCACAGTGAGCTGAGCAGAGGCCATGGCAGGAACCCCTGGGCTGTGCCTGCTGTGCTCTCCCGAGGCTCAGAAAGGACTCTGGAGTATCTGCAGCAAGCTATGCTCCCTTCCTGCTTCTCCTCTCCCCATCTCAGGCTCACACCAGGAGGAATGACATACAAGTACCACCTACTTAAGGGTGATCTTCAAAATAGTGTCTACCCTCCACGCCCAGGTCTTTCACCTGGAATGAGGCAATACTTACACTATTACTGTACACCGTCTTTGACAATCCTGTGAATGTCACTGGTACAGAAAGAGATCAACCACTCTTTCTCCATATTATTAAGCTCTCAGCAGTTACAAAAATAAAATTAAAAAGAAAAATCAAGAAGCACTACTGTGCCAATTCAAGGTTTCAAGGACCTTTGCAGCTGTAAATTGAAGTATGCTGGAACACATGCTGGCTGAACACGCTGAAAAACTCACCTGCTAGACAAGATCACACCAGCTAGAAAGTCAGAGTATTAATATATTCTACCTCCTACACCTTCACTTTAAATTACTGTCAATTTGCTAAAAGCAAAGCCACACACAATCACTCTCCCTTACAAAGCATGTTCCCAAACTAATGAATCTACAGGCTGCACTAAGATGGTTATATAACATCAGCAAATTGAATTTATTTTCCAGGCCCTATTTTCTGTCAGTCTTTGTAATCATCACCTCAGTTTCAGCTTCCTTCATCAAATCATTCTGTCACAGTTTCACCTGTTCTGAATTTACCAATCTGACACACCTGCAAACTACTCAATTGTTCCAGTGTTATTAATGCACAGGAGCACCTGGAGACTCAGCCAAGTCAGTCACTTCAAACACCTAGAGCAGAGGGGAAAAAACTCAAACTTACCCTCAAGAACTCATGGACACAGCTGCAAGCAAGGCTAGAACAGGAGAGAGTAAGACAACACAGAGGCAMAGTGAGTTTTTCACACAGGCTTAGAGTGGTGTGTTGACTGTGCAGTGCTTTGGGATTGCATAAACAACACTCACATCTCTTTCCCTGCTGGTTTGCTTGCAGCCATTCCTTCTCCTAATTGATAATCTAGGATGAGATGATGGCACATTGTTTAAGAACTCTACACTCACAAACTTGCTTGGAACTGCTGGAGCCAACCAGAACTGGCTGCTGCCATCTTGGCACGCTCCGCCTGATTCATGAGTTAAAGGATTAACATCTTCAAAAGTAGGTGGGGAGGATTTAAAAGACTTTGTTGCTTATATTCTTTCACCTGCTGCTTCTTTCAGACATCACTACTGTAAAGCAAGAGTAGAAAAAGGATTTTCCATGAACTCATTTGAATTTAAATACTACTGAAAATTACTGGTGAAAATAAAGGAGAATCTAGTGAACCAGTTTCCAATGTTTGATCTGAATTACTTTACCTTGTGTTAGCACTTAGGAGGAGATCAGTTCAGTACCAAAAATCCTTAATTTCATTAACCACACTTATCCCACTGAACTGGACAACTTTTCTTTACTGAACTGGACAACTACACAGTCACACTCATTACTGTGCAACTGAAGTTTTCATAGAGCTGTCACCTCCTCCCTCCAACCCAAAGCTATCAAAACCATCTCAATGCCCCCCCGGTGCTTCTGAAACACCACTCCCAAAAGGGCTTTGGGCAGCAGTTAAACTGGGGAAGAAAACACACAGCCCATAGATTCTATACTCCCAGGTAAAGGCTGGAGAAGTGGGCATTATCCAAACCCTGTGAATCCAAAAGCTTGCAGCCAGCACAGCTAGAAGGCAGGTAACAAAGAAATACACCTTGAAGAACCCTGTCACTGTACAGGAGCTGCTTGACAATATTTTTTTCTTTAGATGTCAGAGCATATGCCACCACTGATGACTAACAAGTAAGGAACACAAAGAAATTTTGGTGCATCAGTCAAACCATGGTTGAAAAATTGTGAGGCCTGACATCAAATCAGGCTGCTATCTTTGAAGCATAGTACTTAACAGTCAGTGAATTATTTCATGCCAGTGCTGTGTGCATTTCTGATACTGGCACAAGATGAAAAACAGACCGGTGACTGAACTATGATGGAATGAATTTTTACTTCCATATGATAGACAATAGACACTCATGGATGGATGCACTGCACTATCTACAGTGATATTCTGGGAAAATATTATGGTAGTTGGAATGTCCAGTTATAACCAGAAATCAACAAGTAAACAAAGCTGAGGCACCACTGTAGAGATGACCTTCCCTTAACAGATGCCTCTCCTTTGCCACATGCAGAAAAATACTTCAAGAAAAATATATTCTACCTTAAATTTCAGACTCAAAGGACTCACAGGAGGTCMTGTCTTTGGTGCAGGAAAGTTCAAGACTCTTGTCACATAGCAAGAGCTACATATGTGTGCATACATATACTAGCTAATTAAAAACAAAATAAGAAACTACCTTAAATACTCAGAAGAATAAGAGTCAGAACTACCTCATTCTGCTCCTGTCTTTTCACATTTCCTGTATAATTTAATCCTGGAGAACTGCAGTGCTTCAGGGAACACAGGTCAATGCCAACAATTCAGCACCAATCTAGTACTAAACATCACTTCTAAACACAAGAGGTTTTTTATTGACTACCTAGCATCTTTACCTTGAAGGGAGCCTCTGAAGTGTCTAAGCATTCCTAGAGGAAAACCTTGCATGCAAAGCATCTACAGACTGATAATCCTGTCTTTACACAGTCACTCCACATTCACCCTCTCCACAAACCAACACCTACCATGGGACAGCAAGACCATAGATGCAAACTCAGAACAACAAATCACAGTGAGTTTCAAATCCTACACATGTAGAATGTGCAAGACCCTGTCCATTTGCAAGCACAAAAAGCCCCCCATTACACAACTACACTTATGTAGCCTGTCAGATTTGAAGTGCCAGCACAGACAYAAGCAGATTCAGCATCACTAGAAACTCAAAAGAAAAGAATCTTTTGTRAGTTGTTCTTAAATCACAAGCATTCAAAACATTTCTAGTAAGTGAAATATATTTTGTGCACTCAACTTCAAGTATGCCACAAGGGTCATGAACAYAGTTAAATCCAGCCTACTAAATAAATGGGTATTTTCCCTCACTGAACTAAAACATACAATACTTGTCAAATATTAATTATACTGCATCAAGTACAGCATTCTTACATCTCTGTTCTAGAGGCAAAGCTGGGATATTCTCCATGTTCTAATATGTATCAAAGACAGTTTATAAGTGCATTGAGCTTTGCCATGCTCCCCTTGTATTTTGGTTGAGCCCATGGAGTATTAGTCATCTTTGTTATATTCATGCTCAACATAGCTAAAAAAATTGTCTTAAGATGTATTCTAAGCAACTGTCAGATTGAATTTTTGACATGTTTATTCTCAAACTATGGCTAATTTAAAAAACAAACTGTTCATATTCTATAGGTTGAATGAACAAACATACAAAAAATGGTACTGTATTTATTTAAATAACTTGTTCAYGTATAATTTTATGATTGTTTTACACAAAGTACGGATTTTAAGAACGATTCTTTAAAATACTGCACTATGTCTCACCATTCTGAATTTAATCAAGAGGTTACCTACAGCAACCTTTACTTATYTTCTTCCACATACACCACCATCCATCCAACATCCAGATGCTGTAAATATGGTGGGTTGGGTTCACTTTCTGAGGTTTAGTTGATTACTGAGGTTTTGTTCACAACTTCACAAATCATTATTTTGGTAGGAACAAGTGCTGCTTCTGAGAACTTTTACCTTAATTGACATGGGCAATCTAGCAACCCATACTCCTCAAAAAACAGAGGCACTCTCCAGGAGAACAGTCCACAAGCAACTCCAGGCAATGCCTCCAGGCAAGAGGCTGCTGGCTCCTATAAGCAACATATACCTGCTCCTTTTAATTAAACACACAGAGGAGCAAGTCGTGCAGGATCAGATTGAGTCCTGGTAGAAATACAGTGTACAGAAATAACAAATYAGATACTTTCTGATCAAGTGCACTAGTCAAATGCAGTTATCAGAATGAAAAAATATTAAACATTTATAATAACCTAGACTGAGAGACTAAAAGTCATATTTAGAGCTCAGACTAGATTTGTTACCAGGCAGTAAACTGCTGAATGCATGTAATTAAGGACACAAAATCAGTATTACGCTAACAAGACTTTAAGAGCAGCACTTAGGTGGAAAGACTAAAACCATCTTTCACAGCAGCTGAGTCTTCTGCATTCCAAGGGCAAGAACCATCTCTGCTATACACAGTGCCATCTATTAGTCAGAAAACGTCATTGTTCCKGGGAACAAAGTGAAGAGCTATGAAATAAGAGGTTCTAAAAAATTTGTTAATAACACTTCACACCTGAGAACCAAACCCTTCAAACTTAAGAAAAATAAAAAGTCACGTGCATCTCAAAATCCAGTTTGGCTATTTAAGCTTA
>JACDOX010000089.1:2630950-2685732 GCA_014549065.1 Cardinalis cardinalis | reverse complement strand
TAAAATATTTTATGTTCYTTAGGAAACAAATGGAAAAGAAGTTTTCCCTTAATCAAAAGCAATCAGCTGAGTCTGAAGTCCTGAAAACCTTCAGCTATGACAGTGCTGCGAAGAAAATCTTACAAAGTAAAAACTTCTAGAACAAACACAGCAATGAACTGCCCGTGACACAAGCGGCAAAAAGATCTGGTTTGTGCCCTTAGTGGACAAATACAGAGGTGCAATCATCTTCACTACAGAGCAGTTCAAAATTAATTTTCATTTTTTATAAAGCCAAACCTTACTGTCAACTTGGCTCACTGTAAACACAGAAGATTTCTGGTTTCCCAGCATAAAACAGACTTCAGATATAAAGGAGGGACAAAGTCCCATCACCACATTCCTCCCCACTCAGTCACAAATGACACTGGAGACTGGAGGCACATATGTATTAAAACACAAGTTGAAAAAACACTGAAAAACTACTAACAGCAGGAGCCCCCCCTGCAATGGGACAGGCTCAGACAGGAGGTCGCTACATAAAGTTGTCTCTGATGGGTTCCTACTGGGGAACACGGTGCCCAAGTAAAGATCAAAAGCAAGGCAACTAAGTCATGGACTTGAACATCTCAAAATACAGACAGAATCAGTCAAGTTCCTTATAAGAAATAATTACACTGGACATAATTGTGAAAGTGTCACTGAACTTCATTTTGCCAGTACAAATGAGTACAATACTTGGTCAGTGCCCTTTCTGGACAGTTGTAACATTTTATTCCAAGTTATTACAGCTTTATTTTTTAAATCAACTTTGAAAAGTACAGAGAACTAAATATAATTTCCTGCAAATCTGAAGCAATTATTAAAGTCAAATGTTTCCACATGTACAAGAAAAAAAATTGCTTTCCTCTAGCAAACAACATAATTTAGTAGRAGAGATATAAGGAAAATTTAAATTCCAGACTGTTCTCTGAGCTACATGCAGCAATGAGGGGATGTCTCAGACACGTTCTATTGCACGTTCATAAGACTTCAACCTTAACAGCCTGGAAGCCCTACCATTTACTCCTAGACACGATTGTGAAAGGCACAATCAACACTGCGACAGATTCTGAGACCAAACCATGGATTCATACCACAGCAATGTATGCTGCACATATTCCCTTTAAAAATCTCTGGCTCAATGGATGGAGAAGCGGACAGAAGTGGATAAAGGACCCATATGCCAGGTACCATCTTTATAAAGGTCCTTTTAGGGCAGCCAGTAGCAGGTTCAAGTTGGAGCAGAACATTATCTGTAGCAGTCCAGATTACCTCTGAGTACTAGGAATTCACTATTTAAATTACGATGCTTCCTAGCCTCTCCCCCCAGAACATTAGAGGGCTGTAGGCATGACCAAGCTACARCAGGTAAAGCCAATGTAAATGCTGGACTTGCTAAGAGTTTCCAGAACCACTGAACTATTAACTCATGCCTAGTCTTGAAAAAACAAAAGAGCCAACCACCAAACAAAAAGAGAGGGAGCAGTACTTCCCTTTCTGATAAAAATATTCAAAGCTTTTCAAATTAAAAGCCATATACTGTTTGACTGCCAACTGCAGTGTTTTCTCCAACTACTTATTTTCCCAACCATTACCCTTTATAAACTCACATAGTCTTCCTCAGATAAAATGTTACCAGTGTTTTTTCCTCCTTCTGTCACAACAATGTGCCAATATRATCAATACCATTACGAGTTACCACATCCCTCCTCAGAAGCCTATGCTGAAGTTCCTGAAGAACCAAAGCAAAATCTCAGAGTTTAAATCCTCCACATGAGCTGTAGGCCATCTCTCAATGCACTCCCTTTGGTATTTGTGATTTCACAATGTCACACTGCATTTTARTACAAATGTGTCATCATTTTCTTGTGCCATATGTATGGTTCAGTGCACCCACAGGCACACCTATGGCTTCACAACTGTCACAATGCTGTATCTCAAAAGCACAAAAAAGAGTCTATAGGGACACAGAATGCAAGTTATAAGAACATTACTTATTCTCACAGAAATGCCCACTGTTCCTCTTGGGATTTTTTTAAAGTTAATTGCACAAACAAGCCTTACTCTCTGCCTTACCCACAAATAAGGGCTTTGACTGACACACACTGGCAAATAAAGATAAAAAAAAGTCTGCCAGGCAAAGCAAGCCTCAACCCTGCCAGCTGCCCCTTAGAATGTAAGTTGGTGCCCCAATGACAGATGGCCATACAGCTCACGTGGCACTGCAAAAGCAGCTCCAGTTTTCAGCCCAGCATAATTAAGCCAACCAACTGCAACTCTCCTATACCTTCATACGGTGTCCTGAAAGATTAAAGCACCACCACAGCCATATCCTGAGCCATTCAGTGACCCCTGTCTCGAACAAGGATCAGCTGGGAGCACAGGACAAAGGGCAACTGAGAGCAACAACTCCCAGTACACCCATCCAGATTTTAGCCTGGGACAAGATGAACACTAACATAAATCCAGAAAGAAAACAGGTATTGTACTAAGAGACGCCATGTGGTTCACAACTGGAGTACCAACCACAGGAACCCAAGGACATCACATTCAATTGTGAGCTTTGCCACAGATGTGGTTCCATGATAAAGGTAAAACAATTTAAGTATATAAGACTGCCAGAAAGGAGGGTGCAGACCTATTCCCACCAGCTCCCACACACAGTGGGAGTGATTGTACAGGTACACAGTCATTAAAACAAAGGAAGGAAGAAGCAAATCACTGAGAAAATCCCTTTTGGTAGCCATTTGCAGTCACACTGCTTAAAATATCAGTGAAACTGTGCCTACAGACTTCCCTGGTGACTTTGGGCAAGCTATGCCATTTCCTCATGCTTTCGTTTCCCACTGCTGATGTCAGAACAATGGTACCATCAGAACATCCCAGGTGTGCAATGACAGCTGCAGACACCACTGAAGGCCTGCAAGACACAGGAGCTCTGCAATACAAATATCCAAATCAGTAAAACAAAGAGGATCCTTTACCAGTAGCKGAAATTACTCTAGGCAATCACTAGTGGCAGAATAACAGATATTTCCCCGGGTTTACTGCAACTCCAACACAAGACCTTCAGGCAGAAGGGAAGGATTAAAGTTGAGTGCACGGATYAGTATTCTTTTTACATCACTGAATGCTTGAACAGCTCTTTCCCAAGTAAACTCTGAGCATATACAAGAGTAAGGATTTCTGTGAAAAGATCAGTAAGTCAGGAACCTTCTGGACTAGAAACTGCTCATTAGTCTTACTCCACCCACTGCAGGGCTGTTACTAGAAATACTAAAAGAGGAAACAAAGAACCACTGAATTGGTCCTCTCACTTTAAAAATTAAATATGCACACATGCATACAAATCCACTTCTAAAAGAAATTCTTATTTAATTTAAACTCTTAAGGTCATTAAGTCTACTGCAGTGGAGATTTTTGCCAACTGGGTTTGCAGAATGGGATATTTAAGAATTGTCTCCATATATATGGCGAAAAATACCTGACAGAGGAGAGGAAGAGGCAAGGCTTGGGAGGAAATATATCACTTATTTGTTTTAATAAAAAAGAGCATATTGATTTTTGCTTTTAACTGAGAAAAAAAACTCAACACAAGCAGGATACCACATTGTTAAACCCTGCTTTTCTGATGCCTTTGCCCTTTCCCAAACCATACACAGATTTCAAAAGCTAGATAAATTAAAATTCATTTTCTGAATGTGTTTGGCCATTTCTGTAGTACTTTTAAATTTGGGGAAAAGACAAAATATGTCCCAGAAATCATAAGGAAATCTTAACCAGGCTCAAGCAGTTACCCCAGCCACCATAATGTACACAGCATTTACATCATTGCAAAACATAATCTTTCTGCCAACAGGACCCTACACATGTTACAAGAAATAAATCTTAGTTAATGTTTAATACTCAGTAGATATACATAATTTTACTGGCTACATCTGCAGAAAAGCATCATAAAGATAATAAGAACAAGAAATTGTCTGGTTTACTATTTAAAATTTGCTCGTTATGAAACTGGTAATTATTTCTACCATGCAAGTGACATAAAGAGCTGAAAATTTCTGCCTTTCACAGCCATTACAGCACCACTTCACCAGACTACCTGTTTGCTAATAGTGGTAGCCCAGAGGAATGCTTAGGGGCCAACCCTGCTGATAGGAAAGAAACATTAGGATAACAACTGAAGTGAATTTACTCTGAAAAATCACTGTGCCCGACTCACTAGAATTCAAGTAACGTTCTTGATGCCACACAAGTGTGCAACATTTCTAGATCTTACACACAAAAATATACTGGCAGCTTCTTGCACTCTCGTGATACTGAAATTAATGAAAAACTATGAAAAATTAATGAGATGCACTCAGTCTGCTGGGATTTACCCAAGAACATGGCAATGAATCCACTCTCAGCACCAATGGATAACAGGTATTGTTTGGCAGGCCTTTGAGAAAGAGGAGTTAAAAATCATGCTTTTTCCACACACTACCTACTTTTAACTTCCACTGTATTAATCAGCATACGAGCAACCCACAGCAGAGAGAAAATTCAAAGCTTCAGTTTCTAAAAAAAGTTATCCAGCAAAATACAGGCTGAAAAATTAATGAATTTTTGAAATGAATTAACGAAAACTGATTTTGAACTGGAACACCACATAATATTGAGACTGAAATTTTAAAATAAAAATTTGCTTGAAACTAATTTTCTGTTGTCTCTCTTTCCCCCACAATTTTACAAATTTACAGATTTCAATGTTAGTATGATCAATACATTTTCCTTTAAACTTACATATTAAAAGTTAGGTTGTCTGTAACAGAAAAATCAAAATAATTTCACCTCCTCTTCTTTTCTGACATTTAAAAAACAGTTTTAAAGGGGATGAGGCTGTTAGTAAACATTATTTCCTGTTTAAAGTTAACAAGCTCAGATTTTCAAGCGTTATTTAGACAAAATGGGAGATCCAACATCACATTGACAAGTACTGTGATGAATTGAACTTCAGAACTGAGCTTCATTAGTCAGACACCCACTGAACCTACAGGGATATGCCTTTTTCAGTTACTTAAACCTTTCAAACTAAGGTAAAATTTGACAATGACTAACAACCATACTGATACTGTCAAGTGTATCAGCAGATTATTGATCACAAACTGCTGATCAATGRGAAGACATTTGGCAAGATATGAAAGGTTCTAAACTTGTTATCAAAGGCCACTTGAAGTTGCTCTGGCATCACCCATTATCACAATCACACCCATTCTTCTTCTAGTCATCCTGACAGCAACAGTAGCCCAAAGCACTAATCCTCTCTCCTCCCACTGATGCCTAGCTGGCCAAACAACTCCTGTGTTGAAGGAGGTTCTCTCAACAGCAATCCAAGGCACGTACCTTAGAGGCTCAATTATTGTAGAGCTTTAGGGAGACTTAAAAATGGAACCAGAGGAAGCCCCAAATGGATCTTAATACAAGAGGGAAAATAGAAATTGAAATTAGGTGATTTTTAAGGTCTCTTCCAACCCAAACCAGYGTGYGGTTCCATGAAAAGTGATTCTTCTGCGATGGAAAAACCACTACGCACTCTCATACACRGCAATTGCCCTTTGCTCTTCCAAGGTCATAACAGATGGAGCTCAGCTACCTCTTGTCCCTACCCATGGTCTCATCTTGGACAGCTGCAGCCAACACAGGCCCAAACAGAGCAAACAAAACTTCAGAGTAAACTGGTTTATTTTGAATAACTGCTCTTCAAAGACTGTGGATGAATGTCCAAGGACATGGTCACAGATCCTACCATTTCAGAGAGAGGTGAGGCATCACATCGTGACAAGGATTAATGTAACAACCATCTAAGCACTGTGGTCCTTCGTCAAGACAGCAACAACTGAAGGAAATAGTAAACATTAATTTGAGCAGCCACTACACACAATTTACATTGATGACCCAACAGCATTTGGGTCACCCTTCTGGCCTCCTGCTTTCCCAATTGTCAGGAAAGGCTTATTTAAAAGATTCCATATTGTCCTCAGCTCTTAGAAACAACGACTAAAATCTGAGGTTGTCCCATGCTTCTGCAGCATAATGTTCTTTGTAAAGGTACATTGACAAACCTACCTTTTTAAAGGTATGTTGATAAACTTTCCAACTATTTATTTCTCACAGGACTATAACAAGTCTGCACCAAGGCTCATGTCTCAAATTCAGTAGAATTTTTTAAAGAATTAAAGAAGAAATTTACACATTTCCTCTGACTTTTCCAAGTACAAGAAGCTTGGGAACTTTAAATTTTACCCAATTATCTCCTAGAAAAAACATTTATTGACCAAATAAGAACGAAAAAATAGGAGGATACCTTATATACACACAGGATCAGTAATGCAGTAATTAAGTAAGGAGATTAATCCGTGTAAGAAGAGGAAATGGAATAGATTCAAGAGACAGTTCTGAGTTTCTCTGGAAGCCTTAAGAATTCACTAAGGCAGCAAGAGAGGATGGCAGTATCACACTACTAAAAATATTTTCCCATAAGCACTTAAGTAGTATTTTAGATTTTTAACAATTATTGATGAACCAGACTGGACTGGATTTGCTGCTGCAAAATCAAATTTCAAATAAGAACTAGGCACTAAAAAGAAAATCAATTGTTTTACTTTTCGTGTCATTTCAGATCAAATTTAAGTGCCATTTGAAGCAAATGGGAATTTTTCAGTTAGTCAGGATTTCAATAGGCTTTGAATGAGAACACTGAAAATTGTTCATGCAGTGTTAGAATTATTTCAATTACCAAGCATCATCTGAGAGAAACCAAGGTAAAATGTACTGCTTCAAAAACAAGAAAGAAGTATATCAAGATACTGTGAAATAAACAACTTGTTTTATATGTTTATAAATGCACTAATAAAGCTTTGTATGTTCTGTTAAAGAAAAACACACTTGGCAATTTTAACATCTGACTGGTTTTCAGGATAGCATCTTTGTAGGATTTCTTTCTTCAGCAAGGTATGGTCTCAAAACCACAACAATACAGGAAGTTGGTGAAGTCCTCATCCTGCTGTTCTATAGCCAAACTAGCTGAGAGACAGAAACTGCATTGTTTTAGCCAAGGCTCTTCAGCAGGTCTAACAATCCACATGGAGAAGGGAGTGCCTTGCAAGAGCATAATGAAAGAGGGTCAAGCTAACTCAAATTACCTTCCATTTGCCACAGGCTAAGAGCATACACATGAACAATTACTGTGAATCAGACACCCCAGATCAGCTGACATATGGTAACCTGTCATCCCACAATAACCTGTCCAAATACAAAGATAGCTTGAAATGTAGACCTGCTGTAGAGCTACAACTCACCCCTATTCAGAAAGCAAGACACTAAACCCTAGAACCTTTGCTTCTGGATGCATAAGCTGAAAACAAGCAACAGAAGAGAATCCACAGATGAGAGCCCTTAAGGTAAACAGGCTGTTTCCAAATACTACAAACTGGGATTACCAAAAGGAAATAGTTACTGTAACATGACCTATTAATGCCAACCAACTTTTCAGTATAAAACCATATACACAGTATGATGACCATGAGACTGAAAATTCAGCTCTTCTGCTGGTGTGGACAGTGGTTATTTAAAGTAAGTAGAGGAACATCAAGTACAGTTGGTGATTTGGCCTTGTTGCCATGTAGTGGCAATTCAAAGTAGGACAAACCCCAAGCTTTTGTTTTCCAATCTCATTCTCAGGAGTGCTCATCTCTCTCTGCTGTGTGTACCTACCAAGCTCAATGCAGTCAATCAGCACAGAAAAAGTAAGGAAAAGCTCTATAGGCTTTACCAGAGCTAGACTGGCACTCACATGGTACAGCTGAATCAGTTTTTTGGAACACAGAACTGGTTGTGCAAGAAGATAAACACTACTATTATTTTGATACTGGAATACCAGAGATATCCGGTATGTATGGGAAGCGTATCTACCCAGGCTTCTGTGGAACAACCTACATAGAGTCAAGGTACAGCGCTCAACAGAAACAAACCGAGGAGCCTGAGTGACAAGGTTTCCAGGCAGAGCTCAACTACACAGCAGTTTGAGCTCCCAGAACAAAGCAGTGCCTGAACTCTCACATATAAGACATCAGAGAGACCTGACAAACCTGGCAACGGAATGGAAACTGCAGGTTTCTGTTACAACGAACAGAAGGTTTCATTGTATGTCCCACAGCACAGAGCCCCAGCAGCATTGCAACAGCTCCTCTCAAACACACAGCACTGGCACCGGGCACTGGGGCAGGCTCCAAGCCCACACCACAGCCAAGCTGATCTAGGGGTGACCTGCAAGGACAAGGGCCACAGTCCCACTGATGGGCAGTTTCTTACTCACCCAACCCTGCWGTTAGAGAGCTCCAACAGCTAAAGCAGCAGGGAACTACTCCCAGTGTTTTGGAGGCTTGGTTTCTGTGGTGATATGGTTCAGGGAGCTAAGGGTGTCAAAGCAAGGCAAAGGCTGAGCATGAAGTTAGAAGCAGGAGAACTAGGACAACCTCCTTCTCTAACAAACAGGCTCCACAATTACTTAGCTCTCTTGGAAAAATGCAAGAAAAGGAAGTGTCTCAGAGGAGAGCACAAAAAATAGTCCCCAAAAGCCTACTGAAAGAACTCCAGGCTTTTTAAGTGTTCATTGCCTGTTTAGCCTAGCTTCTACCCACAAATGAATAATAATTTTAAGAACAGGGAATTTCCTGATTTTTATAATCAGGAAAACTGTTATTGAGAGGAACCACAATAACTACTATTCAAGCTATCTTTTATGAAGGATTCCAGCTTAATAGATTTTAATCACCTCAAGAAAAGTTAATTAAACTTTCTAAGAGGAAGTACAAGGCACATAATAGAAGATGCCTCTAGAGCATCTTCTTTACTTAGGAATCCACATCTAGAACTCCCTCTTTTCTTCTACAAAAATTTAAAAGCAATAATATAATACAAAAGCAGAATTTTGATACTCTGTAATTTCACTGCATGCTTTAATTTGCTTTCTTTCCCTCCCCCCTCCTTGGCCCCCATTTCACAAGAACTGAAGGACTCAGACTAAAAGCCTAGATTATATTCAGATACTACAGCTTAGTATCATGAGCAAGAATCACCAAGTTTTACTCCCCTTCCAATCCAAGTGCTGAATGCAGAAACATCACACAAGTAAGAAACAGAAAGAAATACCTAACAATCTGAAACCRTGAAAAGATTAGGCAATAACAAATTCAACTGACAAACCTTCCATTTTCTCAATTCCTGTGAGTTCAGTCAGTTCACCTCTGCTTTTTTTTTATCCATACGTTGTGCAGCTCTGGGTTAATTTTCCTATTGTATCTGTTATAGTATCTAAGACTAAATACCTTTAATCACTAATCAATGCAACTTAGAAACCTTACAGAAGCACACTACCTCCTCTTCCTAGCAGACCAAAAAGTTTACAGGCAAGGCCTGCAAGAGGAAGTTTAAGTGTTGCCACAGGTGATGCATGTTAGCAATGCACCTGGTGCATCCTCCTTCCAATTACCCAGGGACCCAGAGGAGAGTGTGGGCCAAAGAGTTGTCCTGGCCACAGTGGCAGACCCTGGGATGCCACCTCTGCTCAGTGTGCTGAGCAAACACCCAGCCCAGCAGTGGCTCTGCACATTCAGCACTGGTGAGGCACACCRGGCTCACCACGCTGCCGAGGGAGCTGCCATGAAAGCAGGCTGCCAGCCTGACCTTCCCAGACAGCTGCTGGCCTGACAGAGCCCTCCTAGGGCTCCACTTCCATGCATACACATCAAAGCCTCACATTCAGTGCATAGAATGTTTATTTATGCTCAACAAATCAGATGCTTCATGCCTGCACCCCTGCAGTAAAAGCCTGACATACACTGCACAGCTTTGGTCTACTCTGTAGCTGTGATTGTCCCAGGAAGCACCACAGCAAGGCGGGGGGCACAGAGCATAACCYTCCCCCAAAGCACAAAGATCTAAAATAGCCCCATGGAGGAGGCTTCGTTATCTCTTAAACCACTGGGCTCCAAGTTTTTGTCACACAGAAAGTAAAAAGAGATTTGGTATTTCTGGGAAACTATAACTGATGTTAATAGTCTTATGATATACTAAAATATACCAGACTATAGGCAATGAACACTACTGTGTATGCCAAGAACAAATACACTTGATTTTGATCTCTCCAATTGAAATAGAAAGCTTTAGCATAGGTTTAGGCACTTGTCCTATATGAAGGACAACAAAGGTACGTGGATACTCCTTTGTACTTCTAATGCAGAATGAGGCTTTGGGAAACAGAAATTGTACTTGAAGAACCGATTTATAGACTCCAAACTTTTACCTGTAAGGTAGACTTTGGAAACTTTTCATTGCAAAAACAAGAATTTTATTTCCATATCTTTTCCTAGCCCATGACTCACTTTCAAGAAATAAGAGAAAAGCCTTAACTAGATTTCTTTCCATGTGGAGCAACTGATGCCTGACTTGACTTCTTGCCTTAAGGGATGACCCTACAAAAACTGAAACCCATTTAGCTGCTTTGATGCAAGTCTGTGCACTTGCTTCAGAATAAGAATAATTTAATTCAGTTACTGTTACTGCCCTGCACTCACCAAATAAGCCTTTAGCACATGATAAAAAAATWAAAATCATATATAATCATGCACGTGCTTTCACACTTGAAACAGAGCCAAATAAAGACTCCTTACCTTTCCTAAGATATTTATCTCAACATTACAAAATTCAAACGTTGTGAGCAAGAACTCTACTGGAGTTTAGTTTCTACATGTTTGTTTTACACAGCCTGACCCACTCTTTTTCCCACTCCGTCAAGCCCTCATGTCCCCTATACAGACAAATGACTAATTCAATTACCTTGTGTGCTGACAGGCCAGCTGGTTGCTGCTTCTTGGCATGGGTAGAAGAGGGTGAGTTATAAATGTCTTTCCCTCATTGTCTTCGTCCTCTGCCCAGCCACAAAACTTAACTTCACGCCCCTTTGTCAACTTTGGTTTAAATGAGCTAACAAGTTCAGAAGTTGCAGAGTGACACAYGGACTATATGGGTGTATCTATCTTGTTTTCACTGGAAAATAGATTGGGGCTAGGAGGGGAAGCAAACTTGCAAGGTAGGTTTACAGCACGCATGTATTAAATTTGCCTCAGCTCCAAAAGTATTGACCCAGCTTAACCCAACCTAAAATGGAGCTGCCACAGCCCCACCACACCCACAGGCATTCAGTGTTATCCCTTCCCTTGTAGCAGCACTCGTGCCAAAAATCAACCTGGGGAAAAAAAAAAAGGCAGTTAGCATTTGGTGCAGGCAGCTCGGAGCCAGCTCCTGCCTTGTCACATGGACACCGGCRGCAGGGAACAGCAGCACCGTGGCAGATGCAGCTGGGGACTTATCAGCACACAGGAGCCGAGCCTAAGAGCACTTAATTCTGCACATGCAGCTCAGAACCTCATTAGCACTACAGCCAGTGATGTGCTGGTTTTACACAGGCACATATGCACTAATGGAGTTATTATTTTGAGAAGAACAGAAACAAGAAAAAATATTCATATGATAGCTCTGAGGTTGACAATTTCAGCTGCATTCCGGACAAGATCTTTTGGTCTTTTAAARTAAGTGTATAACCTTGTCTTCTTCCTATCAAAACTAGCCAAACCTATGCAATCAAGGAAAAAAAAAACAGCACTATAAGCAAACATGGGAATATTTAATCATAAACATTACCGAGTCCAGACTTCCTTTTGGGTAGACCTTTGTCCTAAAGAAAAAAAAAGGGCACATCTATTCTATATCATTCATGCCGAATTGCAAAACCACTGAATAAACCACTGGTAACCCCACTGGCGACTGGGGAGAGATCAGGAGGGAGAAGGTAGAACAGAAGTGGCACAGTGTAGCCAGAGTGGCTAACTTAGATGGAGGGAGGTGTGAACAGCAGAGCATAAGGCAAAACATCTTGGGAAGTGTATCCTGATGACATCGTATCTTGGCTGAACAACACAGTGAATCTGGGGGAGAAAACATTTTTATCTGCAATCATTTATGATCTCTCTTCCCCACTAATCAGAACACAAGTATTGTTCATCAATGCATATTATAGACAGGATGGTTATATATTCATTAGATTTGTTCCTACTACAACATAAAATGAAAATCACTTCAGTATAAAGAACAGCTTTGTACGATTTTTAAATTCTTATAAGGAGCCTTTGAGGAAGGATTTTTAGAAAAGTATTTTTTCTCAGTGGTCTATTTATTAACAATAGGCATCATAACTTGATTTTTACCCAGCAGTGAACATGTAACAGCTGTTACTCAGTTGTAAAACACTGTCTACTTAYGCAGCATTAAATAATAAATAAAGCTCAAGACCTAGTACATGTTTTACTAAGCAATTTAATGATATGAAACAAGAAGTTCCAAAGATTAACTGTGAGCTGTATTATCAACTCTGTCCCATGATATCTGTGCCTACAAGCACACAGCTGTAATATGAAGGAGGAAAGAAATCAACAGTAACAAAAAATAATTTTTGTTCAGTCACAGCTGCACTCACAGTATCCAGTAAGAGAGTTTTTTTAACAAATTTAAATCTGAGTTCAATAGAAACCCTTTCCTAATAACTTATACTCATTCTTTTGTACAGYCTTTTTTAGGATGACCTACATTGCTTGGGAATAAAGGTGAAAAAAGTCAACACTGATTTGCATGGTATAGTCCAACCCCAGCATATTGGCTTTTAATTTAGTAGCATTATTCATCAGCCTTTACTGCAATAGCCCTGCACAAAGCCATCAAAGTCATAGGAAAAACTGAAATTACCTTCCAGATATAGTGGATCAGACCTTGCAAATCCTGAGACAACAGAAACTGCACTAAAGACACCCCCAAATGCAGATGGAACACTAATGACAAAAAAACCTTAGTGCTGTTGATACATTTTTGGGCAAGTGAGACCTAGCAGAACTGACCTTCAAAAWATGCAAGGAAAAAGCTAGCAGTGATCCACATGGAACAGTAATTTCCACAAACCATGGAATTTGATTTTGTTATAATTTCATCACCACTGAGTGGTCAACCATGTGAACCAGAAGAACAATGTGAAAGAAAAAAAAAATTAGGTGAGTCCAGAATTCCAGAAATGTCAGAGTAATACAAATACACTGCAGCCTCACATTTTAATGGAGAAAGTTTCTGCCTGTATCTTTAGAAAATTAGTAGCATATGAACAGTGGCAGTCCAACGTAAAACTGAATAATCACTGCATTTAATCCATAAGCACATCATTCTGGATGCCTTTTATAAGTTGTATTTTCATCTGTTTAAAAGGCAAAGTAAGCCACGGGGTTGAAAAAATGCCTATATTCTGCATATGGAAGGTCGATGATGAAAACCTTCAGTGCACGTCTTTGAGAGGAAGTTCTTTTTTTTTGTTGTTGTTTTGCTTTATTTTCTGTGTTGTTGTTTTTTTTAAATGTCAGTATACCAGAGAAGTCATTTTAATCATATAATTACTGAAGATTTTGGAAGGTTTACACAAGACCCATAATTGGGCATAAGACATCACATCCTCTGGTTATATACACAGCAATCTGGTCTGGGTAACATTCTTTGCTCTGACCAATGTGTGCGAGGGGGGGCGGGGGAAGGAAGGGGAGGGAGGGGAAGGAGAGGAATGGAGAATTAAAAATACTTCCTCAGATTAAATTTTCTTTACTTCATTTACTTAAAATGTTCTGATTGCATAAAATGCACTAAAATATTTATCGCGACGCATCTCTGTAGTTAAAACACCTTGTTCTCAATGCGATATCCTAGATATTCAAACAAAAGACATTCAGCTGACAATGAAGCTTTTTTTTTTTAATTTTAAAAAGGCATTTGTACACCTAAGACCGCACCACGGATCAGTCTTCTTTATCATGCCGGAGTTGTGACAGGTAATGCATAAAAAATTAAAATCCAATCCACCAGATAAGACATGCAAAATGTCTCCTCCAATCCCACCCCCATCTCGCCTTCAGAAAAAAAAAAAAAAAAAAAAAAAAGCCCAGCCACCAGCAGCCCTGCCTGCACATTCGGAGCACAGGCACAGCGGCACCCCCTGAGCCACCACTGGGGCGACAGCGACAGGCCCGAGGGGCCGCCACCCCCGAGCTCCCCCGGACCCCGCTCCGGGCTCCATGAGGGGCGAATCCCACCTCGCCGCTTCCTCATGCCCTCACACAATGGTGCTTTCCCCCACTAGCTCCCAATTGTCAACATTTTCTCGCTAGGCCCCGGCCGGGCAGGGCCGGGTTGCGGGCGGCCCGAGCCCCAGCTCCGCTCGGGGGCGGCGGGGGCGGCGTGGCCGGGGGGGATCAATGGCCGATGGGCCGTGGCCCCCCCGCCGCCGCTGGAGCCTGAGCCCGAACTGCGCAGCAGGCGCGGCGCAGCGGGCCCGGCCCCGCGGAGCCTCGGCCAGACCCGGGGCCGCCGCCCCCGGACACCATTTCGGGGAAGGTGCCGCCGCGAGTGGCCCGACCCCATCGCCTCCCCCCGCCCCGCAGCCCCCCGGGCGCTCCCCCCCCGCGGCCCTCAGGGCCAGGCCCGCCGCTCCCCGCGGGGAGGCTCCGGTGTTCCCGRGGGGAGAGGGCGGCTCGCCCGCTCGCGGTCCCCGGGGACGGGGCGGGGGCTCGGGGGGGTGTCCTGTCCCGAGGGGCCGCGGGCGCTCCGCTCCCCCCTCCCCGGCCCGGGAAGGGGCCGAGCCCCCGCCTCCCCCCGAGCCGGGGCAGAGCCCGAGCCAAACAAAGCGCGGCCTGAGCGGGAGCCAAGGGTGAAGCAGCCTGGGCTTTTCCTGCCGGTCCCCGCGCAGGGCGGGCCCCGAGCCCGGCTTACCCCGATCCCCGGCGGCGGCGGCGGCGGCGTTGTTCCTCTCCTGCTGCTGCTGCTGCACCGGGCGCGGCCTGGACACTCGCCTGGGTCTCCTGTTGGCGGCTCGGACCGAGTTCATTTGCCGGCTCGTGTGGGCGGCGGGAGGGGAGGGGGGGAATCCTCCGGCAACCGGTGCCTCGGCGGGGACGGGGGCGCTCGGAGGGAGCCCCGGGGCGGCCGCCTCGCAGGCGCGGGCAGCAGGGAAGGGCGGGGGGGAATCTCCGGGCGCGGGTCCCGCCGCCGCTGCCGGCTCGCTGGAAGGCAAAGGAGCCGCCGGCTCTCTCAGCGCTGCTGTGGGGGACGATGGCGCCGCGCCCCCCCCGTCCCGGCCCCCGGCGATCCCGCGGTCCTGCCCGGCTCAGGCCCGTCGCTGCTCCGTGGCAGGAGGAGCCATTGACACCGCCAGGGACGCGCTCGCGAGCGGGCGGCCGTTGGGCGGCCGTGCTCCGCCAATCGGCGCGCCCCACACAAACGGCCGGCGCCGGCGCGGCCAATGGGCGCTGCCGTACTATCGGTGCGCGGGTTGGGGAGGGGCGGGCGGGCGGCACGGCGCGGGGTGGGGCGGCGCTGTGCCTATAAAAGGCCGGGGCCGGGCGTATGGGGCGGCAATGGCGGCGCCGGGCCCCGGCGGTAGTGGCTGCGGCGCCCGTGAGGAACCGGCGCGGGAGCCGGGCCCGGGGAAGCCCGGAAGCCGCCGGTAGCACACGGCGAGCGGAGGGGTCCGGCAGGCTCCGCTCAGGCCGTGTGTGATRAAGGAGAGAAGGCGGGCGTCTGGCGACGGTGCCTTGTTGTGGTGCCGTGCGCCTTGGTAACCCTGCCTGGGCTGGGATTAGCCGTGCTGTGGGTGCCGGCTCGTCTCGGCTTCCTGGCTGCTTGTTAACCATTTTTCCTCTCTGAATTTGTGTATATTCTTTGGCCGGCGTGCCCRCTCTTGTTTGTGCTTTTGCTAATACAACGATAACGCTCTTTAGTTTGGGCTTCAGACGAGGGTATGAGGCTTTTCCTCCTTTATTGTATTTGTTGTGTTGGTGCTCAGCTGATGGCCTCAGAGCAGGGAAAAGAAGTAAACGAAGCTAGCTGCGGTCTTTTTCCTTTTCAGGAGTCACTTAATAAAATGGATGGCATAACCCAGGCAGTAAGGAAGAGATCATCTCTTTGTGAGGTTGCTTAGGAATCTGCTTCTAGTGTTGTGAAGGTGGGTTTGTGTGGAGTCCTACTTGAACTGAGCTCTGGGAGCTTCTGGAACCAGGGCCCTTGTCTATGCCTGAAAAGCAAGAGAGTGTTATCTGGTATGAAATGTAAATAAATGATGGTAATTAAAAACACATTAGGTAGGAGCTTGTTTCAAGCTGACAAATGAAGGTATAATATAGCTAAAGGAGATGACAGCTTTTAAAAAGAAAAAAGCTTTAAAAACACTTACACTTGTGATTCCAAAGGAAATGACAGTGAAATTCTAATTCTCAGTTCACATTAGACCAAATATAAATGTGTGAGAAATCTCAGTAGTTGTTAAGGAGCACTTTTTAGACTTAACATTTTGTTGCCCTAAAGAATGCCTGGACAAACAGTAGAGGATGCTTTTCCATGTCCAAGAGAAATAATTCTTGCCAGCTTCCCTGATACTAGGGGAAGAGATAATGAAGTTAAGCTCCTGTGAGAAGAACTTGGTAGGGAAAAAGAATATAAACGTCAATCTGTTTGGGACCAGTTTCTGTCATAGTGATTACTAGGCTACTGTACTGAACATTTGTAGAGCTACATAATTGCATGTAAATATTATTAAAGTATTTTTATTTTTGGTAGTAGCATTGTGGAAATCTGCTTTAAATCCTGAATGGGAAGAATAATCATACCCAGGTATTGTGCTGAACTTACTGTGTCATGGTTAAGGATTTTTTCCCCTCACTGGAAACTTGTAATCTTTAAACTGGAGTATTTCAACTGATTKAATCCATTTTTGTTCAGCTGTTCTAGTTGTGCTCTCTTCACCAAGCAAATGAATTCTTGGTGTCACAAGGTTAACTGAAATTGCTCAATGTAGRTATACTCCAATTTTTTATTACTCTGAATCTTTGAAAGCTTGTTCAAGGATGGATGACAAGCTGATTTTTACATAGAGCCTTCAAGAATCTATAGGTTCTGATACTAGAATAAAACTATTTAATTGAAGCAAACTCTAAAATTCATTAAGAAGTCTTGCACTAGTTTGAAACTGAATGGTCTCTTGGCCTACAAAAACGCTTTCTGTAACTAGCTCCTTTAGGTCCAAGATGTCCTCTCACTGAAAACCAAAATACTTCGAGGGCAGTCTATACAAGTTATGCAGAAGTTTGGGATAAATGCTCTGAGTTGATAAAATAAAAACCTCATGCTGAATTATACAGACTTGATTCAGTGACTCAATAAATTACTGGTGCAGAAAAAGTGATTCCTGTATGTATTCAGTGTTTGCTTACAAGGCATGGAGTAAAGAAATACTTACAGTGCTCTTGTCTGACATTCTTGGCTGTACTTTAGAAGACCAAACAGTAGAGAGCCTGAAAACTCATCAAAACATTATTGACTAAATCTCTGAATCTCTTCTCATAGCTGTTAAATGTATCCTGTCTGGGACTTGGCTGTAATTTCAGGTTTGTTTGTCAGTTTTTAAAATGCTCTACTTAGCCATCCTGTGTCTCCCTTGCTGCTGTAAAGCCTCTGAGAAGGAAAACACCATTCTGTGACGGAAATGGCTCTGAAAGCCCAAATTAATAATTTGGGCTTCATTGTGTTGACCACTGTGGAGGTGCTTTAAGCCATCCTGTATGATGTGCTAATAAGCCATTCCTGAATGTGGGTGTGATTTATACTGGCAAGATAATTTTGCCTTTGTCAAGACAGCTTTTTCTTTATTTAAATTGGGAGGAGAGGGAATGGGAAGTGGAGCTAAACTGTACAGTGATCTTTTTGCATAATTGTCAACAATAGAAATGCTTGCTGGGCTGGTTATGTTGGCCACAAATCACCTTTTGGTGACCCTGGAACAGCCTCACATTATGAACAGAAAGGTGCAAGACCTGGGTGAAGAGCTTGCTTGGAGCGTTTATAGCATAAGTGATTTGGACAGAGTTGTCAAGTGCTAGCTCATCATATTCAGACCATCTTCTGAGCTGCACTGAACTTCAAATGAGTGTGTATTTAAATGTTAATGATAACTGGCTCTCTGTTTCTTGAAGAGTTGGCTGCTGCTTTGAAGAGATCACCTTCCTTCCTGCATGAAGGAAGAGATGCCACAGAGTGCTTAGTGATAACAGTAACTTGTTAATTATGTGTTAGCATGGAATAGTTAGAGATGAGGCAGCTTCACAGAGAGAATAGTGCAAGTTGTCATGAAGGGGATTCCCGTTTGTGAGGGTGATGTGCAGAGACAGAAGAGCCACTTTGAGTCGGCTGACTTTCTCTAAAGTGAAGAAAATTAAAACAACTTAAATATCAAGATAGTGAATCAGTGTTTCTTTTCTATAGTCTTGGAGTATTGCTGTGAGATTATAGGTGGTGAGGTTACAGAATAAGCAGGATTGGGAAATTACTATGGGATAGTGCAAAGTGGTAAGTCAACAAGGCTGATTGAGGCCAGGGCAAGCTGCAGGAATCACCACTATTTTATTCTATCTAATGTATATGTCTACTAGCAACCTGAAAAGCCTTGCTTCAGAGCCTATTAGAAATGCTTTGAATGTGGGACAGATTCATTTAAGTTGTCATGACCCATCCTTACCCTGAAGATGTGGGTATTGCTTTAAGAGTTGATCAAAACAAATCTAGGGTAACACATGTCAATGAATCTGTGATCTGTGAATTACTTCTAAGAGGTTCACAAAATGTAAGTAAGGATAACCTTCAACGTGTATATTATGGCCTAAAGCCCTACTTCAAAATTATTCAGAAACAAAAGTTTTGAAAATTGAAAAAAAAACCAACAACCCCCCCCCAACTGAATTGATGGCTTTTAGTTAAGTAACAAATGGACAGTATTCTCCCTAGCTTTTGCTTCCTAATATTTGTGAGAGGACAAGAAATGTTTTGTGAGCATGGTTATAGTTAATTATACAAAACCCACCACAGAGCCTTTACCTACAGCTTGTGGATTTGAACAAGAAATACAAGGAGTCTTTTTTTTTAATTGTTCTTTTTAATCGATCCAAGTGGTTTTGCAAAGGAGCCACATGTCTCTCCCTCTCTGTATGGATGAAAGTGAAGCAGAAAGGGCTGAAATGACTTGTCCAAGAGCATTAAGAGGGCTGTGAACAGAACCCAGGGTACAGGAGTTCTTACCTAAAACTTTCTCCACGGTGTCATGTTACTGCTTGCAGAAGGATAACAATTTTGTCTATTATTTTGAGCTATCTCATATGCTGTTAATATGTCCYTGGACTAAAAATACTGCATTGAAGATTTGGGACTGTCCCAGTGTGAATTTCTGACTTGTAGCTCTTTAAACTTAGAGGGGTGTTTCTCCCAAGACTGGGAGATGTGGGCTTTTCAGAAATAGCTAACGATACCTAGAACTGGTTAAACATGCTTGCTGTGCAGYTCAAAAATTCCAATGTCATTTTGTTGCAATGTCTCTGACCCTCATTTCCTCATAATTGTGCTTTACAACCCATCTCTTGCATCTAGAATCTTCCCACTCTTGCAGAAAAAGACTCTTAAATCTCTCCTCCTTTTACCTGGAATCCATGTCTCCTGAAATCCAGCTTGATGTTAGCTGACCTTCCTGGGGTGCCTTCTGGGTGAATGTCTATGGCTGGGATGTCTTCTGTTGCTATATCAACCTGGTTTCTGCAGCACTAAAAATAAAGACCTCAGGGTGGGGAATGTGTGTTGTTTCCTATAAGCTCACATGACTGTTGCAACATGTTTATCTAACATGTTAATTCTAATTCTGCCCTAACAAAAGCTCTCTGGAAACATGAGTGGTACTTCAGTTCTCATTATTTATTTTTTTTTAAATAAAAGTAACTTCTAAAAAAAGTCCTGGAGGGATTGTGTCTGAGTTTTAAAGCATTATGAGCTGTCTTGGTAGAAATTTCATAACTAGATAAATATCTACACAGCTGCCTTCTGGATTTTTTTGGGAGTATGTTCCAGGAGGGAGAGGGAGTGGGAGTATGGAGGTGTTTCAAGTATCCATATTATATTTTCAGCCCATTTTTCCTGACAGTACCCAATGAAACCCCCAAGCTTGCTCCTCTGGATTATCCTGAGTTTAGGATAATCCAGATAGTCTGATAGGATAATCAGATAGTCTGAACTGATACAAGGCTGGATTTTTAAAATTAATTAAAATACATTTGGGATAAATCACATAATTTTATGCGTGATGAGTATTATTTTGACTTGGTGGGTCTCATTCACTCAAAGTTTGCTTATCACTGTTCGTTTTCAGACATGCATGTACAGAGATCAAGTATGGGCTTCACTCAGTTTTTATTCCTTGGAGCCTACTTGTGTTTTGCACATTGCATCAGCAGTCTGTCCATATGATGAGTTGTCTTTAGAGATGGGGTTTTCTACCCCCCAAGTAAGGCTGGTGTGGGTGTTTATATTGCCTTGGAGAGGATGCAGCCTGAAGAGATCTTTCAACATAATGAATTGAGTCAGGTCCTGAATGAGAAGTGTTTACAAGAAGTACATCCAATACTCCCAACTGGAAAAATCAATCATTTAATACCAGGAGGCTGGAGTAATATGAGGGCCTGGCTCCAGATTTAGACATAGGAAAGGAAAATAATGGCTTCTTTATGAAATTTTTTGCTGGTTTAGGGGGTGGTTCTTCCCTAGAAATATCTCAGTGGGATTCTGAGCTCCTCATTTTTACAAAGTCCTGAAGCTCCCTGAAGCTAGTCTATCACAGGCCTAGAGGGGCAGAAGCAGCTGGGGACACTTTGCTTCACCTTTGTCAGGAACAGCTAAATAYGAAATGAGTTTGAGGAATCCGAGTCTTCATTTTCAATATGTCAAACAGTTGGCAGCATTGTAGAGCATCCAGAGGTGGGGTGCTTAAATGGGATTTGGTATCTCCATAGAGAAAGGGGTCAGCAGTGGGAATGGAGGCTGCTTTCAGTCCTGAAGGCAGGAAGACAAAAGCGGTCTCACCATCAGCACGTGAATACAGCTGCCTTCTCTTCAAATCTGGAGAGCAGCTGGGTGTGGGTTTTATTGGTACTGACAGTTTTAACCCCAACAGCAACTGTTGTCGTTAACTGGTGGGAACAAGTTCTTAATGGTAAAAAGAGAGAGATTACACTTTTTCACTTTGCTGCCTGGTAGACAGATGCCCTTTTAAATGTCCTGCTCCAAAGCTGTATCCTTTTCTACCATAGGAGTTCTCTCAGTATAGAAAGATTAGACCTGCCCAGGAAAAAAAAAAAGTGTGTAGCATATTGTGTTCATACGTCTTGCCAGCTTGCTCCTCTGGTTGGAGCAGGTAGAAGAGAGGAAATTAGGTCCTTTTTCTCCAACTTGCTGCCTCAGGTGGACCTCTTGGTTGTGCCCTATCTGATAAGTGGGGGTAAGATCTAATTATTCTTATGACCAAGAGATCTTTCATTATAAAGAATTTTTGGATGGCCCAAAGAGTGTTTTGTGGTTGGAGTCCAAATTGCTGTTGCCCTGAAGAAGCAGTCCTGATCTTTATAGTCACATTTTTGCTGCCCCTACCCTGTACCSTGTTCTGTCAACCAGCATTTCTGCAGCAGCACAGTTAGGCAGGTCAAGGAGGTAAAATGACTGCAAACTAATCCACCTGAGGCACAGCTGTTTTACAGACATGTGCARTGGTAGTGCAGAAAAGGGTGGGAAAGGATGGCCCTTCAATGAAGGAAGCTTGCAGACTGCTTGGCTCGCTGTGATGCTGGAAGCATGCCTACAGTATTTCCTGGGCCTGTGAAAGTCATTCCTAACTGGATCTGTTTTATTGGAATGCTCTCAGCCATGGCTCTGCTGCTGTAGGAGCTGTCTGGGCTGCTGCTGGAGCCCCACATTCTGCTCTGTGGTTGAACAGTGCATCCAGGCAGGAGGCAGCACCTACTTCAGGGATCACCAACTCAGGAGCACACAGAGAATAGAGACTTTAACCTGTGTAATTATTTTAAGCAGTTAATTTCTCTCTGTTGCCACGTGGTGGTGATGTTTGTTGTTGCCTTCAAGGAGCTTTGGACTTCTGCTGCTGAGGGCGTGTGACAGATAAATTGGCAAGAAATGTCTTACAGGCCAGTACCTATAGGTGACTTTCTCCAGTGCTGCATGGTCTGTGCAGTTYTCCACATGGTGATGATATGTTTGCTTCTGTTTATCCTCCATTTTCAATGTACACATTCCTACACCTCAGCAGGGTCAGCTAATCAACAACAGGAGGTGTTTTCCTAGGAATAACTAACAAAATATAATAGGTTTCAAGGGAAGCACACTGCAGGTATCTCCTTTTGAGTCTACTCAGTTGTCATCTTAGGTTATTCCAGATCAGGAAGGTTTCCCTACCCCATCTTTATCTCACCAAAGCTTTAGTTGTGATCTTTTTGATTCCCCAAAGACCCTGTTTCCGTGGTGAATCCCTAATGTGTCAGGTTCTTATMATTATCTTATTTTATGCTGATAAGCAGACACAGAGAATAGATCATCCATTCAGAAGCATGTGTTTATAAATGAGATCAATGGCACTCTAAAGTCCTCTCCATGAACTCTTGGTGATGAGCTTGAGTGTGATCTAGGCCTTAACAAAATTTATATAGCATATGTAAATGCATATTCACTGTAAGGGCAGCTTACAGAACAACTGATTTAAATATGTTAAATAAAATCTGGTTTTCCTCCACTTGGCCATGTCCAGTACTACAAACTCAGATTTACTGAGCCACTGAGTTCCTGAGTCTTAAATCTTCTTTTTGCTWAAGTTTTTTATGGTTTTTACACAGCAAATCAGAAAAGAAAAATGGGAAATCAGGATTATCGTATATTTTCAAGTCTCAGCTAAGATGAGAAGGAAAACTTGAGTTAGGCTAGTGTAATATTCTAGAGAATTTTCCTTTTAGGAATTGAATAAAGGGAAGTGATGTCTCTATGTTGTTATATGGAAGCAGGTTACTGGCTGTCATTCTAAGTTCATGTTCAACATCAGTAGAGAAGCTGTTACTCTAGAAGTTTATAAATCTTTAACCTTTATTGTTTGTTTTGTAATCTTCATTTCTTAATAGCTGATCCTTGTCTTTTTTTTTATCAAACTGGTCATCTTATTACTGTGTGTGATTAAATGGTTGACTTTGTCTTGTAAGCTGCTTGGCAAAACCAGGCGTATTTTGATACAAGTTGAGTTTTTTCAGATTTACATCTGTGTAGACGGCATTTCTCCTGTGAACCACTTTGGGTATGGAGTAATTAACAGCTGTTCACAAAAAAAATGCAGTCAGGCATTTTACTTTTTTTTTTTTTTTTTTTTTTTTAAGTGAGGCAGAAACAAACTGAGAAGAAGGAAAAGCATCAAATCTAATTTTCTCTCTCTATGGTCTGTTCCAGCACGACATTGGGTGCAGTAGTCAGTGTTGGGCAGTATTGGGCTGTGGCTGCTCAGTGCTGGAATTTTGCATAGCTCTGAACACTTTTGGGTGGAAAGGGGAGGTCCAGCTCTCACAATCCCAGAATTTCCACAGCCTGCATGAGCATCTTGAGAGGTGACTGGTTCTGTTGCACCACACTCTGTTGGGCTGTGTGTGTGCAGGGTTTCCATACTCAGCCTGTGAGGGGTGGAGAAAGGAGGTGGCCATCCAATCTATGAGTCAATTTTTGGAGGTGTGGAAGAGCAGGCAGTGAAGGAACATAAAAAGGTGAAGATTGGGGAATGGAATGTTTGGCGTTGGTTTTAATTAGAAACATCCTGTTCATCACTCATATGTGAGATAAAAAGGGAAGAATATCCATTACTACAGTACACTGACAGAGGAAATATCTGTATTATAGTGAGCAATTCTAACTGAGCTGCCAAGTATAATTGAATTGAAATACAGACCCTATTCCAACAATTTTTCCCTTATTGTAGTGTATGAGTGAGAGTCATCTGGCATTRTATTTATTCCTAATCTTTCTGCAACTGATGACTTTTGTCTAAAATCCAAAGTACTTCAGTACTGACTCAGTATTAAACTTAGCAATTACCTCTGTCAGCTAAAAGATGAGTAAAGCTCAAAAACCAAACCTTTCTTTCATAAACTCTAGGCTTCTTACACCTGTCCCCTCACAAAGGTACAAAGATGGCCCTGGCACTGCGACCTAGAGGAGTGACTGTGTAAATCAGRGCAGGAAGCTGATACTTGCAAAGCTCAGAGCTGAAGGTTCTTTTGGTTTTGGGGGGGAGCTTTGTTCCTGCCGAGGAGGAACCAACCCCTGAGCTGCTCTGCTCACGCTCTCCTAGGCGTGGTGCTGTGACTCAAGAGAGGGGTATGTGCTGCCCGTGACTGCAGCTCATCACCTGGAGTGACCTCTCCCTCCCAGCACTGCGGACCAGCTGCACTGAGACTGTTACTCCAAGTGGTACTGGAAATTAGATTAAAATCTGCTGCTCCTGGATTTGGGTAATTAGCTGGCAGTACCCTTAAAATACTTTTTTAGAGCATTTGGACAGTGGTGTGAAACATGCATCATTTTCAAGGCTTAAAGCTTACTAAATTAAGTGAAACAATCTGAGATCCTTCCACATGTCAAAGGGAAAARTTTAGGAGGTTTAAATTCAGGGTTTTCTACGTTATAAAACTCAACAAATATCAATATTAATGGGTACAAGTAGTCCTTCCACCCTCCAGTTGATACATAAGATTTCCTCACTTTCTATGAATGTCTCTATGTAGACTGAAGCTTCCTCTGAACCAATTTTTTTTCACTTCTGATTAAAAAGCATGTGAAGAGCTGTTGCAAAGTCAATACTTTGAATTACTGTAAAGCTGTGACATACCTAAAAATAGCAGTAGCAAAAAGAAAAATCTTAATTTCTAAAATTTTTCTAAAACACACAGACATTTTTGACGTTATTCCGTTCAGGYCATCAAATTGTTACAAGCTATTGAACTACAATGTAAGACATAAATTTTAAAAGAATGAAAAGTGCAGGAAGTTTGAATGATGCATTACCATAAATTTACTCATCTTTTATAAAATGCCTTCTTGAGGTGCTGACATTTTCAGTACATTAATTGTTCATAATGAATACTCTTGCATAAAACATTCAAAGGTAATTTTCTGAGGCCAAAGAATGACTAAAAAGTTATTCACTAGAGAGCAATCAATAATCTGTATCCAAAAGAACACTGGTGGAATGAATGTGAAATAAACTGATGTAACAGGTAAAGGAATTTGCATATATAAAAGAATCTGCCCTTTTTACAGGTTTGATGCCCTAAAGAAGCCATAGAGTTGGTGTGGACTGGTGGGCTGGTGCAGAGGAAAAAATCATTATGTTCTAATTATGTTTCATTGAAGGCAAATAAAAAACCAGCTTTGGGCAAAATATCCATATCTCTTGTGGCAGAGATCCAGGAGGTAGCCACCTCTGCTGCAGGTAATATATGATTGCTTTTGTGCTGTGTACTTCAGGATGGGTAATAACAATCAGTGAAAATATGTTTAAAGGATATACTGAAATAGCAGGGAAATAAATTAATTGATCTATCAGGCTTCTTCCAGGCAATAGATTTTAAACAACTTGTCAAATATTTCTTGGCTTTTATACCCTCRCATAAGAGCTTTCCCTGGTTCATAAAGAAAATTAATGTGAAATCAATAATGGTATTTAAAAATTCACCAAACACTTCCCATCCAGTGCTAGTCTCACTTTCAGAGTGCCACTAATGCAACAGGCAGAGTGGGAAAACCACACGGACTTGACCTTAGTGGTTAAAACAGAAGCCAGTGCAGATGGAAAGTGCAGTGAAGAGATGCTTTCAGAAGCAACCAGGAGGAGCTGCCTGCTTCCCCACAAGAACAAACCTCTAAACAGAGCCACTTGTGAGCATCAGCTTGCAAGAGTCTTGTTTGAAGATGCAGTAGAGATGCTACTCTGACTTCCTGCTAGAAGGTACAAACTGGCCTGAACAGCAAGAAAAAAAAAATCACATACGGGTGAAAACCACAAGAGAAGAACTGTAAAATAAGTTTCCTGTAGCATCACACAACCCTATGAGCTGCCCAATTTCAGACAACAAAGAGGGAACATTTGCTACTTGAGGTTGCTTCGTTCTATTCTTGCAGAAAACCTGAGATMATTTTGGAAATGGGAAGAAACAAGCCATAAATTAGATTTGTGTTTTGGTTTATAATTTTTCATRAAAGCATCTAGAGGATTAAGACAGTACATGGTGGTTTTGTGGCTGTATCTGCATTTAGGCTATTTTTCTGGTGAAGGAGGTACATTGTAGTTACCATTTATGTAAATTAATACAATTGTAATTACCCACCRTTGCCACATTTGATCTGTGAAAATAAATAAGATTTGTCAGTATCCCTTCTTCTTCCCCTTCCTCCCCTAAGTGATTMAGAACTGTTTTCCAGCCTCTTGCACAGGGTTGTTCAGCAAGGGCAGAAGGTGAAGTGCAAGCCTGGGGAGTTTGGGGGTGCTGGTGGTCTCTCCTGGCAGGCTGATGTACTGAGCTGCTGCATCCAAGAGCAAATTCCAGAGTTTGCTCAGTTTTGTCATCTCCAGGCACCCATGCCCATGGTCTCTGGGTGATATTCACARAATTTTAAAAATATAGTGCTTTATTACTCGTGGGGGTATCTAGTTTGAGGGGTTCAYGTCTCATACCTCCCCAAGCTTTTTTATCTGACAGAGTTAAAAAYTTATTTTTCTTTTTAGGTTAGAATTCAGATTCAGATGGAAGCACTTGACTCCCAAAGCTGCGTCCTCAACCAGCAGCTAGGAGATGCACGATAGATTTGGCAGAATTGCACTGCTCTAAGCACTTTTGGAGACATATGCTGCTTTTCCCACTCCTGGAAGCAGTCCCACAGATGCCTCATGATTATTCACTTGAGTCATGGCCGCAGAGTTGACTTTTTGGAGGCTTGGATTCCCAGATTTCCTACACCGCGCGTTTAACAGAAGCCCAAACTCCAAAGGTGTTTAGTTTAGGTGTCCTTCCTACTAATCAGCTGCTAGTAGGAAGGACATGATTCTGACTCCCTCTCAGCCAGTGAATAGGACAAATAGGTTGTTGGCAATGATTAGGATGGGTATGGCAATTAGGAAGAATAGCAGGTAGGTGAAAAATTTTATAGTGTAGGGGTCTGAGGCCGTATATCAYGTTGCAAATTGTAGGATAGATCATGATATGAACAGTGCAGTGGGGAAGAGGGTAAGGGAGTAGAAGTCTATTTTCAGGCTGATGGGGATTTTGAAGTTTATAATGAATTTGCATTCTCAGAAGGAGGTGAGGCTTTCTGTTCCAGAGTGGATGTAGATTGTTATTGGGGTTAGGCTGATTAAGAAGGAGGTTTTGACTGTGTTTGTAATYGTCTTGGGGGTGTTCTTGCCTTCAAACTGCAGACCTGCCCGGCTGCAAACACAGAGGATGCGTTTAACCAAAACCCAATGCTCCCAACGCAAACTTGGAACGCTGTTTGGTGGAARCGAGACATCCCCGAGGAGGAAGAGCCGCCGGGCGGGTGCCGGCGTCGCTCCGCGGGGACATTCCCGCGGCGCCCGGCACCAGGTGGCGCTGGCAGCGGCTCGCTTGGCTTTGGGAAGGGAGCGTGGCAGTCACGGGGCTGGACAGCAGCAAATTCGCAATTCCCAGGGCGAAATCGCTGCGGGGAGCCGGGGTGTTGTTTCCTTGGCGGAGGTTGCAGGAGCGCGGCATCACCGCCTGTGTGCCATTGCTGCGCGGCTCTGCTGCCAGGCGCGGGTGCTCCGTGGGAAACGTGGGAGCTCCGAGGCTGTGCCCAGCTCTGTGCTGCTTTAATATCTACTGTATCAACAGAATAATTTCCTGCTGGTGTGCTCCTGCTGGTAAATGAATGATTATTACATGCTGCACCAGGAACAAGTGTTAGACAACCTGAGAAAAAAAACATTACTTGCTTACTTTACTTACTTACTTTACTTGCTTACTTTTCTTGCTTACTTTACTTACTTACTTCACAACCTGAGCAAAACTTGAATTTGCTTTAAAAATTCCTTCAAATGTTGCTAGAAAGAAGATATTGTTACACAGCTTACCAACAATAGATTGTTCTAARTCTGTTCCAAAACCCATACAAAAATGGAGTCTCCAATTTTACTTACACTGTCAATCTGCACTGAGTTATCACATATAAGAAAGTTGTTATCTGGTCTAGTTAGYTGAAACAAAACAAGAMTATGAATTGCAGCACTAGTAAGAGTTCTTTTGTCATCTGATTTTCCAGAAAGCATTTTTAATTTCACAGTCAAATCTTGAAAACAAATTTCTTCAGAATGATGCCTCTCTGCTTSATAGAATTTTCAAATATGATTCCTCTGTACTGCTTTGATATCTAGTGTATCAACAGAATAATGGCTTTTTACCTCCCCCCTCGGTGTGCTCCTGCTGTTAAATTAATTATTTTACATGCTGCACCATGAACAAAAGCTAGACAACCTGAGAAAACTTTAATTTGCTTTAAAAGTTCTTTTAAATGTTGCTAGAAAGAAGTTATTGTTACACAACTTCAACAATTTAGATTATTCTAAATCTATTCCAAAACCCATAGAAAAATGGAATATCAGATTTTACTTACGCTATCAATCTGCTCTGAGTTATCACAAGTGTAGAAAAATAAGAAAGTTGTTATCCAGTCCAGTTAGTTGAAACAAAACAAGAAGATGAATTGCAGCACTAGTAAGAGTTCTTTTGTCATCTGATTTTCCAGAAAGCATTTTTAATTTCACAGTCAAGTCTTGAAAACAAATTTCTTCAGAATGATGCCTCTCTGCTTCAGAGGATTTTCAAATACAATTCCCATTCTCAGCTAGCTTGGTGGTAAGAGCCATCTACTTGTTCCAGATGCAAAGCAAAATTTGCTTTAATTTTGCTTTAAAAATTCCATTAGTTTGGTTTTTTGGGGTTTTTGGTTTGATTTGGGTTGGGTTTTCTGGGGTTTTTGTTTTGTTTTCTTTTCTTTTCTTTTGATTTTTAATGGAAAAGAAAAACAAATTCTGTCCATAACAGTCCATTACAGAGTTTGGAATATTACATACACCCTGCAAATGGAGATTTAAAGATTCATTGGATACTAGAGATGGTATGAAAATGATAAACATTTCTCAGTGCTTTTTCTAAATTTTCCACAAAGCTTCTCAAACATTTGAATCAACTGACTCTAAGTTGGTTCAGTTTTCAGGCAAGGAAAGTTGTTTTCTTTTTTCCTGGCTGGTAGTGTTTTTACAAGAAGTGAGGACAAGATCAGGCAGATGGAAGGGGGAAAAAGTGTGAAGGAATTGTAAGATCAAAATCTTTAAAACTGCATTATTGGTTTGGAAAAATGAAGGCATTTGTTGTGTGGCTTCTGAGTCTAAATTACAGAATGTTTTGAAAATGCCATTTTAGTTTTTAAAATTGCTGCATTTGTTCAGASACTGCTGAGAATGGAGAGTATTGATAAGCTCTACTAAGCATTTTCATATGGAATCTATTTTCAGCCACATACCAGAAAATGTCTTTGTTATTTTTTTTGAATGAGACCCTAATCTCGGAATGACTTTTCATTTATCAGAGCCTTTTAAGTCTGCTATTGTGTTTCCAGTCAGATCCTTTCCACTCACTTCTTTTTTCCTGTGTCAGCCTCTTACAAACTTGCCATAGGGCAAAGTTCACAGTTATTTTCCACAGGCACAAGGATTTCCCCTCTCAGGGGTGCACTTGGGCTTTATGCAGTGGAGGCGAAGCACAAATTAATGCCAGCTCTAACAGTTTGTGATAAAGTTTCTTCTGGTAGATCATACTTAGTAGCAAACCCTACAGTTTGTGATTTAACTTGTTAGCAATTCCAAGGCTTTTGTYTCTTATGCTGTTCAGTCAGATGAAATGGCTTAGTGGTTTTTTTGCATCACCAGCATTGGCATTTGTGCCTGTTGGTGTTCTTATTTAGCGTTGTGTCGGTTCCCACTTCAGCTATAATTTAGTAATGTTCAAATACCACTTTCTAGAGAAAAAAAAAGTAAGTTCTGGCATCTGCAGTTGAGAAGTTGGAAAACGTGAGTGGAGTATGCCAAAAAAAATCCCCAAAGAAATATAATTGACTCCTCTTAAAATTTCATTATTTTTTGTTTTGGTATTTTTGGGGGGAGGGGGGAGGGGGAGAGGAAGGGTGGATTACAAATGTTGTAGCACTTCAGTTCCCTGAAATATATTTAAGTTTTTCCAGGGTGTTCGAGTTCATGTCTATGTATTTTATGCACAACAAACAGCTGAAATTCTCTCAAAGGGATTTTAAAAAGCACAAAACCTGTTTGTTCTCTCCTAATTCACTGTTGCAGATTTTACAACTCCTGGTTTCAAGAAGGATTTGTGTTCCTACCCTTGACAGAAACCTCCACCTCCCCATCCTTCTGCAGTGAGGATGTGCCAGCTGTCAGCCTGGCTGCCATTTCCCACCCTCCTGCAGCTGAGCAGAGCTTTTAATCAGTCTTGGAAAGTGCTTTGCTGACCCTTCCCTTCCAACAGAGGCTGATGTTCAGGCTGCAGCTCCTCGTATCAAAATTCTTTTGGATCTCTTGCTGGGCATTTGCTGCCTTCAGCTGGAGCTGGGAGCAGCAGTTGTTTGCCTGTGTCAATGACCAGCTAACAACAGGAGAGAGCAGAGAAAGAGATGGATCAGAGACAGAGCCAAAGCTGTCCTGCTCAGTGGCACCATGGGCCCAGATGGCTCAGCAGTGGTTTACCAAGTAYCAGCGTGGAAAAACAATCAATCAGCTTGTTTGGGTAACCTAACTTAGCTGTCAGGGGCAAATGAACATCTGCACCACAAAATGCAAGTAATGGGCAAGAAACCTGGGGATTTGTGCAAGTTCTGTTTTGGAAGAGCCAGCCTGGTCAGAGTCAGCTCTCTGGGAAAGTGGCACCAGTGCAGATCAGCCAGGGCTCCAGAGGCTGCAGCCAAGACAGCCTGGCTTTGCTTGTCTTCCTGACACCGAGAGGTGGCTTTTGGCTGATTCCCTTCCCATCTTTCCCTGGTCTCCTGCTGCCATTTGGTTGCTTTGTGCTGTTGAAGTTGAGTTCCTGGGCAGGGGGAGGCTGCAAGTTCCATTTATTGGGTGTGTGTGAAGCCCTCAGCACCACCGGGCTGAACATCTCCAGGCTGCTGCACCCAGAGCAGCTGTTATCAGTAACACAAAAACAAGGAGCTGCAATAGAGTGTGGGAAGGGGAATAGCTTGCCATTACTGATGTCAGGTTTAGAGAGTAAGAGCTGCACTTGTGTTATTACTGATCATCCTCTGGAGAGCTGTAAGCATCTCCCTGGACAGGGATCCAGTTTCTGCCCTCACCCTGTATAACCTCATCAGTTTCAAAACAAGATTTAATGTCATTAGAGCAAATTGGCTTTAAGGCAAGGGATTTTGTCCAAGGAACTCGGGTTGTCTTTACTTGTTTTTTCTAAGCATATGGCATCAGAAGGATCACTGAGAAATTTACCCAAACCAACCTTTCTTCCCAGCTGTCTCAGGTCTAGCTTGTGTCACCAACCTTTTTGCCTGTGCTGCTTTCCATTCTGCTAAGTGGTAAACACCCCCTGAAACATCTCAGCATCCTTCAGGATATTTTATACTCCCTTTGCTCAATCTCATCCAGGCACAGGGGACAATTGGGTGGTCTGGTTGTTAACTGGAAACTTGGTCAGGTCTCCTCATGTTCTCAAGATTGGTTATAGATTAATAATTCTTTCTGGCATTACTGTGAAAAAATTATAACTCAACAATGGACAAGTGTATATATGGCTAGCATTTAGTTTTATGCATTTCCCTTCCTTTCCTGCAACATTTTTCTTTTCTGCAGTTTAGTATGGGTACCTACTTGCATGATAGATTGTGTCTGGAATTCCTGAAGGAGTGATTTATGCTATTCTACTACCGTTGTCTTTGCTTGCACTTTAGCACTTTGAAATTTCTGCATTTCAAGAAAAAGAAGAAAATTCCCTCCAGTATGAAACTGCWTAGATTTCATTGGTACTCTTTTAGTATTTCAGTCAATGCTTTGTCTCCTGGTAGGTACAACTCCTCTGTAAATGTCTCTCTCTAAAGTCCTTCAGGATACCCCCTAAAAGAATGTGGAGTTAATATGACTTGCAAATTGTTTTAACTGATTTGTTTATTGGGTAGCCCGGGCTTAGTTCATTCTCCTTGACAAAATGCAATCAGTTGCTTTGCATCATTCCTCATAAGCTACAGTTAGAATCTTCTTTTGTTTTTCCAGAGAAGGATCTGAACCCTGACCCCAGCAGCGCTTTGAAGTCTTCCCTGACAGACAAAGATGAAGCTTGAGGTATCAAAATGTCCTGGGAGGGACGTGACCCTTCAGTGAGCAGGGAGGGGAGGATTGTTGCACAGGGCTGGAGATGGGGAGGAGGGCRACTCTGCATGCAAGTGGGGCTGCTCTGGAGCCCCTGTAATTCCAAATTGCAGCTGGAAGCAGGGGAGAAGCCAGGAGGATGTGAGGGGCAGGRTGTAATTTCCTGGTGTCATGTCAGAAGATTAAGAAATATGCTTTAATGGGGAAAAGGGTTTTATCTTTGGATAAATACATGTGGATGCCCACATTTTTGAATCTAAAAGAAATTCTTGAATCTAAAAGAAAAGGGGCTGAAGATTTCCACTATGGCATTTTGATTCCAAGAGAGACAGTGGCCTTGATAAGAAGTAAAGAAACAAGGCTTGCTGTGATTCTTTCTTCCTGTGAAACTTTCAGCAGGTGAAATAGAAAGTATGGAAAGGCAAATTAGAGGTTGTGATATGGGAGAAGATTAATTCAGATCACACAGCGCATAAGGGTGTTCCCAAAGTTCAGGACACTCTTTTAGGAACATCCCCACATAAAAAGGAAGCATCAACTGCCTTAACCAAACTAAATCAATCTTCATGACATGACATGTCTGTGAGCATTTGGCATCCTTGCTGCAGCCTTGTAACTGCACTCTCCTGTTGCACGGATGTGTCCCAGATAAACATTTCATCTTTATTGAAGTCTAGGCTGGAAGAAAGATGTTAAAAAAGACCCTGGGATTTTTTTTTCTCAGAGAGCCAGTATACATGAGATAATGTCAGCTGTAAAGAAAAATTCTCATATTTGTAGTGAGAATATTTCAAGTGAAATGTTTCCATCTGAACCCAGGGAAAAGACAGAGGAATGATAACAGAGACAGAGGAATGATAACAGCAGATTTCTTGTCAGAGATCAGCTGTCAGAATGAACAGATAATACTTACTTAATGGCATCCAAAATAGAAATCCTCCAGATCAATCTGCACAGTCCCTATAAAAATAACAAAACCAGAAAAAAATGAGTAATTAAACACTTGAGAGGTTTACAGTGACAAAATGCAAGATGAAATAAAGCTCTGAGAGATTAACTAACACAGARCAGTTATTTTCCCTTTTCTCTCTTTATTTTCCTTCCACTCTTCTGCTTCTTCTTTTCATTTTTTTTCCTAAGGCAAATGCTAAAAATGTTTCCAGTGAGTCACTCCAGACAGGTTAAGCTGATATCTGAGGAAGCAGCCTTTGGTAAATGAAGTGGGATCACACAGGTAGAACTGGAATTCAGTGGCCTGGGCTGAACATCCCTTTGTAACTGAAAGGCTTTGCTTGTTCAGTCCCACAGAGGCAGCATGGCAACAGGGATGTGACATATTGCTTACTCAGGGGCATGTGCCAGAAATCGTGAAGGGCACATCAAGCCTTCTGAAAGAAAATCAAACCAATTAGGATCTTGTCTCATGTTTAATTAACTTAAAACTCAGTCTCTTATTTCTAGGAAGGAGTGCTAGTGGGAATGGAGGTACTTGAATACCAAATCAYCCTCCAAACCATTTGGAATTCATCTGATAAGAGTGGTTTTTGACTGAGCTTTATTTTCAGCTAAATTCTAGTGCAAGCTGCCAAGCAATACAAACCTGTACAAGCTGAAAAGAAAGAGGAAAATCCTACTGGTTTCTGATATTGAGCCAGTCAGTGCAGCTACTACAATATCTGAACRTTTCAATCTTTAATGTGTGTCACTTCCAAACTTCTATACAACTAAAATTTCTTTTAAAGGCCAAAATCAACTTCTTACAAGCCATTCAGAATGTGAGAATCCATTTCTAAGAAGATTTTGCATGCCTATAACAGGTGAGGATATATTGCAATAGCTAGGTTTTTTCTGATTTTTTAATTTATAAAATATGTTTTTCCTGGGCTTACAACCAGCACAAAATCAAATATAATAAGCTGATAAAAAGCAGAACATCATCCATGACACTTCAGTCTGCCAGTTCTTATATTTTTCACCCACTTACACTGTTCTCAAGACATCTTTTTGCCTAGGGAAAAACACGATATATATAATACACCAGAAAAGAAAGAAATCTGGTTTTTACCACACTAAGGTGAAAGTTCCAAGTAAAAGGATCATCTCCCAGCATATCCTTGTCCATGTTTATTTTAGTCTAATCTAAACTAGATTAGATTTTGTATATTTATAGAGCATCTTCATCATCATAGTATTTGATCATTACCTCCTACAGACCACATATGGAAAGARATACTCTGGTATATGGCTGGTAGATATTCAGGAACAAATGGGAGTCCAAGAGGAATAAGCCTGGGTGACTAATGACATCTTTAATACTTACAAGGAAGTATTAAGTTCTGATCTTGCTTCAGGAAGATGCACACCTGAAGCCTGGGTGYTGCTGGATAATAAACGAGGAGCAGAATGCGCCCACATTTTTTAGTTGCTCTAAAGCTGTGGTGGGAACTTGTGGCTGATCTTCTGAGCTGCCATGGGATGGGTGAGTGGGGCAGAGCCAGAGGGGGAGATGGTGATAAAAATCCCTCTGCTTTATGTGTTTAACAAAGGGAGCACCAGGAGCATCTGTGCCTGTAGCAGCTCTGGGAAGCTCAGTCCCACTCACAGAATGAGCTGCATGCAGCACTTGTGCCCAGTTAAAATGGGGGARAGAGGTGCAGGGCAAGTCCATGGAATAGTTTTTAGGCCTTGCACATTGTTGGCTTGCAACTGCTGAGGGAATGTATCCTGCCTTTTCACTAGGCTGTGCAGGGCTGGGAAAGAAACAGCCCTATCTACTCATTTCCTTAATGAAAGCTGAAAAAAAGATGAAGTTGGACTCYGTAATGCCATGCTGACAAGTGATATAATATTCTTGTTCATCTTTTAATCCTGTTCTTTCAGGTGTCTAATTTGGTGCTTCCCCTATTAACTTTCTCATTTCTTCCTGTGCAGTACATCAGAGGTCACTGTGCCTCTTGTCATAATATTTCCAGTTTATAAGAGGGCAGAGGGAGCAGAAAGTAACTACAAGGTAGTTCTGAATCTTTCATCTTCATTTCTAAATCCTGTAATTTCTTTAAAGTACRTACTCTCCTTCTTTCTTGCCACCAGAAACAAGAACTTATTTGAATGTCAAACAGGGCTTTAATGAATCTCATAAGATAATCATAACAGCAGCTGTCCAAGTTAGTTTCTTTCAAAAATTCTGTATGATTTCACTTATGTTTTTAAGTGCTAACTCGAGAGTTTGCCTTTTTCTTCCTCTCACACATCCCTTTGAAAACAGGGATGTTAATTTAGTAGTTAATGCCTTTTTAAGTGCTTCTTCACCCAAGATACTGAACACAGCTCCTCAAGCATGCCAGCTGAACTGGAGCACGTGCCATTGAGGAGAGAGGCACTCAAGTAGCTCATATTGCAGTCATGACAGTGTTGATACAAATATTTAGAAATGTCTTGAAATAATGTTAGTTACYGTTCAGCAAAGGTTGGCACCCCTAGAATGGTGATTACTAAATATTTTTATGCTTTTTTGGTTCAACAAGGCCTAAAGGGTTTATTTACCCTCCTCTGAGGAAGCTCTGAGCACATGCAGGGGTTTTTCCTGTACTCTACCCTTTAAAAGTCTCTCYTACAAAGAAGGGCAGGTGACAGTAAATTGGAGTTTTCTTCTAACATCTGGGTGTCTTGTGCATCACTAGCAGAGGCTTATGCCTTCCTTTGGGCATAGAAGAAGTCTGAGGGAGTTCTAAATTTGAGTCACTTGACTCACACATACCTCCCAGTCCTGATTGAGGATGTACAGCCAACATCTGAGGCAGTTCCTTCATGTAGGAGTCCCAGCCCAACATCTCTGTCTGCTTCCCAAGTGACAGCTCCCAACAGCAGAATTCCTTCAGTGAGAAGCAGGGCAGACAGCCAGATTCCAGGCTGTTCACATTGCCTCCTCTTCTCCTGAGCCTGCCAAGGTACAAGGTCCTTGCATAACCCAAGCACTGAACAGCAAGAGAGCAGGTCTCTCTAAGAGATGGAGACCTGCTTGCACATTTCCAGGTAACATTTGAAGGCYTTGTAGTGGTGCTGCACGGGGATGCTTCTTCCCATGGCAGTGTCCCTGCTTATCTGTTAACAGAAAAGGYAATTGCAAAGCCTTAGCACTTCACCTCTGGGCCAGCATTTCTGCACTTGGGCTCTTATCCTATTTATTTGTTTCTGCAAAACAAGTAGGAATTAGCTTTTTTATAGTGCACTGATACCGTTACAATTTATCTTTAAAATTTTTTCAATGTATTTAGTGACAGGTTTGTTCTCAACAATTTTCATTCCCAGCGTGATCAGTTACACATTTTTACTTCATGGGGACATTTTGTACTTCATTTTGCTTCCATCAGTTACTGAGGCTTCATCCTGATGTCTTGTAGGGCATCCCTCCAGAGTGCTGTGTTTCACACATGCTTTTCTAAGAAGAAAAGAAGAATTTTGGGTTTTTGTAGTATCTTAGAGCTGGCTGTCTCTAGTCCTACTTCACCTTTTCCCTTCAATTGTTTCAGATTTGCAAGTGAGATGCCACTAGTAGCATGGGAAGGCTGCAGTCACTTCCAGCCTGTTCTCAGTGCTGCCTACAGACTGATGCAAATTGGCACATTTAAAGCCCAGGCAGACAGCAGCTGTGTAATCCAGTGGCATTTCCTTCTAAAATTTTCTGCACAGAAGAGGAGCTTGAAAGGAAGTAACAGTTTGGGGAGAAATCCAATTCCAGCCCCAGAGGCAATGCTGCACTAAGCAGTAAATCTCCTTGTCTGTGTCTACAGAACAAATGAGGAGCTCCTGGCTTGCTGGCTGTGTCTCTGCAGCCAGGGAGGAGCCTGCAGACTCCCTGCCCCACTCTTCTCTAGCAGAAACCTATCTGACCATGCTGCAATTCCCTGTCAGTGCACGCTCCAGGTTTTCCTTTCCACAGAAACTGGGATGCTGCCAATGAARGAGGATGGGAGAGGTGCTGTGTACCTTATTTCAACCTGACATGGCTTTAGGACATGAGCAGAAAACAATACCAGAACCAGACACAGCTCTTTTTTTTCCTTTTTTTTTTTTTTCCTTTCCCCAGCTTGCTAGGTATCCAATAGTTTCAGGCAATCAGACACTGTCTGATGTGAAAAACAAGCTTCCAAAAATCTGGAAGCATCTAATTCATGCAGAAAAGTACCTACTAAACTGAGGGAAAATAGAGACTTAAAGCTAGCCAGTGCTGTAAAGTCACAGACACACAGCTCCAAGGTAGCAATGCCTYCCATCTAATTCCAGCACAATCTGTCACTGGGCTTGGGAAAAGGCAGCATGAGCAACAGCCATTCAGAAGAGGAAAACACCAGCATCTATTGTGCCTGCACATCAGTATTGGAAGGATGATTTCTGCACGATTTCATTCCTGAGATCCCACTGGGRCTTTTTGCTATTCCTTTTTCAGTAAGAATAGATCCACTTCTAAATTTCCCATTAAAACCATGTTTTTGATCAAAAATGCAGTTTCTGCCACATAAGCAACCCTAAGGCACTAACAACTCTTTCATCAGGCCRTGTAAAAAAAGAGTCTTGTGTTCAGGGCTGCCCAACCTGAGCTCACTGTCCTTCAGCCTGTTGAGCTCGAAGGTTAAAGGCTGGATTGCTCCCCTGCCATCCTCCAGTCTCCCCATTCCCAGTGACTGCTCCAACAGCAAAACAAGCTGTTCTGCCTCRGCTGAGTCAAGGAGATTGCTGTAGGTGGTGTGTGGCAGTGACATTTTGGGAGAAGGAGTCCAGTGTGGGAGGCCAGACCAGAGAGGAGACACAGAAACCCAGGCTGCAGCTCTCAGGAGATGTGGTTTCCCTGTGCAGCAAGATGTAATTTAACTTTGAGCTGACTCAAAATAAAAGGCTGGAGGATTTTTCTCTCCCACCTCGCTTTTACATCACATGGGTATTTTTCTCTTTAGCAGTGTCTTCAGGCTTTCAGTTCCTCTACCCAGCTACAGCCTGTTCTGCTTCTGGGAAAATTTGGGGAAAGGAGCTGCAAATAGAAAATATGTCTCCTTGTTTCTATCCACCTCTTCTCTCACATGCTTTGGTAAAAGAAAAAAGTGTAGCTCTTATATATCTTTTTTTTTAAAAGTCCAGATTGCTTCCCTTAATGCTTTCTCTAGTGGTTTCAGCTAGACTTTTTCCTTCAAAAAGAAATAAACCACTTCACATTTAAAAGTCACAAATTGTGGCTTCCATTTTGTCAAAAAGGCTGAGCTCCTTCCAGGTTTAGAAATACACTTAAATCTGCCAGGTTTTGTCAAACATTACCTTCCTTTAACAAGAAATAGTCATACTTTTTGGATTAAAGAGAAAGAGGAGAAGCAGCCATTCAAGTGCCTTTTATAAGAGGGAACGTTCTGTATTTTCTTGGGTGCAGACATGGGGGAGGAGGAATATGGAAAGAAAAAARTAAAAAAGAAAAGAGCAGACAGAAATACCCAGCTGAGGGCCAATCTGAGTTTATAATTGGTATCAGACTCTGCCAGTCTTACTCATGTAGTGCAATTCCTATTGATTTCTGGAGGTTCCTCGCAGGGTAAGCTAATGTTTAACATAAATAAGGGTTACTCAATCTTGCCCTTGAGAAGGAGGGATCAGGAAGCTCTTACCAATTGGACTGCTCTATTCCTGACTGGCAAGCCTGTTCAATTCAGGGTTAATTAACTGATTCCTTCAAGAGGAAGTGTTGTGGAGGAGCATGATCATTACCATTTATATTCATTCTAATATGATGTATTCCAACTCCCTCTCCATCAGGTCTTACTGAGAGGGATCTGGTGAAGGAGATGGAAAAGTCTTTGCAAAATTATCTTGAATTATGCCAGAAACTCTTAGTTTAAGTTGTCTGGTAGTGCAAGATCAGATAAAGTGTCAAAGGCAATAATGCACACATTTTTTTATTTTAGCTTATTATTAAGCTTGTGTGATACAAACCCCCATCATTGCTGCTTGCTCACTTTTTTTACATCAAACTTTGCTACCAATCCCACTCCAATGTGCAGGAAAGAAGCTTTGATTGGAATTGCACCAAAATGCCACATATGTTAATAATGCTCTGGAGTGATTGGCATGGACTCTGGGTTCCAGGGTTGGATGCAGGAATGCTGCCAGGAGGCACCACAGCCACTGCTGTGGTCTCTGAAGGGACCCAACCACYCTGTCCATGTGTCCTTTCCCTGTGTCTTGCAGTGCTTGAAGAAAATTTGAAAATTTGTCCACATTTTTCTCTGTTCACTGATGCATTCTGTCCTTAAAAATTCAGCTTTTTAAGACAGCCATGTGTATTGTCTAGTTGAAAGATTAATCACAAGGAGGTGCTTGAGGTGGGAAGGCTTTACCGGAGAGGTGCTACGTGTGGTCAGCTAGTCACTCTTAATGGTAGTTTCCAGTAGGTCCCCTGGCTTTTGGAAGTGACATCCCCTGGCTTTTGGAAGTGACATTCAGCCAGATACGTGCCAGCCACGCAATCTACCAAACCCTGCAGAGTGCAAATATCAACACAAATGGATGTTAAGTTGCTGTGTGTTAGCTTTTAACTGAAATAGAGAGTGGGCTTCCAGCAGAGGCAGACAAATAGCATTGATTTACACTGGCTTGAGGATTTGGCCCATCACCATCTCCTTATACCCTTCTTGGAGGAGCTGCAAACTAGAGAAAGGCTTTTCCTGTAACATGGCAAGTAACTGTGTGTTTAGGCTGACTGGTAGTAAAGCTGGGGAATCTTTCTCAAAAATCATTCTGCTGGATAGCTGATTCCTCAGGTAAGAGCCACTTATTTAGTTAAATCCTCCATCCTAGTCCTGCCTCTCAGGTACAYCTTCCTTGTCAGCTATCCCTTTGAAATCAAAGTGGGTTTTGAAGAACAGTCTTGGTGATCCAGGATATCTGTGTGTCTGATCAGTCTGTCTTTTGGAGGAGCTCCTGGGCCAGCTGCMCCCTCCCTGTGCTGAGCAGAGCAAGGCCCCAGCAGCGCCTCCCTCCCAGCCCTTTCTGAAAAGCTCTAGTGTTACTGCACAAGTGCAAAACACAGCAAAGCATGTGAAATAACATGGATGCTTCCAGAATATGCCAGCCCTCCTGCTCAGAGGGGGTGTACCTGCTCTGTGCCCGCAGTSTGCTGGGGTAAGGGCCCTGTGCTGAGCACCCTGCATGCTGTGGCCACCCCAGCCGCTCTCAAGCCTCTCCTGAAGTACTGCTGGTGGTTTTATCTGCTTAAAAAGCTGATTTTGTTTGTGGCATAATTTGGTGGCAGTTTTCTTGGGCGTTTTTGCTGCTCTAATAAGTATGCTGTGAGTACATCTGCAAGCATTCATATGTTAAGATAAAATTACTGGTGGTGCTCATCTCCCCCTGTGCTACTGCTTCTACCTCCAGTAAATGCTTGTGTGCTTGCAGGCCCATGTACAGCATGTGCACAGCACCTGATCCTGCTTCTTAATTATTTTTAGCCCAATTCCCAGAGTTGTTCTGCTTCCTGCTGATGAATGGGAAATTCTAGTAGTGCTGTTTCATGTCACCAGCCTCTCAAGTGTAGAAATTACGGTAAATTTGAGAACAAGTGAGATTAGATTGATAGTTACACCTCCTTCTTTAATTAGCCAACCATGGGATCTGTGGAGATAAGGGAGGGGAGTAAGAATTTACCACGGTGAGAGAGCTGGAGGTTCTTTCTTCTCTGTCCTTTCTTGTCCGTCTGTTCTCACTGACTGTAGCCCCTCTCCTGATGCGGGGTTTATTTACAGCTGCCCTGCCTGTGCTACATCAATGGTTTCCCTGACCTTGCCTCAATGATTATGCAACAGAGCGTTGTAAATTATCTTGTCACCAGAATCTCTATTTAGGCAAGTATAATCACTTCCTTGTAAGATCCCAGGCCTGGTGTACAGAGAAACAAAAAAATCTGCTGCATAATAATGAGTGCAGCGCCCTGCTAGGGATGAAAAAGCCCCTCTGCCACATGGAAAACTACCACACAGTGGCTCTGAGAACCTGTAGATCAGGAATCTGGGCAGAAGGCTTAGCAATCTTTGGCAAGAAGGTGTAAATTAGTAAATTTRCAAGGTGTTTGCAGTAAATGCAGCGCGCCCGTCGCTCCTTTGGCGCAGCGCTGATCCCTGTCCGCGCCGGGCAGCGCCGCCCTGCTCCCTGGCCGTGCTCGGAAAAAGCCAACCTCTCCCGAGGCCTCGCATCAAATCCCGTGTTCAACTGCTCCGTATTGCAGGGTGCCTCCTTCTGCCTCTCTGAGCAAGGGCACTGCAGCCTGGCTTTCCCACAGCCGCGGCGCTGGAACGGGGAATGCCGGCTCCCGCCGAGGCAGCGCAGGGGCGGAGCGGAGCGCTCGGCTCGCTCCCAGCAAATGCCATTGTGGAGATAGATGAGGGATCCGAGCGGCCGCAGGTGCCACACGTGCACGCTGGTTCCTGCAGGGATGTGATGTGTCCTGGCTCGGCTGGGCCGGCTGGGCTGCAGGAGATGTCACAGGCATGGKTTCTCAGAGGGGTGGCTGTGTCCGGCGAGCTCGGAGCAATTTCAGATGCAGCGCGGGTTTGTGGYGCAAACCTGTTCGTGATGCATTTTCTTCAGATGCTCATGGCAAACCTGTTCCTGTGTTTGTTTCCCTTCAGCTGAGGATTACACCTTCCCTTCTTGTACCTCGGAGTGATGGAAAATGTCCCTCCCATAAAACACCCCTTTGGTGCATCTCTAGACCAGCTCAGCAGCAGCTCCCTCCAAACCCCTGAATGTAAAACCTTGGGCTGCTGAATTATTATTGCTCTATCTGAGGGAACCACACTGTCTTGTTCTTACTCTTACTAATTTTACAATTAGTCCTCCAGCACAATACCTTCTYCTCTCCCTCTCCATAGTAACAGGGGAACTGTTATTTTTGTATATTTGTTAGGAATGTAGTTAGCATTCACTGAATAAACGCAGAAAGCAATATTTCACATAGAATAATTATGAATATGTATTTACTTGAATACGCTGTTGATTTTGCATGAATTCTGCACACTGTTTCTTAGGCAAATATGCTAATGATTGATGTGTGAAAATTTACTTTATTTTGGGCTTGTCAGACTAACTAACACAGTGATCCAAATCCAGAAAATTGTTTCCTTACGCCTAAGGAACCATAACAATTGCAGGAATATTCCAGAGAAGTTGATTACTAATACATCAAACCCTTCTCTAYGGATGTGATGATTTTGCAGCAGTATTTCCAAACAAAATTAACTTTGCTGCTGTCTCTTGGCATTGGTATTCAATCAAGTCCTCGTGGCTGTATCAGCTGTACCAGGGGACCAATGGCATCAGAATCCTTTYGCATGGCCTCTGTGACAAAACCTGGGGACAGCACCGTGGGCAGTGATGCCAATGGGCACTGAAAGGGCAGTGCCAGAGGGCCATGGCCATCTCAGCAGGCACTGGGGAGAACTTCTGAAGTCTACCTGAACTTCAGCCAGGCTTTTGACAGCCTCCTGCAGCATCCTGGGTGCTGAGCTGGAGACAAGGGGACTGAGGATTTGTGAAGGAATTTTGGATGAGTTAGAGACGGGACCTCTGAGTTGCTTAAGATGATGTGATTTATTTTTCTCATCTTCTACACAGGCAGGAAGGGTGAGTTTGGCTCACAGCTTCACCACATGGCTCAGAAGGCCACAAGACCTCTAGTTACAAGATTTTTTTAAAGATTTRTTGACCAATAAAACACTGCCAACAAGAATATTAATGGTTTTGACCCAATCCTTAAATATTTTGTGTTATGGACTTATGGACTTATGCTACAGTGTAAACTTTCTTATCCAATCATGTTATGACACACAAACCTAGAGTACTGTACTCKAAAACTCTAAACTTTCCTCTACTTAGTTTAACATGTCTGCTTTAAACTATAAACCCACATTCTCGCTTCTAGCACCTAAGTTTGGAAGCCTTTTCCAAGGTCTCAGATCAAATCCTGTGTTTAATTCTAAGCTTYGGCTTACAGGCCCAAAGTTCTGAGAGTTCCCTGCATTTTGGATTCCARCATTGAGCAGGAGGGTAAGATGAGGAGTGGAAAATTGACTGGACCACAGGGCTCCAGGTATTCCATGGAGCAGATCAGAGCTGCAGTAGTGACTGGTTACCGGTGGTGCTCCTCAGGGTTCACTGCAGGGTTGGATGTTCTTCATGAAAGCTGGACAATGGAGTGGGATGGAACCTCTCCAAGCTCACTGATGACCCAAAACTGGTGGAAGAGTGGATGCACTGAAGGCCAGGACATTGCAGAAGGATGGCAACTGGCTGGAGAAATGGGTTGAGAGAAACTTCACAAAGTCCAATAAATGCAAAGGCAAAGTCCTGCACCCAGTAAGGAAYAATGTCCTGCAACAGCACAGGCAGGGCTTGCTAGAAGGCAGCTTTCAGGGCAGGACCCAGGGGTCCTGGYGGACAACAAATTTGGTGGGGAGGCASTGGCACAGGTTTCCCAGAGCCATTGTGTCTGCCCCATCCCTGGAAGTGTTCTAGGCCAGGTTGGGTGATGCTTTGGGCAACCTGATCTAATGGAAGATGCCCCTGCCCGTGGTGGGGGATTGGAATGATGTGATCTTTRAGGTCCCTTCCAACTCAAACCATTGTATGATTCTGTGCTGGGTCAAGTTCAGCAAAAAGCACCAAGGTGCTCAGGTTGCTGGGGCACAAGGAGTGCATGGAGTACTCCTTGCATGGAGTACAAGGACAGGATGAGAGAACTGTTGGTTCATCTGGAGAAGAGATGGCTCAGGGAGTATCTAATTGCTCCCTGTAACTACCTGAGAAATGATTATACACAATATGGAGCCAGGCTCCTCTTGGGGGTGCACTGTGAAAGGCAAGGGGCAGTGAATCCCAGCAAGGTGGATCCCAGTTGGATATAAGGAGGAAAAACTTCATGGTAAAGAAGATCTAGTGCTAGAATAAGTGCTCAGAGATATTGTAAGCTCTCCATTCTTGGGTATACTCAAAAGCTATCTGGATAAGGCCCTGAGTACCCACATCTCACTTGAAAGCTGACCCTGTTTTAAGCAGGAGTATGGACCAGACATGAAAGCTGCCTTCCAGCTTATTTTATGGGGAGTTTATAGTGAACACTTCTAGTGGATTTTGCACTTGGAAAACTACTCCTTTTATCTGTATTTTGGATATCTTTCATGTCACAGTAAATTTCACCAGAAAGGCATCCAAAGAATGGGAGTTTTGCCAAAGAAAATGAGTGCTGAGGCTAATTTGTATCATGACAGTCTGGCTATGAATTTCTAATTGCATCGCTCTAAGTCCTGACTGGTTCCGTACCTACGGCTCTCTGTAGCCGAACATTAATCACCAGCTTCCAGGGATGAAAACCTTCCTGAGCTTTCATCCCCAGCTTGTGGGGGATGCAAGCTGTGCCCTGCAGTGGGCAGCCACAGTGCCTGGCTGCGTGTTTGCAGCCTGCCTGCCTGCGCTGAGCAGCCCCCACGGAGCTCTGGAGATCCGTGAGCGCTCTTCAGAGCGAGTGTSGGGAGCCAAACGTGCAGCCCGAGTGTCTCCCATCACATCAGCTGCATGTGGAGAACTGTGCAGAGAACTTCCCAGCTGYCCTGAGTGTTTGTCATCAGGAATTGTGCTGCTGACATAAACGACACCAAGATTTTCACAGTTCCCTTCCCTTCAACATGTGCATTCAAATCCTAGAGGCAATGTTTAATGCAAATACAGGTTAAATAAGCAGGTTTGCACAAAAACACGTTGCTTTTTTTTTTTTTTTTTGGTGCTTTTCTCTTTGAAATGTGAATGGGACTTTGCTTGCAAACTGAATTCAATTTTTCAGCCATGATGATAAACCAGAAATAACTGTCTTGATGTGAGTTTGTATCTGGAGGAGCACACTCTGCACTTTGCTCAGCCATTTCAGTGGCAGAGCACCTATTCTTCCAGTTCTCTGGCTGATGTGCTCAACAAAGCAYACACAGAGAAGTGCTCCAAATTGTTTAAGAAGCTTTCTTAAGCCCACAAAAATCATTCTAATCTGTTTGTATGGCAAACAAATATGTAAGAGGAATTAAACTAGTGGGTAGCTGCATGTTACAAGATTTTTTAGCATTGCTCTATTAATGTGACTGATTGAGTACAAGATGTGTTGCTTGCCATTTCCTGGAATAAAAAAAATGAGCTGTTGAGTCTTAATGTGCTATTCCAATTATGGTTATAAAATACTGAATCAAGTCTTTCTTTAAAAAAAAAAAAAAGAGAACCATTTGGAATTAAACAGTTCAACAGAATTAATAATGATTCCAGATGGGCCTGTATTTGGCACTAAGAAGTGTGTGAAAGGAAACATTTTCAACCAGAAGCTTGAATGATTTATAAGAGTTCTTGAGAGATTTTTCACTAGTAAAGATGCCCTTTCAGCCTCTGCACATTTGGAGCTAACAAAGGAAGTGACACTCAGTGAGTGAAAACCTTGGCATTGGTGAAAAACACACATATGTTCACAAGCAGAAGTGCCTGAAATAGCACAATTAGCAAAGCCAGGTTCTTGACACACTCTCAGCTCCTTGTTTCCCTATGAGTAAAAGAGGAAGAGTAGCAGTTCCTCACCTTGAAAAGGTACTGAAAATAGGAAATCTTTTGTGACTGTAGGGTAAATAGATACCATGATATTGATACCTGTAGCAATATAGTGAGGATAAAAGTGACTTCTGAAAGTTAAACCTTTTCTTAGGTTTGGRAGAGACAAGACACTGGGCCAAAAAGAGAGAGGTCTGTGTTTGACAACAATTATTTTAGTATCTAATGTTGGGCAGACTCGGGACTACTGGAAGCAGCACAAGGCAGAGTTACAAGATCTTATCCAAAAATGAACGCTCTCTAATGAACTGACTAATTGTCTCCCTCTCCCATAGCATTCCTGTAATAACCACAAAGTATTTAGCAGCCATTTAACTTCCTTAAATGCAAATCAATAGTTGGAATTAGCAAAAAAACTTAGCATTGAGTGGTCAATCAGCCTCTTTACTGGTCACCATGATTCATGGATCATATTAAACAGAGAAACAAGGAAATAGATTACTCACACTTCATGTATTACATTRAATCAATTATTAATAGACAGCTGGGTATCTGACTGCCTTTTACTCTCTTGCGAACTCGTGGGAATGATGAGCAGCAAAGTAGAAGTTAATAGACTGCCCCAAACCACTTCTTTACCAATTACAGTGTTAGCCTGGTGTCAGTTAATGGAAATTACTGAACTTTGCATCCTGCCTCTTCTGTGATTTACAGCCCATTCCTTGATCAAGACTTAAGGGAGGATGTCTTTTGCAGGGGGAGTGGAAATGACAACATATGGCTTCTATCTCATATTACATCCTTTTGTAACCTGCAGATTTAACTTCTTTTCTTCCTATACAGGAGACATCCCCTCCTCCCTCTGCCTTGTTGCAGCCAGATCCCAATGCCACAGAGCCTGTCCTTGCCAAATTCCTCCCTTCTATTCCAATGTCCCTTTCCTTTATTTCACCACTTTAACACTTTCTGTCTGCTAATGTCAGTCTTTCTTTGCACATAAAACTGCCCAATTATTCCCAATTTCTGGGCCCAGGTTCAACAAGTCTGTTTGAAGATGATAGTTGCTCTGCACACACAACTTCCTTTTATATTGGTGRTCCTGAGGCTTGGATCAGGCTCCTGAGAGTTCATCCTTTTTAATGAATAAATGGCATTTTTCTTTACCTGGTTTAAAATGTTAAAAATAATATTCCACACACAAGTGATTGGATTCCATCTCTTCCTAGAGCCATCGTGTGCTGACAGTCCCATGGCTTTATCCTGTGAGTGTCATTAAAATTTATCCTGTGAGATCCTTTACCCTGTGAGATCCTCGTTAAAATTTAAAGACAGATGCATTGTGATCAGCAATTTCATTCACTAATTCCAGTTGTTGAAAATAACCAAGAATTAACCTTTARTGTTTCATTTTTAATTGCATCTTAGTGGTTAAGCAATGTATCTCTACCTTCAATTAACTCTAAACTTAAGAAATATTGAAACTGGTCCTTTCACTTCCTGAATTTTCCAGGCCTTCAGTTCTTTCCCCTTTACAGCTSCATGGTCTTGGGAAAAAAAAACCAAAACCAAACCAAAATAAACCCAAACCTTGCAGGCTGCATGTTGGATGCAGGAGATTTTCATGTTCTCCATGTACTCTGTGCTCTGCAGGTTGTGCTCCCTGCTCTCTTCTGCTTCAGGTGCTGTGAGCACAGGCACAGCTTCTCCTTCACCCTCACCATGAATTTATCCCTTCTAAAGGGGTTCACAAGGTTGCTGAGTTCCTTCTTGTTCTTGCTTGTTTTGTGCTTTTGCTAAAAAGACTGGTAGAGAATCTGATCATGTTTTTTTCTTCTCTCTGCCTTATTCACCAGCCTCTGTGGGGTGAAATGTGTGCTGTTGTCCACAGCTCTGTAACTTTTCCATTCACCCAGTATGTTCAGATGAATCTGACTTTCTAGTGTTTAAACCAAAACTCATCCAAGCAGATGGAAAAATTTCTAATTCCCTCRGTTTCTGGGCCTCATAAACTTGGCTTGTCTCTGCAAGCCCTTGCACCTTTTGTATAATTATTTATAACTTTGCAAAGTCGTTAGAAAGTTTTCTAAATGTTGCCCAAATGAAATATCAGGGCTTCACCCCCACTCTGTGGAGCTATAGATGAGCTAGAAAAYTCAGTTTGTTTTTTTTTCCTGCTGAATAAAATAATACTAAAGATTTGGAGTTAATGTTGAGTTGGGCAGGCAGAGCAAAGCACCAGCAACTGCCTAGGAAATATGGAGAGAAAAGCCAAACCTCATAAACATTTCCTTTCAGGGAAAGGAAAATATGTTTTGAAACAATGTAAATAAAGACATTACAAAACCATGTTTTTCTTTTAGGACAGTGCCATCCAGAAAGGATGTTTTTTTTCCATTTAGGAAATAAATCTGTGAAAAACTATCAAAATCATTCAGAAACAAAGCAATCTGGACAAGAATAGGAACAACCAAATTAAAATTAACCTTTTTTTTTTTTTCAGGATTATAGGAGCTGTCTGTGGGGTTTTTTTGTTGGTTTTGTTGGTGGTGTTTTTTGGGTTTTTTTTTTTGCTTTGAAGCCCTCATTTTCTGCCAAAAGATAACTTCAACAGAATTTTCAAACTATGTTTTTGTACACGTTTCCATAAAATAGCAGATGCTAATGCTAGCATTTATTCACAAAAACAACTTCAGATTTAAATGATCCACTAGGAAAAATACAACCTTGCTCCTTGCTAAGAGCSTTTTTTGCCTTTTTTCTGCCCCAGCCCACAATAAAGGTACAAGTTGGGACTTGAATCCTGCAAGACCCTGTGTCAGGCTGGGTTATTCACTCGCTGATTGCTGTGTTGCAGCAGTGTGACACAAGCTTCAGGTCTGCACCTGCATGGCATGACTTCATTTTTGGGATATGCCCTCCTATCCTTAACAGCCCCTTTTAAAGCATGAGAGGCTTTTATCCATTCCCTGCTGATTGGGAAAGGAGAGGGCAGTTCCCAGCCCATTTCTTGGTCTCTAACATATCCTTGCTGCCCCAGTGGGAGGATCTCAGGGAGGAGAAATTAAAAGGAGGGGGAAAGGCTGTGCTTCTTATGTAGATCCTGGCTCATTCAATAACTACCTGGGCTTGCAGGCACACAACACCTGTGGGAAAGGAAAAACTATAAACCCAAAGAGATTGTTTGTAGGTACAATTTTTCTTCTAAAAACCGCATTTTGCAGCAGAACCACCCRTGTTTCTGCTGTGCCAGAAAAAGACATTTGAATGAACTGGCAGACTCTAAAGCCCTCTAGAAAGGGAAGCTCACTTCTGCTTTCCCAGTTGCCTAGGTGATTAACATGAGACAAACACAGTTCTTCCTATGCTTAGTCTTAAATCCATAAGACAAAGCTTTTTGGCTTGGTGTTGCAAGATGTGAAGGTGTTTCAACAGCAGGATTTCTCAAGAGCTGTGCCCTCCTCCCGTCCCTTTGCTTGCATGGCATTTCTGCTGTGAAGGTCACCTTCCAGCCACCATCTGAGCACCCTCCAAGCTGTCTTGGGGCCAGGAGGGRACACTGTCCCCGGAGGCAACTAAGTTCAGGGGTATGTAAAGCTCCTGGTAGTTAAAAATACCGAGCCACCCGCAATTCTCTTTGGTGCCATTGACGCCCTGGCCAAGGCTGCTGGCCGTGAGCAAGAGCAGATTGCTGGGCTGGAAATCAGAACCCCAGGCTTCTGTCTCTCTGGGCTCTGATTTCAGCTGATTTCTAATCCTGCTGCTGCTATTCTTCCCCTGCCGTGTCTGTTTGGAGAGCAGGTCCTTTGTGGCAGGGGTGGCTCTCCCCGGGCGTCTGCTCAGTGTTGGCACAATCGGCCCCGCTCCCCATGGATGGCTCCCAAGCACAGAGCCTCTGGAGCAGGCTGCTGGGGCACAAATCATCCTGAAAAGCCAGTTCACAAAATGGRTGATGGTTCAGAAAAACTGTGAGTTTCCTTCTCCTCTCCAAGGATGTCAGGCTGCTTCTAAAGCAGCATCACCAGGAGACATGGAAATGCTGCTGCCCTTCTGTGACAGACCAGGAAAGAGAGCCCCAAAAATATGGAATGAGCTTCTCCACCTTATAKAGCAAACAGGCTTTTTCTGCCCCTTTCTCCTCCCCCAGTACAGCATCACAAAGAGACAAAACCTTTTTCAAGACAAAAAGTTCCCTGCATGTCTTCAAGATTTTGCCTCCTGCTTCCTCTCCCTCTTCCTGGGCTGGCAGAAGCTGCCACATCTGCAGATCTGTRCTTCCTTCAACGTCTTCACTTTCTTCCATGATTGTCTGCTGATCTCTGGAAGCTCTCCAAGGATTACTGGAGCAAATTTTAGCAGGGGAAAAATGRTCTCTTCTTTACAGAGGCAGCCCCTGCATGTGTGTGTTATGCCTAATCCATGTTGAGGTTATAAACACCTACATCCACCTAGCYCTATTTACCCACAAATTAGGAATTTTTTGGCGAGACTTGAACATCCACACATTGATAGTAATTTAAATATTGATTTTTTTTTTTAATTGGGAAGCAAAAGAACATTATCATCCTTCATTTAACCTCTCAGCTCCATGGTGGAAGAGACAAAATGGCGCAGGATCTATTCTGAAGATGGGCAAACAGAGGTGAGGGATTGCAGTACAATTTGTCTGGCTCCTTGAGAAGTCAGAGATGAGGCTGGAGGGATTAAGCTGGTGATGCTTGGGCTAAAGTAGCCTATCACCTGCTCACTATCCAGGAGAGAAACCATTCTCCTTKGGGCCAAAAACTTCCTATTACACTGCAGAGCAAAATGTAGAGCTGCCTTTTCCATCCTGTGCGTTGTGCATGAATTTGAAGTTCCTTCAAAAAAGGAGGGTTTAAAAAAAAAACAAGAAAGAAAGAAGAAAGGAGAAGAAGTTATTTCAGACATGTTTCTTGGGTTGTTGTTTGTGTTTGATGTTTTCAGCTGACGCCAAGTGGAACGAAGCAAATACAGCCCCGGCTGCGGCGCTCTGTTTCCCTGGCTGGCAGGGACACCTAGTGGGTAGGACAACGCGTGCTGCTGAAGGCAGGGGAAAACACGCGGTCTTGACTTCCCATCAAGGGCAGTATTTCATTTTCTGAGTCACGGCAGGGCCTAATTGATGCTCATGTTACCCTTTGGAATTAGCGTGGAGTCGGGAGGAGTTCACAGCCAAACCTCCTTCAAGGAACAGAGCGTGATGTGAGAAGGTGATGCGAGCAGCRTTACCCAAACTCTGCTAACAGGAACCACTGCCAGCCTGGAATTTGTGCAATTGCCTCTTTTGAAGGCTGCCACAGTCACAATAACACCTACACGGGCTCTGGGTGGGAGCTGACTCGRGGCCGGCGTGATTCATCTCTGTCTGCGCTTATGCCTTTCATGGGCTGCTGCATTGGGGCCACTTCTATTCTCTTGCAGACACCTACAAAATGACATTTACTGCTGCTGTCAGTGGGACAGCTTCAGCAGGSAAAGCCAGCAGGAAGCTTAAAAAGAAGAGGAAGGCAGTGTGACCATCTGCCTCCCCCAAACCAGCAGGGCTGTTCGCAGGCAGCGCCCAAATCCCTCCTGCCTCCTGCAGCACAGGTCAGGCTTTGCTGGCCCTGTCCCTCAAGCTGTTTACCAGATTGGATCCTTGCTTGCATTCCCTAAACACGTGTTTTTATGGGAAGAGGTTGGTGAGTAATTTCTTTGTTTCCATTGTGGGGCTGTTTTTCCTGGCATCTTCCCAAGCACCTGTCTGAGAGGGGCTGGCACGCGGATGCGACGTTCCAGATCAGTGGCATCCCTAAAATCCTCCAGCCTGTGCCAGGAGCAGAGACATTACATGTGAGAGATTTCTTGCAGGGAAAACTCTAAACCCCTTTATAAACCTTTATAAACAGTAATTTTTTGTTTGTTTGGTTGGTTTAGATACTTTTCCTCTGCAGAGGTTGGGAAGAAGCTGCCTCCTGCCATGCCACCACTCTGGGGACATGGGTCYAAAAACGATTCTTACGCTTAAAAACATAAGATGAACTGCAGCTTTTTATTCAGAAACAGATCATCTAAATAGCAAGAAGCAGTTATGCTCTGGACATTTTGAAATCATCTCCTTCTGATCTAATTATGTGCTAGCAGTAAAACTGACACAGTTATGGTTATTAAGCACTTTTCCTTTTTTCCTCCTTTTACCAGGAATCCTATCTTAGGATTAATAGGCACTTGCATCATTTCAGTCCTATGTGCTGTATTAAGTAGCATCTACATCACCAGCAAATATTTTTATTGTGCTGACACTGCATACAGAGTGAAATGTGAAGGTACAGAGCTTTATTTTTTTTTCCCCTCTGGACTCTCAATATAATTTGAATACCTTATGCCTCATAAATTCCTTCATTAAAGAAGGAAACTTAATTTTCATTTAATGAAATWAATTACTTTGAAGGAAGGGGTAAAAATTACTTATTTCCAACAAAGCTGCACAATTTTGTACCAGGACCTWAATATTTGTATTCTAAGTACTGATGATGGGGAGAATCGGTAGGCAATATATTTAATAAGACTTTTGGCACTAATAACCTGAATTCATACATATAAGCAAGCAAAATGCAGTTTATATGAAATCATGATTATCAGTGTGTATACAAATAGATGAAAAAACTCTCAAAGCATTATTGCCAATGACTCAAYGTCAAACTGGAAGGAAATTTCAAGAGAGCGTTCCAAGCAGATGTGCAGAGATCTTCAGAACTGATTTTAGTCAATATTTTTATTAGTGATTTTCAGGATAAATATAGAGTACACTTATAAAATTTGCTCAGTCTGGCAGGCAGGATCAGAATGCCAAATGCTAAATTGAAGAGATGGTCTCAGATCAACAAGATGAAGTTCACTAATGACAAGTATGAAGTGCTACACTGCAGAGGGAGATATCAAATGCATAAATATGAATTGGGAAATAATCAGCTCAGCGTCAATATGAGAAAATTATACTCTGTGTATAGTGGTTCATAAATTAAATATGACTCAACAATGTGATTATGATGCAAAAATTGCTAATACCACCTGGAGTTCTGTTAATGGAAGTGTTGTATGTGGAAGAGGAGAGACTGTGCAGGCATCCTRCAGCTCCTTAATGACAATCTGGTCACCCAAGTCACCCCTGCTGCCTGTCACCGCCCAGGCCTTCCCTCTGCTCCCTCTCCAGGCCCTGTGCTCAGCCACAGCCATTTTCTGCTGCCTTCCTCTGTGAAGGATCCTTGACCTCCTCTTCTCTTTGGAAACCTGCCCATGCTCCTGCTGCCTCACATCGCTTCTCCTTATGAAAATAAGTTACAGGTGGTGCCAGGGGTGGTCTCCATATGAATCCTATAGGCACATCCTATATGGATCCCAGATGGGGAATGTGTGCTGCTCAGAGGAAGCTTGCAGGGACTCTGGCCAGGAGGGCACTTGCTGCTCCTGCAGAGGGGCTTGTGAAAAATGCGTATTTTATGATCGGCTTTCCACAAATATTAAAATGAATATTATATATGTTATGTTAGGAAGTTATGCTGTATTAATTCTCTTAAGTAGTGTGCTAAATATAGTTTTAGGTTATAACAAAATGTTAAAATAGAAACTATGCTATGTAGGATACTTTTTTTTAAGAAAGGACTCACAGCAAGAGAGCAGCCACAGGACACCTAAATCTTTCAGAGAAAGAGAATTTATTGCTCTCTCATCAGAAGAAATGAACTTCTCACCTCGCTCAGTCCTGAAGGCGCTGTCAGGATTCAGAGGAAGAAGCTGACACTGACCAGACAGAATCCTGTGTTTGAATGGAATTGATGCATCATGTATGAGGTGTATGAATATGCAACAGGCTATTGTTTTTAAGGGTTAATCCTTTGTTAACGTGTGCCCTTTTTCAGGCTTATGTTGCCCAGAAAGAGGTACCTGGACATCAGTAACTCTTTGTTTTTATTGTCTCATATTGTCCTAATCCAAATTGTCCAAATTATGGTTACTCTAATTGTATTGCCATTTTTATAACCATCTTATTACTATTAAACTTTTAAAATTTTTAAAACAAGAGATTGGCGTTTTTCACAGGCTGGCTCCCGGCAGCTCTGCTCTGGCACACGGGAGCATCGCCCAGAGCAGGGCACGGCTGTCGCTTCCAGGTGCGGCTCCTCCAACGGGAAACAAAACACTTGAAGGAAACAAAGGAGACTGTCCCCCGAGAGATACCCCGGTCCAAGGCACGGCAGGAACATGGAGGGAATTGACTGCGTTTCATTGCTTCGTTTTTTAATCCCTGCGAGTTTTTTTGGAGGTGTTTGGCTGCGGGAGATTTTTAAACTGCTCGGGATTTCACGCTACCCGGAGCCATCCCCACTGCACGGCGGGATGGCCCCAGGGCTGTGGCGGTGTCAGAGCCAGCAGCGACMGCGCTCCGAGCTCTTCCACCGCTCCTGCAGGCACACCGGGATGGCGGCAGGACCAGAGGGCGCTGGAAATCCTGTCTGGGTCAAAAACCATAAACACATCGCCCTAAATCCTGCGCGGGGGTGCGCGGCTGCTCCCAGGAGCCCGAGGCTGCCGCTAGATGGCAAACGTTAATTTCCAATTCCTGGAGATGCCGGGATCCTGCCCGGGGCCGTGTGCGGCCAGGGATGGGGATGGG